>JAIUJO010000184.1:0-600000 GCA_023846275.1 Vanilla planifolia
AAAGAATAAGAATAAGAATAATAATAAGAAGAAGAAGTAGAACAAGAAGAAGAAAAAGAAGAAAAAGAATTGAAGGAGGGGGAGGAAGTAGAAGATTAAGAATAAGAATAAGCAGAAGGTCAAGAAGAAGAAGAAGAAGAAGAAGAAGAAGAAGAAGAAGAAGAAGAAAAAGAAGGAGAAGAAGAAAAAGAATAAGAAGGAAAAGAAGAACAAGAAAAAGAAGTAGATGAAGAAGAAGAAGAAGAAGAAGAAGAAGATGTCAAAGAAAAAGAGGATGAAGAAAAAGAAGAATAAGAAGGTGAAAAAGAAGATGTAGAAGAGGAAGAATAATAAGAAGTAGAAAAAGGAGAAGGAGAGCGAGAGGAAGTAGAAGAAGAAGAAGAAGAAGGAGAATGAGGGGAAGAAAAAAGAGCTGAAGAAGAAGAATGACAAGAAGAAAAAGAAGAAGAAGAAGAATTAGAAGGAGAAGAAGATGAAAAAGAAGAAAAAGAATAAGTAAAGGAATAAAAAGAAAAATAAGAAGAATTAGAATAAGAATAAGAAGAGGAAAATAATAATAATAATAATAATAATAATAATAATAATAATAATAATAATAATAATAATAAGAATTAGATGTGAAAGAGGAAGAAGAAGAAGAAGAAGATGAGGAAGAAGAAGAAGAAGGAGAAGAAGAAGGAGGAGGATAAGAAGAAGCAGAAAGAGGAGAGGAAGAAGGAGGAGGAGAAGAAGAAGAAGAAGAAGAAGAAGTAGGTGAAGAAAAAGAAGAAGAAGAAGAAGAAGAAGAAGAAGAAGAAGAAGAAGAAGAAGAAGGAGAAGAATAAGAGGTAGTAGTGGTAGTAGTAATAGTAGTAATAGTGATAATAGTAGTAGAAGAAGATGAAGAAGAAGAAAAAGAAAGTGAAGAAGAAGAAGAAGAAGAAGGAGAAGAGAGAAGAAAATGAAAGAGAAGAAGTAGTAGAAGAAGAAGGTGATGATGAAGAAGAAGAAGAATAAGAAAAAGAAGTAGAAGAGAAAGAAAGTATCAGAAGAAGAAGGAGAAGAAGAAGAAGAAGATGATGATGATAAAAAAGAAGAAGAAGAAGAAGAATAAGAAGAAGAAGGACTAGGAGAAGAAGAAGAAAAAGGAGGAGAAGAACAAAAAGAAGAAAAATATGATAAAGAAGAAGAAGAAGAAGAAGAAGAAGAAGAAGAAGATGGATAGGAAGCAGGAGAAGGAGAAGAAAGAGAAGGAGAAGGAGAAGAAGAAGAAGAAGAAGAAGTAGAAGAAGAAGTAGTAGTAGCAGTAGTAGTAGAAGAAGTAGAAGAAAAAGTAGGAGAAGAAGAAGGAGGAAGAGAAGAAGAGCGAGAAGAAGATGAAGGAGAAGTAGTAGTAGTAGTAGAAGAAGAAGAAGAATAAGAAGAAGAAGAAGTAGAAGAGAAAGAAGAATAAGGATAAGAAGAAGAAGAAGAAGAAGAAGAAGAAGAAGGAGTAGTAGAAGAAGAAGAAGAAAGAGAAGAACAAAAACAAGAAAAATAAGATAAAACAAAAGAAGAAGAATAAGAAGTAGAAGAGGAAGAAGAAAAAGAAGAAGAACAAAGAGAAGAAGAA
The DNA here is from genome assembly GCA_023846275.1 of Vanilla planifolia. Classification (NCBI taxonomy): domain Eukaryota; kingdom Viridiplantae; phylum Streptophyta; class Magnoliopsida; order Asparagales; family Orchidaceae; genus Vanilla; species Vanilla planifolia. Next base: position 1,592 of record JAIUJO010000184.1, read on the forward strand.
GAAGAAGAAGGAGAAGAAATGCTAGAACAAGTACAATAAGAAGAGGAAGAAGAAGAAAAAGTAAAAGAAGAAAAGGAAGAAGCCGAAGAAGAAGAAGAAGAAGAAGAAGAAGAAGAAGAAGAAGAAGAAGAAGAAGAAGATGAAGAAGAAGAAGAAGAAGAAGAAGAAGAAGAAGAAGAAGAAGAATGAGAAGAAGAAGAAGAAGAAGAAGGCTAAGAAAAAGAAGAAGAAAAGGAACTAGGAGAACAACTAGAAGAAGAAGAAGAAGAAGAAGAAGAAGAAGAAGAAGAAGAAGAAGTTGAATAAGAATAAGAAGAAGAAAAATAGAAAAAGAAGAACAAGAAGAAGAAGGAAAAGAAGAAGAACAAGTAGATTAAGAGGAAGAAGAAGCAGAAGAAGGAGAATGAGAATTAGAAGAAGATGAACAAGGTGGAGAAGAAGAAAAGAAGGAGAAGGAGGAGACAAATGAGAAAAAGGAAAAGATGATGTCAAAGAAGAAGAAGAAGAAGAAAAAGTTGAAGAACAAGTGGAAGAAGAAGAAGAAGAAGAAGAAGAAGAAGAAGAAGAGGAAGAAGAAGACGACGAAAAAGAAGAAGAATGAAAAGATGAAGTAGATGAAGAAGAGGAAGAATAAGAAGAAGAAGAAGGAGAAGAAGGACAAGTAGTAGAAGAAGTAGATAAAGAAGAAGAAGAATAAGAATTTGAAGGAGCAGAAGAAAATGAAGGAGTTGGACGAGAAGAAGAAAAAGGACAAGAAGAAGAAGAAGAAGAAGAAGTTGATGATGATGATGACAAAGAAGAAGAAGAAGATTAAGAGGAAGAAGAAAAACAAGAAAAAGAAGGAGAAGAAGATGATGATGAAGAGGAAGAATAATAAGAATAATAATAATAAGAAGAAGATGAAAAAGAAGAAGAAGAAGAAGATGAGGAAGGATAAGACGAAGAAGAAGAAAAATATGAAGAAGAAGAAGAATAAAAAGTGGAAGAAGAAGAAGGAGAAGAAGAAGAAGAAGAGTAATAAGAAGAATAAGAAGAAGGAGAAGCAAAAGAATATGTAGAATAATAATAATAATAATAATAATAACAATAATAATAATAATAATAATAATAATAATAATAATAATAATAATAATAATAATAATAATAATAATAATAATAATAATAATAATAACAATAATAAGGAGAATTATAAGATGATGAATAAGAAGAAGAAGAAGATGATGATGAAGAAGAAGAAGATGAAGATTAAGAAGAAGAGGAAGAGGAAAAAAAAGAAGAAGAAGAAAAAGAAGAAGGAAAAGGAGAAGAAGAAGAAGAATAAGAAGAAAAAGAGGGAGAAGAAGAAGAAGAAGATGTCGGTGAAGAAGAAGAAGAAGAAGAAGAAGAAGAAGGTAAAGAAGGAGAAGGAGAAGAAGAAGGAGGTGAAGTAGATGAAGAAGGAGAAGAAGTAGTGGAAGAAGAAGGGGAAGAAAAAGAAGAAGAAGAACAAGCAAAAGAATAAGAAGCAAAAGAAAAAAGAAGAAGAAGAAGGAGGAGGAGAAGAAGAAGAAGAAGGATAGAAAGGAAAAGACGAAGAAGTAGAAGGAGATGAAGAAGAAGAAGAAAAGAAGAAGAAAGAGAAGGAGAAGAAGAAGAAGAAGAAGGAGAAGAAGAACAAGGAGAAGAATTAAAGAAGGAGATGTAGAAGAAGAATAAGAAAAAGGAGAAGATGATGTCAAAGAAGAAGAAGAAGAAAAAGTTGAACAAGTAAAAGAAGAAGAAGAAGAAGAAGTTGAAGAACAAGTAGAAGAAGAAGAAGAAGAAGGAGATGAAGAAGAGGAAGAATAAGAAGAAGGAGAAGTAGAAGAAGTAGACAAAGAAGAAGAAGAAGAAGAATAAGAAGGAGCAATAGAAAAAAATGGAGTTGGACGGGAAGAAGAAAAAGAAAGACAAGAAGAAGAAAAAGAAGAAGAAGAAGAAGAAGAAGAAAAAGAAGAAGAAGATGTTGATGATGAAAAAGAAGAAAAAGAAGTTGAAGAGGAAGAAGAAGAACAAGAAAAAGAAAGAGAAGAAGAAGATGATGAAGATGAAGAAGAATAAGAATAATAATAATAATAATAAGAGAAAGAAAAAGAAGAAGAAGAAAAAGATCAGGAAGGAGAAGATGAAGAAGAAGCAAAAGAAGAAGAAGAAAAAGAGAAAAAGAAGAAGAAAAAGGTGAAGACGAAGAAGAAGGAGAAGTAGTGGAAGAAGGGGAAGAAAAAGAAGAAGAAGAAGAACAAGCAAAAGAATAAGCAAAAGAAAAAGAAGGAGGAGGAGGAGAAGAAGAAGAAGGATAGAAAGGAAAAGACGAAGAAGTAGAAGAAGAAGAAGAAAAAGAACGAGAAGGAGAAGAAGAAGAAAAAGAAGAAGAAGAAGGAGAAGAAGAACAAGGAGAAGAATTAAAGGAGAAGGAGAAGAAGAATAAGAAAAAGGAGAAGATGATGTCAAAGAAGAAGAAGAAGAATAAGTTGAAGAACTGTTACACCCTTGTGTTTGACGAGTCAAGCATAAATGTGTATATTTTATTTGGGCTTGATTTTAAGTAAAATTATTACTAATTAGTTAAATCAAGCCATGTATTTTAGATGTCTAAAATAATGATCTCTAAGGGCCTTGAGGTCATAGCATACTTCAAGGAAATTTGAGACATGCACAAGATTTTTTATAATTGAATTTATTTTATTTCTCTTGAATTTGATATGTCCAAACTTTGAGATTATGAGACACACTAGTAGTATTAACATTTAAAAATATTATAAAGTTATTTAATACTAAATTTTGATTTTTGGGCCCAGCATATTTGACAAAATGCATAGGCATTGGTATTGATTTTTTTAATATTGCTTTGGAATTGCTTTTCATGAATTTCTTTTCATAGCTATTTAAATAACTTATAATACTATAAGAATATAAAATTATCTTTATACACTTATATTCAAATTTTTGGCACAAAAATTCATCAAAAATACCCTAAAACAGTTGAAGTCTCGGGAAAATGCACTGTAGCAATGGGCGGGTCGACCCAGCGCGAAAACAGCTCGTTCAGGTCTGTTAGAAATTAAAAATTTAATTTAAAAATAAAAATTTGGTTGACCCGAGAAGGCCGAGCCAAGCCCGCCCAAAGCCCGCCGAGAGGAGCTCGGCTGGCATTGGTCAACTGTCAAATCAATAGTGCCTGGCTAAGCCAAGCCCGCCCAAGCCCATCGAGAGGAGCTCGGCTAGGTCAAACTGCAGCGCGGTCAATAGTCAATGAACAATGCTTGGCTAAGTCAACCTGAACCAGGTGATCAAGTCCTGGTCAAGGAAGGGGGGAGCCAACCCCAAAGAGGCTCGCAACGTAAACAGGGTGGATTTCTTATATAGCGCTCCAACACTTTCGCATATGCAATGTGGGACTAAAAATCCCAGTTTCAGCCCTTCGCGGGATCCAATGGCTCAGATCAAGCCCGTACGCATCCAACGCACAGGATTCATCCCATAAGGTAAAATCTGTGTCGTTCATCTTTGCGCCCGGATCCTACGCACGGGATTAAATCACGTAAATGGTAATTGCGAGATTTAATCCATGTCGTTTGATTACGCACCCGGATCCAACGCTTTGGATTAAGCCCGAATGGTAAAATGCATAAATCAATCTGCGCCGTTCGTTTTTGGGCCTGGATCGGATGGTGGCTGCTTTCCGTCCGTTGCCCAAATGGCTAATTAATTTTTGGAGCCATTGGGGGTGTTTTTAGAGCTCAAATTTGAGCTCTATAAATAGGAAAAATTGATGTATTTTTTAGTTTAACCTTTGCTAAATTTTCAAAGATTTCCGATCTCAAAATTCGAGCACTCAAGCAAAAACGGTGCATCCAAGCTCAAAAAGCAAAGTGGCAAGAAGGCTATTGGAATTAGAGGTTTTTCAATTATTTCTTAATTTCTATCCCTCTAATTTGTCGATTGTCTGTGCCTCCTCTTTTCTCCTATTTCTCTTAAGTTTTTTTGCCAATCGTTGTACTTTTCGTTTTGGGGCAAGGGCATCTCGGCAGTTGTTATACCCGGTAAAATATTATAGGTTTAATCTTCAATAATTAAATTATGGCTTGGATGATTTCAAATCGACAGTAGGATGAGCCAGGAGCTCAATTGGAGGCTATTGGAATTTCTGAAATTTTCTGGAGATTTTTCGGAGCACCGAGGAATTTTTAAGTAATTTTCCCTGTTTAATTGGATTTTTGGAAATTCGAAAATCTATTTAAATTGGTCCATTAGACCGGAATTTGGTTTTTTTACCGCGCGTGAACCGGACCGGAGCGGTTCAGCGAAGGCGGGGGCGGTTCGCCGAGTGCGTTTGCGCGTGCGGTTGGATAAGCCGCGGATAAGCGGATCGGACGGACGAGATCAGCGGTGGAGATTAACCGGCTGATTGGGTTTAAGCGTCGTTATTAGAAGGTCAACCGGCACTTAATGGGTTCTTAACGGGTTATTACCGGTTTAAGCGGGGTATTTAACCCGAACCGTTTTGGCCCTTAGGGTTTCGAACGGCGGCCGGAGACGAGGCGTTCGCGGCGGACGGCGATATTTTCCAGCAGCCTTTCAAGGGGCTTTTTATACCTGGATGTTCGCGTGATCGATGAGAATCGATTGGTACCGGTTTCGTGCGGCGAGGAGCAGCGGTTGGTCGCGTGCGAGCTTCACCGTCGCCACCGTCGTCGGAGAAGAAAGGTAGGAAATTCAGTTTAAATTAGTTATTTAGTAGAAAATTTAAAAGCATGGAATATTTTGCTTAATGAAAACAAGCATGTGGATGAAAAATCGGATTTAATTGAATACTAATTGGTGTCTTTTGCAAATTTCGGATTTTCTGGAAAATTTCCCATTTCGCCGAAAAATTTGTTAATGCTTAGGAGCATGTTAGGAATTTGTTCTCCTTGATCTCGGTCGCCGGAAATCGAAGGGGGAAAACGGAATTTCCCGGAGAATTCGTCGGCTAGGGTTTCGCAGGCGCCGGGCGGAGGAAGGAGATGGATTAGGATTTAGTTAATTAGTTAATAATTAATCGTAAATTAATTAATTAACAATTATTAACTTAATTGGCGCGGATGAGAGAGAAGGAAAAGGATTATAATTCGGAAATTAATTCCGAATTTACGGAAATAATTTAATGCGGCGCGGAAGAGAAAAAAAAAACGGGAGGAATTAAATTCGGAAATTTATTCCGAATTTTTGGAAAAAGAAAATGCAGAATATTTAATTCGGAAATTAATCCGAATTTCGGAAAAAGGATTATGGGAAAATTTAATTCGGAAATTTAATCCGAATTTTCGGAAAAATAATTTGCAGAATTTTAATTCGGAAATTAATCCGAATTTCGGAAAAAGGATATGCGGAATTTTAATTCGGAATTTTATTCCAAATTTTTGAAAAAATGGAAAAAGGGGCGAAAATTGATTTTTGAAATTAGGAAAATTCGGTAATTGAATTTCCGGGAATTATTAAATTATGAAAAAGTCAGAAAAAGGAAAAAAATTGGAATTTAAAATTCCTGAAGTGTGAAAAGGTGATTTTTGGAAATCACGTAGCCAAGTTGAAATTGACTGTTGGAAATTACCAATGAATTCAGTACAGCTGAATTAGTTGGAAGGAAGTGTGACACTTAGGTGCTGCAAAAACAGTCAGAATTTTGGTACAGTTGTGTTACTTGTATGACAATGGCATGGATTGAGTCAGTTTACTCAGTGTGGGCATATTTTATGGATTGGCATACTGGACCGGACTACTATAGACCCTATATGATGTTTTAGGGTAGTTGTTGTAGGTAACTGTGCGGTTCAGACTTAACTTTCACAGTATACATGTGGACTGGTATGCGCCTTGTTGTATCTGGACACATGTTGCCGAATCTTGGAGTTAAAGCTTGGCAATGACTGTAGGGGCGTGGCTTCTATGGAAATTGTTGGGAGAGGACTTCTTGGGACAGTGGCTGAGTCGACCTCTTCTGGTCCACGAGTGTAGGCCTGCGTGCCTGAGAGTGGCAGCGGCAGGGGTGACTCGCCGTGGCTAGCCAGGGTGTCTCACGTTGGCTAGAGATCTATGTGACGGGTTTGTCTATAGTCTCCAGAAGATTGATTGACGAGAGACGCTGCGGTGTCGGGTGCTAGGCGCCATGCGTGCGCAGAGATGGGCGTGTCCCGCTGGCATGCTACCTGGGAGCACAGAGGAGAGCTACTCTGTTGTGACTGGGGGTGACTGTGATTGGTCGGAGTCTGGAACTGAGAGTGCCTATCCACCATACATTGTTATGCTGTATTTCTATATTTTTGCTATTATCCTTCTCTTGCATGTGAGTTTTACTAGCTGTCTTTCCTACTGGGCATAGCTCATTCCTGTGTTACATATTTCAGTGGCTCGGCAGACTTGACGCTACCTGATTAGGTGGGATCGTGGTCAGCAGGCTTGTGGAGGATATCTGATTTGTGATTGTCTGAGATATTCTGGTTAGTTGATTGTTGTTGTTGGATGTATTTAATGAGATTATTATTCTCATATGTCATGTAATATGTGAGGGTAATTCTGACTTATGTTTCTGTTGGATGATATTGTACTTATTGGACTTGGATCTTATTCTTGTGATGTAGTTCCTTTCATTATTTACTTTATTGTCTTGGTGGTATGGTGTGTGGAGTGCCATATTTTATCTGTGGATGTTATGTATTTTATTTTTGATGGTGAGGTCATTACGTGACTATGGAACTTAACATTGGGGGTTCAGACTTCTATTAGACCGGTTCTCCTATCGGTATGGGTTAGGAGTATTGGGTCTAGTAGGAGTAACATTGCGCGAGTCCATCTGTTAATTCAGGAGTCATGAACCTGATTTGACGGTGTACCCGGGAGATGGGATCCACATTGTTAAGGAAAGTAGGTGTGTAATGATGTGTTATATCCTATGTTTTTCTTAGGCTACTCAGGTTGGTATGGGACGATCTGAGCTGTCTATATGCAAAAAAAAAAAATATATGCCAAAAATCAGCCTAGGAAAATATGGGGTGTAACAGGAGTAGTGCTAAAGCCCCAGGTTTGAGTTGAGCCCGGTAAAAACTCAAGTAGGTTTGGTATTAGCCGTAGTAAAAATCCCAAGTAGGTTTGAGGTGAACTGTACGAAAAACCTCATTTGTAATCGATGCATTTAGTGGATTTTTCCCAACACCGGTTGGGGGTGGACGTAGACTCGGTTTTTAGTCGAACCACTTAAAAATTTGTGTGTTTAACTCTCTTTACACTTGCTTAAAGGTTTATAAGTTTAATTTCGAAATTCATAAAATTTTAAATACACAATTCACCCCCCCTCTTGTGGGATTTCATTAGCACAAAATACTTCAAGAACAAGTAGAAGAAGAAGAAGAAGAAGTAGATGAAGAAGAGGAAGAATAAGAAGAAGAAGAAGGAGAAGAAGAAGGAGAAGTAGAAGAAGTAGATAAAGAAGAAGAAGAAGAAGAATAAGGAGCAGTAGAAAAAAATGGAGTTGGACGAGAAGAAGAAAAAGAAGGACAAGAAGAAGAAGAAGAAGAAGAAGATGATGATGATGATGCAAAAGAAGAAAAAGAAGTTGGAGAGGAAGAAGAACAAGAAAAAGAAAGAGAAGAAGATGATGATGAAGATGAAGAAGAATAATAATAATAATAATAAGATCAGGAAGGAGAAGATGAAGAAGAAGCAAAAGAAGAAGAAGAAGAAGAAGAAGAAGAAGAAGAAAAAGGTGAAGAAGAAGAAGAAGGAGAAGAATAAGAAGGAGAAGGAGGAGAAGAAGAAGGAGAAGGCAAAGTAGTAGTAGTAGAAGAAGAAGAAGAAGGGGAAGAAGAAGAAGAAGCGTACTAAGAAGAATAAGAAGAATAAGAAGCAAAAGAAGATGAAGAAGAAGAATAATAATAATAGTAAGAAGAAGAAGAAATAGAAGAAGAAGAAGAAGAAGAAGGAGGAGGAGGAGGAGGAGGAGAAGAAGAAGAAGAAGATGTAGAAGAAGAAGATGATGAAGAAGAAGGAGAAGATGAAGAGGAGAAAGAAGAAAAAGAAGAAGAAGAAGAAGAAGAAGAAGAAGAAGAAGAAGAAGAAGAAGGAAAAGGAGATAAAGATGAAGTAGAAGAAGTAGTAGTAGTAGTAGAAGAAGAAGAAGAAAAAGAAGAAGAAGAAGAATAAGAAGAAAAAGTTGGAGAAGAAGAAGAAGAAGATGTCGGTGAAGAAGAAGAAGAAGGCAAAGAAGGCAAAGGGGAAGGATAAGAAGGAGGAGGAGAAGAAGAAGAAGTAGAAGAAGAAGAACAAGAAGGTGAAGAAGAAGGAGAAGGAGAAGTAGAAGAAGAACAAGAAGATGAAGAAGTAGATGGAAAAGATGAAGAAGAAGGAGAAGAGAAAGAAGAAGAAGAGGAAGAATGAGGGGGAGGAGAAGGAGAAGTAGAAGAAGAAGAAGATGAAGAAGCAGAAGAAGAAGATGGTGAAGAAGAAGAAGATGAAGAAGTACCAAAAGAATATCAAGCAATAGAAAAAGAAAAATTAGAAGAAAGAGAAAAAGAAGAAGAAGGAGGGAAGTAGAAGAAGATGGAGAAGAAGTAATGGAAGAAGAAGTGGAAGAAGAAGAAGAAGCAAAAGAATAAGAAACAAAAGAAAAAGAAGTAGGAGGAAAAGGAGGAGAAGAAGGACAGAAAGCAAAAGACAAAGATGTAGAAGTAGAAGAAGAAGAAGAAGAAGAATGAGAAGAAGAAGTAGAATAATAATAATAATAATAAAAATAATAAGAAGAAGAAGCAGAAGAAGAACGAGAAGAAGAAGAAGAGAAAAAATAGAACAAGATGAACAAATAGAAGAAGAAGAAGAAGAAGAGGGAGAAGAAGATGAGGAGGAGGAAGAAGTAGTAGTAGAAGAAGTTGAAGAAGAAGGAGAAGAAGAAGAAAAAGAAGAAGATGAAGAAGAAGACAAAGAAGAAGGAGAAGAAGGACAAGAAGAAGAAAGAGAAGTAGAAGAAGATGATGACGAATAAGAAGAAGTAGAAAAAGAAGAAGAAGAAGAAGAAGAAGAAGAAGAAGTAGAAGATGATGATGATGAAGAAGAAGTAAAAGAAAAAGAAAAAGAAAAAGAAGTAGTAGTTGTAGTATAAGAATAAGTAGAGGAAGAAAAAGAGGAGGAAGAAGAAGAAGAAAAAGAAGGAGAAGGAGGAGAAGAAGAAGAGGAGGAGAAAGAAGAAGAAGATGAAGAAGGAGAAAAAGAAGGAGAAGGTGAAGAAGGAAAAGAAGAAGAGGAAGAAGAAGTAGAAGAATAAGAAGTTGAAGAAGGAGAAGAAAAAGAAGAAGTAGTAGTAGTAGTAGTAGTAGTAGTAGTAGAGGAAGAAAAAGAAGAAGAAGAAAAAGAAAAAGAAGGAGAAGAAGGAAGAGGAGAAGTAGAAGAAGACAAGGAGGAAGAAGAAGAAGAAAAAGAAGGAGAAAAAGAAGGAGAAAAAGAAGGAGAAGGGGAAGAAGTAAAAGAAGAAGAAGAAAAAGATGAAAAAGAAGAAGAAGAATAAGAAGAAGAAGTAGAAGAATAAGTAGAAAAATAAGAACAAGAATAAGAATAATAATAATAATAAAAAGAAGTAGTAGAAGAAAACCTAAAAGGAGAAGGAGAAGAAAAAGAAGAAGAAGAAGAAGCAGAGGAAGATGATTGAGAATATATATGTGTGTGTGTGTGTGTTTGTGTGTGTTAGTGGGTGGGTTTGTGTATGTGTGTGTGTGTGTTTGCATGTGCTTTTATCTATGTGCATATAATTGAATCTTTTTTTTTAAGTAGTTATATGATCGATTGAATATAAATGATGCAAGTTTATTTTACTTTTAAAGGTTTATTTTTGCTATATTATAAAATGGTGAATGTTGTCATCTCGATGGCCTTGTGGATAATCAAAGATATTTTTATGATAATAACCTATATGATAATAACCTAATTATGTGAGGTTTTAATATGATCATAAAGCTTTGATATATTTTGTCTAAATAAGTCATGAAGAGAAGCTTCAAAAAGATGTTAAGAAGTTCTATAAACTTTATTTTATGATGTTGACTCCTAACCTTGATACTTTATTTGATAGCAACATGTCAAAATATTTTTAATGAATTTGGTTGAGTAAATTTTTAAATTTTAGATAGTTAATGTGTTTCTTCATGGATGATGTTAAAGAAAAAATGCAGTAAATATTAAATCTCATAAAAATCATCTTAGTTGGAGTGGCAGGTCATCAAAACTAATATTTTGAATAATAATATCATGATCATCTTAAGAAACATTTTTCTTAATTTTTTAATTTTTATTTCTATAATAATTAATTAAATTTAAAAAATAGAAAAAACTAATTCTACTAAAATTAAACTATTCTAAACATATGTAACAATTTTCAGGCATGGAGCATTAATGTGGAACCCATTCGCTACAATAATCAGATCGAGGCATCACTCCTGAACATAGATAGCAGTATCTTGAATCAAGGCACTACTCACAACATTCATAAATTAATTAATCATGTTATTGGAGGTTTAGTGACTAACTAATGAATAAGCTTGATAACACTTATCGTGAAATAAAGCTACTTTTCAAGCTATTATTCCATTTTCATTGTTGCATAATTTTAGATAGACTTCAATATTTTAGGATTTTGTTTTACAATAATGACATCAAAATTTTAAAAAGCATAAAAAGGTCTTATGGTTTGCTAACAAATACTTTTCATGCAATTGAAATATAGCAAACATATAATGAATATATGTAAATTTTAAAATATATTTAAGATAATTAAAAGTATAAAAAATTATATTTCTTTGCTAAATATTTAAGGAAATAAAAATTATGAAAATATACTAATAACAAATAGTTTAAAGATATGAGAACTATATCAATGGATTACAAACATTCAAAATAATGAAAAGCAAAAAAAAGTATCTATTATTGTTGGGCATTTAAAATGTCTAACTTATATCCATAAAGTTTTGAAAAAATTGAATTGCCATAAAGTGAATATGGAATATAAAATTTAAATGAAAATGAAGTTTTAAAGTACACAAAAATAATAAATGATAAGGCACATTAAATATCATAGGAATTCAACAAAACTGTGGATATAAGTTAAGAGAAAAAATAATATTCTATTCAACAATGTAATGAAAAGTTTTTAAGAAAAAACAAAATAATAAGCTTTACAAAATGCATGTGAACTTCGAATTATTTAACATAATTTTTCAAGTTGCATGAAAAAACTATTTTAAAAAATTATAAAATACTAAAAACAACTAGAACGATTAATGAACTAATACTTAAAAAAATATGATATTACTAATAAGAAAAATAGAATTTTTTTGTGCTGAACCAAAAAGACAAACAAAACATGATTGTTAAATGTCAAGAATCTACTACAACTTATTTATTAGTAAGAAATTCTATCTATTAGAGAATTATAACCAAATCAAAATAAAATAAAATTATTATATTCATGATTATACTATTTAACAAAGGTTATTATTAGATTCATCCAATTATGTAAATATATAAAATGAAGAAATTCTTTTTAAAACTAAAGTATTTGTTACACAACTTCTTGACAGTCAATTTTTTTAGATATTATTCCTAATTTATCTATGTAATGTCTCAATAAAAACATGATTAAAAGTATTTTTAATGCAAGAAAATGAAAGATTATGGTCATTTCCCTTTTCATGCCTAAGTTAAATAACCAAATTGTCTTGCTTTTACATGTCTTGAAGCAAATGAATATGCAACCACTTATTTTATAATGCTTTTTGAATTTTATGAACCGTAATCCCCTAAAAGAACTTGTTGTTTTGGATCTATTATAACAAATAGAGACATTATTCTTACCTTATTTTCATATAATTTTTCCTTATGATCCCTAATTCACATTTTTCTTTAAGAGACACCTTTGCAAAAACTATTTTTTGTAACAATATATGCATACATGTATACATATCTAACTTACTCTTTTTTTTTGGCAACTACCATTAATCAGTTGAATTATCTAAATTTCTTTGACATTTATACACTTTTTAGCATAATAACTTTATTTCATTTGTGTGATTTCATAAAATAAATATAGATATACTTTATGTTATTTAAGAAATAAAGCATCTCATTAATAAACAATTTCATTAAGTCTAGTATATGCGCAACCATTGTAATATGCAATTGCAGTTTGTTTAAAATAGTTTGATAAAGTATATGGAATTACGAAGCAAATTAGTAATATACTATTCATCAATTAATTTTGACATCCATATTATAATTAACAAAAAATATGGTAATTATTATCTTATCAAGGTCAAATTAAAATACATAGTTCAACTTTGTTGATTGCTTACATTATTTGTAGTAAGGGTTTTGGTTTTGCACCATCCATATTTTTTAGAAATCATGACAATAAAGTGCATGTTACTTCTTTCTTCATTGTGTCCATCACATTTGAACCTCTTAGGAAATGTGTTTCTTTTATTAACCTTCTAATTAACCAACCTCACTTTAGTTAAATTTCTTAGATCATCCTTGACACATCACATTATGTTAAGAACGATTTGTCAAACAATTTGACACATACAACTATTTTATCCAATATTTTAGACCACTCAATTGGTGAGTAACACAATCATAAGCATGTAACATCAATTCCATCCACATTCTAATTCCACTCCATGATCCTATTTTACTATCTTGTCCACTATCAAGCTGACCCAAATTCTTTGAAAGATCAATAGTTCATTTCTTTCTCTTACAACAAAGACATAAAACTAAACTAAAATACTAATATGATTTGTATAGTTCTATATGCAGTATATGTGGTGTGGTTTTGCAAGATAGAAGTGACTTTATTGGAATAAAAATTTTGGTAACTTATAGAATATTGAAAGAAAATAGTTTAAACTAATATTTTTAATAAACTTGAGTACATCTTTGAAAGTAATTATTAAAAAATGTTAATTTTCTTTTAAAACACATTCATTTTATTTTTAAATATATTAATTTTTTAAATAATAAACTTTGATAAACATTATGAAAAGAATCAACAAAAATAAAAAAAATACATGAATGATTATTAGCTACTTTCATTTAAAATCAAACTTACACATACTCCCAAAAAACATATAAACTATGGTAGCAAATATAAGCCTTTCATCATAACAAGGTTTGGTTAAACTCTTATAACAATAAAAATAAGCTATTATGTCTTATAACACAATCAATATGAAAAAATAAAATAATTAGCCCACAAAAAATAGAAATTAATTAAAATAAAAACCAATGATTGAAAAATGCTTAATTTGACAAAATGGTTAATTTTCTTCAAATTTTATAAAAATTTCATTAGTCAATTTTATCTAAGAAGTCACTTACTTATAAAAATTTTAAATGGTTAAAAATATTTCCAAATATATTTTATAATCAATAATAATAAATTATAAAAATCTAAATAGCTCAAAATAACTATTAAAAGAGTAGCTACGCAAAAGCTACTCCATCAAAAGCCTCCATAACCTCTTTATACAAAAACCATGATTAGATGAATAAATTGAATAAGCTCTACTTAGAAATAAGGATTTGATTTGGACTGTTATATTTGAATGGGGTTCTCATGTTTGGATTCAAATCTGATATCTAGATCACAAAATGGTGTGATTGTATGATAGTCCTGATTAGGTGTTTAAAGGTGGTTGTGAATATGATTATCTGATCACATAATTATGTAATTAGAAATAAAAATAAGTCCCACAATTTGAATTATAATCACATGTAATAAATACAATTTTATTCCCACAATACATGAATGATATATCATTATAGCTTTATAATAATTTTCTTAAATTATGTAATAAGTGTATTGTATGGAGTTAGCTACCCTTGGTTCACTCTAAAGTTGTTTCCTCTTTTGCTAGTACATTCATACTTAATTAAATCTAGATTTGTGAGTTATGTGTCGAACTAAAATTGTTCGAAGAGTTTTTGTGTCATTTTCTCAATCCAATAAGTGCATCTAACCATATTTTGTTTGGTTACCTTTGTGTTTGATAATGTTAAGACTTAAATGCTACCAATTTGTTGAAATGTGCTTGATTAGGGTTAATCATATTTAATTTTAACGAAAAATTCATATATCTTTAAAGATAATGAATAAAAGATATTGGACTATTCAATAAAATTCAAAGACTCAAGATATATGTATCAAATTTGCAATGATTTTTTATTTTAAAATAGAATATCAGCATGACAATTATAATACACATTTTTGTTCAATATCAAATCTTAATTAAAGTATCTAACTTAATCAATTTTGTCATCATTTAAGAAACATATAGAATTTCATTTCTTTATCAATTCTTGTTTTGTTAAATCCATCAAATAGATCTTTGCAAAATTTAACGTTAATTATTAAATACTGGGTAAACAAAAATATTAATTCTATTAAATTTTCCTTATTAAATTAAATTTAAGGTAGACCTTGAGCTCTCTTAGTACAAAGAATTTGGGCCTACCAAACCAAGCAGGCCTAGAAGCATTGTTGAAGACTTGCCTCGTTAGCCACAAAATTAGTTAAGTTGCATTCAAGAATTTTGTTGAGATAAGATAGAGGATTGATAGGGGCTAAACAAATAGAGATCAAGTCAAAACCATAACCATGAAATTACCTATATGCATATGAGTGGCCTAAGAGTTGAAATCCAAAGGATACTTGTATTATGCACCCATGAAAGGTATTGTAAAGTGAAAACTACTTCTTTTTTTGGAAATGTGGAACTAGCAATAGTCCAGTTATTTAGCACCAAAAGCATCTACTATTTCTCATTATCCAATTTTTTATCAGGTTGCAAAATGTTTCATGCATTATAAGCATTCAACATTGGCTGGAAATCAAATGACCAAGAGCATGTCTGGGTTCATTAGATTGCTTTGATTGTTTCACCTTTCAAAACAATCTACCCATGAGTTAGCAGGCTCAACACTCTCCAAGTTTCTATCTTATAGTTGTAATATTTTTTTTCCTTTACAAATAATGAATCAAATGATCCAGATCTCATCTTACTTAATTGGATGGCTAGATGTAATCCATCTTGATCCAACCATCTAGAAGGAATCTACTTTAGTAATCTTTGATTTAGTATTCCAAAACCTCTCTAGTATTATCCAACATTGCTGGTTGACCCCTCCTAATGACTAATTCCTTAGTCATTAGCTGGGTCATTGTGTTAAACAATTCAAAGAAATATTTCAATTTGTTTGGAAGAAATTTTTGTGCTATTTGGAAGCATCATTTAAAACAACTTTTTCTTAACTTTTTAATAACTTTGATGAAATGTTTTCTATATAAATCTAACTATTATTCATGAAATAACTAATAAATATGAACCAATATTTGGGATCTCAACAAATTGTAGCATTGTATTCTACTATAGTAAAATATCTTCATAGTAACTACAACTTAGTTTTTCAAAAAATGTGAAATTCTTTCAAGTAATCTTAGTACTTCTAATTTTTCAATTTCTTACTTGTCATAGAAATTTTAAGCTTGTTCTACCTTCCTCTATTAATCAACAAGCATTAAAATTTGTATAAACATATTATAATTTTTCCTTCTTATTGTATTTTTTCTTATTTTTTTGGGTTGGGTAGCCTAGCATTTATAAAAGCTTAAGTTTTGTTTGATGTCACTAAATACCAAGTTGGTGTTAATCTTACAAAAGCCTATGTTATAATTGAACCCATAAAAGTTAGTACGTTGAAGAATGGACATAAGTTCTCATTTAATCCAAATAATCTAAAGATTTAGTTATATTATTTTAATTTTTATTCTAGTTTTTAATCATTAAAAAATAAAAATAACATAAATAAAATGGGTTTCCTACTAAAAAGTGAGTTAAATCACTTAAATGATCCATCATCTGTGTTTTAAGTATTCGTTATTTTTATGGAATTATTATTTTTATTGTATGATAAGTTCAATTTTATTGTGCCATTTTTGTGTGCTTTCCAAAATATGTGTTAGTTAATTTTATTCTTAAATTAAGTTTTCAATATGCTACAACTCATGGTTAATATTGGTGCGACATTAGATGAATGTCTTCTTCAATCATTCTATCATTACTAAAGCATAAAAATTTATTAATATTTGAAAAGTAGATTTAGAATTTTATCCAATAAATTTACTTACAAGATTAGAAAGTACTCATAAAACTATAAGATTTACTTAGAGATTAATGCACAAATGAAATCAAGTTGTTTTGTGCACTAAGTAGTGATTATAGTAGAATGACAATTAAATGTTGTGGCACTCAACAACATTCGTTTTAGTATATCTACAAGTGAATTTGATCAAGTTATAAATTTGTATACTACATGTGAAGTTTTGAAAAAGTTAGAAGTAACTTATGAAGACACTTTGTAAGTTAAAGAAATAAAGACAAATCTTTTTACACATGATTATGAGCTCTTTAGAATGAATTTAATAGAAACTATAAATAAGATGTCTATGTGATTTATGAAATTACTAATGAATTACAAAATTTTGAAAAATACTTTCTAATTTAGATCTTATAAGAAAAGTGGTAAGGATTCTACCCAACAAATATGATCTTCTTGCCAAAGTAATAAGGCATCCAAAGACATAACAAGCTCACATTAGATGATTTACTTAGAGAATTATGAATGACAAAGATGAGATGAATAAAAGAGTTGAAAACAAGGCCTTCATAAGTAAGCAAAGCATGGAGCAGGGTAAAATGAACAATTAGCTTTTAAAACTAACAAATATAATATGGATAGAACATTTATATTTTCTATGGACTTGGAGGAAGATGCAAATTTTCATGTTAAAGGCTTAGATAAAAATTTTGTAAAAAAGATTGCAAATAGAAATTTGTAAAATACAAGAACAGCGAAGTTGACGACACCAAGATGCTATGATTGTGGTCAAACCAAACATTTTATACAAGCTTATCCACAACTCAAATACATAAAAAATATGTTCGAGAAAAAAAAAGAGAGTAAAGAATGAAAGATTTTGAAGCTACTTGGCGTGCTTGAGAAGAGTTAAACTCCAAAACTTCAAGTGGTGAGGAGGAAGTAGTGATATGATTCATGACAAATGGCGATGAATCAAGTACATCAAGTGATGAATAGAAGATTAAGGTAAGCTCTTCGCCTCATGGAGGCTTTGAAAATAATTACATAAAAGTTATTAGTGTTTTAACTTCTTTAATAATTGTGCATGAAAAATTAAAACTTTTTTACAAATAAAAAATGAGCATTGTGATATTTATGAAAAGAGATTGAAAAAACTTAATATGTTGAAAATGATTCTATGATCATTGGGAATATTTCTTCAAGAAAAATGAGTTGGGGAAAAAAATTATTCTGTTGAACATACAAAATTTTCTAATATTTCACATGATGTTTAATTTTCTAAACATCCATATGTCTTCTTTTGAATATGCCTAATATTTCAAAATAAGACACTTTTATAGTTGTAAAAAATGTCATACCATTAAGGATTATCAAATTATGGAAAGTACTTCTAGTTTAAAATAAGTTATTTTCATAATCATTTTATAGAGATATTGTGTTTTGGAGACATTCATAGGTTAGGTGCAATGCACTTTGGAATTATGCATAGAAATAAGGAAAATCAAAATAAAATTTTATGATTACTAAGTAAAACTTTTATAATTTCTGTAGCCTTATGTAAAGAAAAAAAAATAAAAATCTAGCCCTTGAGAAATGAATAGTGGATACTCAAGACATATGACTAGAGTTTGATCAACGTTTATCGCAATAACATGTGGTCCAACTAGATCCTTAACACTTGGAGACAATTCTAAGAAAAAGATAATCAAAATTGGTCACATGAGATATTCTACATTAAAGAGAACAAGCAAGCTAGATATAGTCAGAGGTCTTCTCAAATAAAAACAAACTAGTTTAAAAATGTATGAATCACACTAAAAATAATGGCAAGTTAAATATTTCTTTTAAATAAAAAATGACTTAACTACTAGTTGACATTTAGGGATAGTTTATTCAGATCTTTCTAGGAATACACATTCTTAAAGTTTCGGTAAGAAAAAAATATAAATTTATGATTATTAATGATTCTTCAAGATATAATTGGATTGTATTTCTTAACAGTAAGAGTGTGACGTTTGAAATCTTTGTTAATTTAATAAAAGAGATCAAAGAGAAAACCTTTCTTAAATTAATTTGTATTCAATGTGATAGTGGTAACGAGTTTAAAAAAGAGGGGCATCAATTTAAATGTTCTTATTCACATAAAAAAAATGGGATTGTAGAAAGAAAGTAGAAAACCTTGGTTGAGATGAGTAGAACTATGTTAATTGAATACAACCTATCAAAATCCTTTTTGAATAAAGAAACTACCACAACTTGTTATATAATAAATAGAATTAATTTAAGGCCAATATTTCAAAAAACTTCATACAAGTTATTAAAAATTAAGAAACTGATTGTTAGTTAATTTCATATTTTTTGATATAAATACACAATTATTAATAATAAAAGGTCCAACTTGAATAAGTTTGATGAAAAAGTTTTCCTAGAAATTTTCATAGAAGCTCTTCTTTTTGAAAATCTTATAAAGTTTACAACATAGATACTTAAAAGTTACATAAAATTATGAATATAATGCTTGATGATTCTACTCATATGACAAATAATAAAACTTTAGGTTAAAAAATAATGTCCTAAAAGAACATTGAGTTGAACAAAGATGAAAGTGAAATAGAAACAAAAATAGAATGAGGGACTAGCCATAAATTATCTAAAGATTAGCAAGACCAAGCTTGACTTCCCATAAAAACAATTTTTGGAGAAGTTAATCAAGGAGTTAAGACTAGAATCTTTATGAAGAATTAATCATAGTACATTTGAATCTTTCATTAGAATTGGTAGGCATAGGGGAAGCCCATAAGGTTAACTATTAGGTTTTACTAATGAAAGAAGAGTCAGATCTTTTTGAGAGAAACCAAGTGTAGGAACAAGTGCTTCACTTAGTGATAACCAAGTGATTGTAATAAAATGGATATTTAAAAATAAATTAGATGAAAATAGAGTGATCATTATAAACAAAAGTAGATCTCTTGGCAAGCATTATAACCAAGTTGAAGGTATATATTTTGAGGAGTCATTTCTAGTAGTAATAGAATTAGAGGCCATTAGACTTTTCTTAATGTATTCATCTCATAAGATATTTAGTTTATTTCAAATAGATGTAAAATTTCTATTTTAAAATAGGATAATAAAAAAGATGTGTATAAAACAATCCATAGGTTTTGAGACCCATGTACATAATGATTATGTATATAGACTTGAGAAAGCATTCTATGGCCTTAAGCAAGCTCCTTGTTTATGGTATAATAGATTAAGTAATTATCTAGTTGATAGTGGTTTTAAAAAAGAAAAAATAGATAACACACTATTCATAAAATCTTTAAATGATCATTCTTTGCTTATACAAGTTTATATTGATGATTAAATTTTTAAAAGCTTAAATGAAAATTTGTGTAAGGAACTTAGTGACTTAATTGTGAGGGGGAGTTTGAGATAAGTATAATATGTGAAATGAATTTCTTCTTTGGATTACTAATTATGTATGTAAAGGATGAGATTTTTATTTTACAAGCTAAGTATATAAATTATTTATTCAAAAAATTTTGGTATGAAAATTTGAAATATAAGGAGATTCTAATGAATAAATCAGTCTGTTTAAATTTATATGAAATTGAGAAATATATTGATAAAAATTTTTACGAAGAACTTGTTGGATCTTTTTTATATCTTATATTTAATAAATCAAAAATTTTATTTAGTATTAATTATGTGTAAGATTTCAATAAAATCCTAAGAAAATCCATCTAGAGTTGATTAAATTAATCTTCAAATCTATAGGAAATATAATGAACATAGGTTTAAGGCATCCTACAAATGTTCATTCATGAGATCTTATAAGTTTCCTAGATCTAGAATTTATAAGCACTAGTGTAGATAAGAAAAATAACTTAGGTACATATCATTTACTAAGAAATATTTTAATTTCATGGTCAAGAAAGTAGAAATGATTCCATAGCCATATTGACCATGGAAGTTAAACATGTAGTGACTAATAGTTGTTTTGCTCAAGTGTTATGTTTGAGACAATAATTTCAAGGCTATGGCTTTTATCTCTCATATATTTCCAATAGAATTGATAATGCTACTACCTTGGCTTTAGCAAAGAACCAAGTTCAACATTCTACGCATACACATAATGTAAGAAATCACTTTATGAGAGACCAAGTATTTAAGGCATAATAAAATTCACATATGATTCTACTAAACAAGAATTGGTAGATAGATTTACAAGATTCCTTCCAACTGATTAATTTCAATTCACAAGGTTATAATTAGGTGTAATATAAATTATACTACTTTTTTCATAGTATTAAAGATGGAGAATAACCATGGTTTAATTAAGTTAGTAGGAACATATAGTAAAAGGGAGTATAAATTAAGTCAAAGCACCAACTTTTCATTTTTAATACCACTTATCATAATAATATATGTTTTTTACTTATACTTTTATCTAAATATTTATGTCTTGTAATCATTAAAAGGGAGAGATTATTGTCACCTTTGTGTTTGATAAGTAAAGCTACAAATATTTCATATTTTATTCTAATAGGCTTGTTTAGTGTGGATTAGGACTTGTTTTAATGAACAAACCTAACATCTTTTAAGAAGGTGAATTAATGGTCTCCAAAATACCTTGAGGTATTTAGGAAGCTTCATGGATTAAACACATACACATCAAATTTGAAAGCTTTATTTTTTTGTTATAAGATAGAATATTAACTTGTTGATTATAAGCTACTTCTTAATTAATCTCGCTTTCACATCCTATTTTATGCATTTAACTTGTTCATCCTTTCCTCAATTTAAAAAACTCATAGGATTTTTTTATCATCTTTTTTAATTTAATCCAAGTAATCTATATTTGCCAACTTTCATGTTAATTGCTAAACATTTAGTAAACTAAAAAATTAATTATTTTTAAATTTTCATAACTAAAAAAAACATTAGGCCATAGCCTAAGCTAACCAAGTGCAAAGCACTTTTGTTGACCAAGACCAACTTAGCTTGGTAGCATCGGATTAAGAGACTAGGCTAAAACAACCCAAGAAATTATTTAGGGTTCAACCTAAACTAGAGTGGGGTACGATAGAGAATTGAATGTTAACAAACTTGAATTTTGCATGTGAATGGGGGTCTTTTTGGACCCATCACCAAGAAATGACTAATAAGCATATAAGTGTCCTAGATGATGAAATCTTAAGGACAAAATGGGGAGCCAACCTCAACTTGTTTAGCATTATGCACCCTTGATGGGTATTATAAAGAGAAAAATATTTTTCTTTTCAATAGTATGGGACTAACATTTCTTTAACAACTCAATGCTAAAAGTGTGCTCTATTTTTCACCATTTTACCTTTTATTGAACGATAAATGTTTTCTGTACTATAAGCACATGATCCAAGCTCAAACTTAAATGGCTTGGTCATGTTCGACTTCATTGAAAATGTTTTATTATTTTACCTTATTGAAATAGTCTATCATTGAGTCAAACGACTTATCTTTGTCCATGTTTGAATCCTTCAAATAAGATATTTCCCAACTTTTCTATTGATGAATCAAAGGATTCAGATCTCATACGATTGGATCAATTGGCTAAGATCTAATCCACCTTGGTCTAACCTTCCAAAACTCATCCACCTTTATAGTTTTTGATCTGATGATTTAGAACCTCTCAGATCAAAGCCAATGGAACCAGCCATTAAGTTAAAGCTACAAAGATTATGTTGGTTCAAGAGTACATAAGAAAAGCATTGTAGGTATTTAATCATTTTTTTTATACAACTTAAACTCATGAGAACATTGAACTATTATTGCTTGCAACCAATGAACCATAATATATAGCATTAGGAGCATTTTTCAAAAACATTTTTGGGTTAAAAAGGATGCTAAAAAATATGGGATTACATTTGGAAAAAAATACCCATAAAATATGACAATATGTGTGTCATTTTCCTAACTCAAAGCCTTATCAAGTATTCTAAGGACAAATAAAGTAATCCCTAATCTCATACATAATGAAATGTGGTAGACATTTAATTTATTGTTAACAACATGCAACGAGTTGGCATCTTAATGAAGCTGCTTAGGAAAGATTTATTCCATAGGATTAGAAGATTTTTTACGATGAAAAAGGTAGGAGACATTAATCTTGGTTTTAAGTTTAGTTCCATGAGTAAAGGGGAACACATCCGTGTGCTTTTATTACTTGCAAACATAGCTTCACTTCATAATATTTAGGAAATGCTTTCCTACACTACATTCAACTACTTTATGATAAACTTTGAATGTAACTTATCATAAAAAAAATAAGAAGTTATTGGTCTAATGAGTAATAATCTAAAATATTTTGATAATAATAACCTATTCAATTAGCATACTCATCGACCATCAAGCTTTGCTTCTATGCATGATGGTGAACAACACTAGAAGGAGATTAATGTTGGAAGACATCTCAATTGATTAAATATGTGGGTATAACCATTTGTGAAATAACAATGGAAAAGAAAATTGTGTGATCAAGAAACTAAGGGTTCTTTTTGAGTAAGACATTTTTCCTATCTTGTAAATTAAAGAAACTTGTGGGTCAACTACACTATGCATGACTTTTCAAATTTGAAATGAAGACTTTTGCATTACTAAATGAACCACATGATCATATTTTATACAATAATATTAGCAAGTGGAGAAAAGAGACAATTTTAAGACTAAACTATTTCATCTAAGCCAACAAGCAAATGTAGTAAAATTGGACGGAATAGTTACTAACAAAGATTAAAGCAATATGATCAATCTATTCAATTAGGGGAAAACCATTCCATAAAAAAGGTATAAGGAAAACTCAAACAAATCAATTGATATAGTTAACATACACCTTATAGTAAAATCATTCAAATAAAAATTAAACTTTTGAAAATGATGTACATGAACATCATAGAATGTGCAATTATAATGAATATTATGAATTTTGTATTGGTGATATTCTCACCATAATTAAGTCAAACAAAAAAATATAATACAATATACAAATATTAGTTTAGACCATTGAATTATCTTATTCATGTAGACTTAAGTAAAATAAAAAACATTTTATGGTACAATAATATTTTATTCGATTCTATGATCAACTCACTTTTACTTACCATATTCATAGAATTCATATGGTATACTAAAGTTCTTTCATACCAACTGGATTGACTATAAATGGATATCAAACCATATGATTATTATGTTGAATTATACAATCAGACCAAATAAAAGTTTTGATTTTATGAAATTTTCTTATCACATTATTCTAACTTGAGAAATTTTATTAACAAATCAAGAATTCATATATACTTTTTGAAAATAAGTAGCATTGAGCTTGAATGTTGCAAAAAGTTTGACAAAGAAATTTTTAAGTCCAGTGTTGTCAATTTTTTTGCCTAATTGAACCTATTTTCTTAACATATTCATAGCGAAGAATATTCATTGACATAATTTCCTATATATTTGTGGTGTTATAATAGTTTAGTTTAGATGAAAGATAATATTTTTCTAGTATTATAAACAATTTTTATTCTTATTTTTCTTATATAGTTTTGCAAACTTTAAACAAATTATTTTATTAATTCATTTATATTCCTTGAATAATTTATATTTTTAATTAGTTAATCATTAATAAGTCTTAAAAAATCTAGATTTATAGATATTTCATGATTTATTTTGTAAACTATTTGTTCCAATTTTAATTGAGACACTCTCTATTATTAAAATAATAAAAGAGTTATTAATTACAAGCCTAGAAAAATTTTAATATTTTTTCATTGAAAAATTTTTAATCTTTTTAAAATACATTTTAAATACATAAGAATATTTTATTAATTGATATCATAGAGGGGGTTTACTATCAATATGTTGCACATATATTAGAGGTTATTACCAAATTATTGTTTTCATTTTTTTATATTTGCAATTAGGTACATATTATTTTGGCGTACGTATTACATTGAATATTTTGAATATCTTATTGTGATAATAATTTTATAATTTGTAAATCTTACATCCATTTCTAACTGACATTAATCTTATTCTATGTGATAATTATCTTTTTATAGTATACGTTTTTGGTTATTGATTTTCTTTATCTTATTTTACTAATTTTTATATCACATTATTTTTAAAATGTTTATGAAGCTTATATTTTTGAAAATGTTTTTTGTTGACGTATAGTATAAATACAATAAAAAATTCAAATAAGTCATTAAATCATTTACATTATGATTTTCTATATTTTGTTATAATTATTAGTCATTGTTCGATATTTGTCTTTTTATGTGCTAATGACATATTTCAATAATAAAAAATTTTTGTTTCTACTTAATAATTTATTGTTATAAATATTTAATTGAGCTAAAATTATTATTACATTTAGTTAAAATTTTTGCAATATGAACTAGGAATTCAAATGCTTAATTGGGTTAGTAATTGTAATTATTTTTTAAAAGTTTTTCTAGATATACCCTTTCATATTGTGTCACTAAATGAATTATTTTAAAATGTAATGCATGTTCTATTGATTTTTTTAAAAATACTTTATTAGTTTAATAATTAAGATTTTAAATTTTGTACATTAATTTAAATTTTTTATTTACAAAAATATATTGAAATTATATTTTATCTTTTTTGATTTTTATTTGAAATATTCCATGATTTTTGTCTCATTTTTTTATATTTTATCATAAGAATTTTATGCAATAATTATTGGTATAATATTATTGAGTTATTTCTTAATAATTGATAAAGATAATGAGTACTCTTTATTTATAAGAAAATTAGTAATACTTATATTTTTGGTATATCATTTTGAATTATTTTCATATATTTTAAATTTTTAATTATCATGACAACATCTTATATTTTTTGAATTTGTTTTATCACATTGTCGAATTAAAAAAATAAAATAATTAATATGCTCAATAATCTTTTTATGCCACCTTTATCCAAACCAAAATTTATTAAATATCGATGTGAAAAGGCATTTCAAGAATGTCTTAAGTCTTCTTTAAGCTTCATTACATACGAGTTGGTTGCACCTATTTGTTACATATTTACACTAATTTTTTAGTTGTTATGCTCTTTTTTTAACAATTTTATTATAATTTTTTTAATTCTCAATTTTTGTTCACCTTTCTTAGAATATATTTGATAGCTAAGTTACAAATTGTTTCTAATATATTTATGTATTGTTAAGCTTATTATCTTTTAATTTCAATAACAAGATTTTTTTAATATGCTATTGTGCAATTTTATGATATATCATGTAAATATATTGAATATTTTAAATAAATTTATATAATTATGATGTCTCTTTTTTTGTATTTTTTATTTCAAATTATCCTAGTTTATTTTGCCAATTACTCCTTAAATTACAAATATATTTAAATATTTTTAATATTAATAGCTTATTTATTATACTATAGCAATAGGAAAACTTTTTGTTGAAATATTATTATTATTATGGCTCATCTCGTTTATATATAAAATAATCTTATTTTTAAATTTTTTCATACAATGCAAATTCTTTCAATATTATGTTCTTCCAATAATTGACATACTTTTAACTTCTATTATATTTTTGTTTTAACTAACTCTATTTCAAAAAGCTTTGAATTATTTATTTTATGTTATGGCAATTGTGTTCACATATTTAATTTTTCAAATTGTTTTGCATAGATCAAACAATCTAAATATTTTAGATCATTAATTTTTTTTATTTCTATATTGAATATCAAAACTTGGGTATTAAATAGTTTTTCATTTGACAAATTATGTAAATCATTTCAAAAATTAATTTTTTAAAAAATTATCTATTTTTTTTAATTCTTTTCTTTGAAATATATTTTTTAATATTACATTTCCTTATAGTATTTTTAATGTTTATGATATATCTTTCTATATGTTTTTATATTTTGACAAGCTTTTGAAATTGTATTTTTAAATAACTAGTTTCGAGGTGGCAAATCACTTTAACATCAATGACTTTCTTATTCATGAAATATTATTTATGACACATGCACTAATAGAAAATCCTTATGATGACTACTAATGTTTTAATATTTGACATTTAGTTTCACAACATATATAATATGTTAATAAATTTTACACTTTTATTTATTTTTATATCTTCGAAATTACTAAAAACTAATTTAAATATTAATGATATAAAGCTATATTTTAGTATATTATTTTGTTGACATAACGTTAATGTTGTTTTGAACGTAGAAATTATATGCTAGGAAATTTTTTTATTCTTTTCATATAATAAAAAAGAAATTAAACTGTAATTAATTGTATAATTTTTGCGACATTTTATTGACGTTATTTTAAATACTTTTTAGCAACTTCTTTTAACCATTTTGCCTAAAGCTTCATAAAATTTAATTTTTTATTCTATTTTTGCAATTATTTTGTTTTATTTTATTTATGTTGCTTTGTTCTTTATTGAATTATTGTTGTAACTATCTGGTATATTGAACTTAAAGATTAAACTTTAAAATATTAATTTGTTTTAAAAACCATATACCTTGTAATTTTTTCAAAATATTTACATTAATAAGTTTGAAACTATTACATCACTAGGGAGATTTGTGTTCATTTTTACTCAATTGGCAGTAATTATCTAAGTCATTTTTAATGGTTTTGTTATTTTGTAATTCTTTTGATTTTTTATATTGAAAAATTTGTCTTTATTTAATTACTTAAATATTTCATTAATAAATTATGCATGTTGTTTTAAAATTGTGGTACACTTATTTCATGAGAATTTAACATTTTCTTATCTTATAACATTTTTGTTTAACTAATATTCACTTGTTAAATATATTATGATATTTAATTTATAACATTCTTGCATTTGTTGTATTTCCATATCTATTTTATAATTTTTTTCCAATTAGGCATGTCTATGAATGTGGCAACATAAATTGATTTATTAAGCAAAGAAAAAAAACAATTATTGTTACATTGAAAGATCCAACTAATCAACATTGTCAAGGAAATGTCAAAAAATAGTTTACATAAAACTAAGAAAAGAAATTTTTTTGTGAAAATTATGAAAATAAAAATATTAAAAACTAAAAATTTATCTAATTTATTAAACCTATATAGCATTCAAATTCTATGACACATAAGAAAATAATTTACATAGCATTACAAATAAAAGAAAAAAGCAAAATTAAACAAGAAAAAATTAACAAAAAATAAACTGAAAAAAACACATAATATTACAATTAGATTCACATCACAATATTAATAAAATGTGACAAGAAAACAAATTTTACCAAACAAAAGTGAAAGCAAAGTTTCTTTGATGTCGAAAAATTAAATTAACAAACACTACAAAATATCTAAATGTCATCAAAATATCGTGCATAGTTTGTCATTATGTATTACACATATATTAAAAAAAATAAAAAGTTACAAATGAAAAATTAAAAAATAATAAAACTATAATTTATTGATAAGAATTTAATGTCATATAAAACAAAGATTTAGTAACCTAACCCACATCTTTATTCATCATGTTTTATATAATATGTCATTATTTTACATGTTTGGGGTTTCTGGATAAAAGTGATAACCCCAAATACAACATAAATTGGCTTTGCTTCATTTTTGAATAGCTAGAAATCATTTTCATTCATTTCTTTGACCTTCCATTATTAAGCTTTAAATAATATTTGGCATAATTTACTTTTTTTACTCATCTAATAAATTTATTATATATTGCCTTATAAGCTATTCAATGTTTCTTCTAATTGTTTAGAAGGACATGTAAAATAAAAGTTGTTGATGTCATCATCCAAAATGGTTAGAAATTCATTCTGATTATGGAAATGGGTAAGCTTTGTGTGTGTGATTGTAATATAAAGAGACAAAAATTCTTGTTACACTCTTCCTAATTTTTGTGTGTCTGATGTGCATATCCATATCATTGAAAATGTATGTTTGTATTGAAAGATGCCAATCATATTAGTATAATGTAAATAAAGATTGGGTTTGTTTAGTATAAGACTTGTGATGCTTTCTTATGCTCATATTTGAATATTCTTTCTTTCTATTCTACTCACTAAATAAATTTTTGCAATACAATTACATCATAAGATAAAGAGTATTAGTGATGACCAAGAATAAATGGATGATACTATAATCAACAACGATCATAATAGTCCATTGTTTGCAATTCTTTGTGAACCATCGAACTTGTATGAGCTTTCACATATTGTATGTTATGATGATGGCCAAGTTTTCCCTATGTAATGTTATGATTTAAATAGTGTTAAATCATAATAACAATATATTTTGATAGTATTTACATTGTTTTAAACTTTCTTTATCCAATAGTTATTAAAGTTGAATTAAGGATATCATGCACTATGATTAATATTGCTCACCACCCACTATTATTCAACTATTTTTATGTTATGATTTTTTATGCTCATGAATAGTAACTCTTAAATGTAAAAGTACGAATCTTATGAAAATATTATTTGTATTACACAAAAAAGGTAGAAACCTTGAATATCTTAATTCTAACACCATGTAATATGAGAATTACTCCATATTTTAAATGTCATGTGTTCTATGATGACAAAATATAGGAAAGTTTCCTCCATATTAATAATAGTTTTGTATTTATCTATAATTGATGCTCCATCCCTATATGAGTTGAATTTTTTATTGTTGTTTTCTTAGCAAGAGTATCGACACATTATTATTTTCTTGGTATAATAAGTTTCACTTTATGTTTCGCAAACTAGTTTCCACACTTGCATCATTCCATTTGCTAACTCTTATTCTACATTTTCTCTATCTTGGAATAGATTCAATAGCACACTACAATCCACTAAAATGTATAAATTGTTAAATTCAAATTTGTTGAATAATTGAAGACTCCTAGTTATGGCTAATACCATAAATTTAGATGTTATTTGATTTATTTAAATAATAAAAAAATCTAAACTCATTTCCTCTAAATTGTTCCAAAATATTTGAACTACAATAACACTACAACTCACAAATAACGTCTCACCAATGATGTATAACGACATCAAGATCTTTGGTTAAGGGAACCACCAAATCACTTCCACTGTTGTTTCTTAAGTTCTTGCCAATTAATATATGATTCCCAAAATGATTTGCTTGACATCTTCCTA
This sequence comes from Vanilla planifolia, assembly GCA_023846275.1. Classification (NCBI taxonomy): domain Eukaryota; kingdom Viridiplantae; phylum Streptophyta; class Magnoliopsida; order Asparagales; family Orchidaceae; genus Vanilla; species Vanilla planifolia. The sequence goes on from JAIUJO010000184.1 coordinate 30,979, forward strand.
CAAAGTTTGAATGATTAGAAAAAGGCATATTATGAAGCAACAATTCTCTTTAATATTACATATAACATCATGCAACAATTTGAATTAATTGCCCAACGTTCTTAGTTATGTTAGCTTTTTGAATATTCTATGATATTAAAGTGGACAGTGTGATTATGCCCTCTCTATTACAAATTTCATATTACCTTACTTGTCTCAAGATGTAATTCATTTCATGATTTTATAGGGATCAGGTCGCATAACGTGAAAATTATTTTCAAAAGTAGCCCATGCTTATTTAGCTTCCTTATAATAAAAAGCACATTAGTAATTGAATCTTCATTTCGACATTGTTGCCACATTCAAGAAAGTTGAAGGTTTAGGTTCATTAGGTTATTTGGTAATGGCATAAATTATTGAATATCATCCATGCTAACATTAACGACTTTAAAGGGCATTTGGTGCTTCATAAGTGTCATCTACATTTTAGACATAGCTTTTTTGATCTCAAATAAGCCCAGGTAGAATGACAACTAAACTACACATCACAAGAGACAATATATAAAACATTCATTGAGTTAGACCAATTTGAATCATTTTTAATTAAACATTTCATCCTTGCATGTTAGCCCATGTGTTGGATTTCATTTTTGATGCATCTAAGGATTAGTGTTTTATTGACATGTAGCTAGACAGCAAACTATTGTTATTGATTATCTTCCAACTATGTTTTACATAAAAAGTTCATAATTTTCTTGATTTTTTAAACACCTAGGCTATTTTGTTCTAACTAGAAGCTAATTTTATTCCAAGAAGTCTAGTGATGCTTAAGATTTTCTTGAAAAATCCCTACAAACATTACTTTTCTAATTTTTTTATAAAACTATGCTGGGAATTTAGTTATCATTATGATGTATAATGGAATTGATAGATAACTTTTTTTTTCCACCGAAGGAAATTTACTTTTACTTTTTGCCATTAAATTTTGGAAGTAAGCTACTTTCTTTTGACCTATGTATAGTGTGTAGCACAAATAATCTAAAGGAAGATTTATTTAATGCAATCTTGGCCCTTACAAATTTTATTTATCTAGCATATATTAAATTTTTTATACATGTCCTCACTTTTTATTTTTATAACAATTTTGCAGAGTGTTTGGAAAGCTATAGAAATTTACTAAGACTAATAATAGTTTTTGGATGTCCTCTGGTATACTAATTATATTTTTGCATAAGCTTGAAAAGTGATAGATATAGATGATCTATTTTGCCCATACAATATCATTCTTTTTTAAGCAAAAACATTATTAGTTCTTCCTTTGAAGAACTCCATGAATGAGATGAAAAGAAAGGAAGATGGAGGATTACTCTGGTTAATACTGATTGAAGGTTGAAAAACATTACCTGGTGATCTACTAATGATAATTGATATGCATGTATTACAAAGCTAATTGGTTAGCACCTTCAAAAGATTCTTGTTAACATTGTACTTTGACAGTGTCATATAAATAAATTTCCATGAAATGTTATTCACATTCCTCAAATTCATTTAGATGAAAAAATTGCTACTTTATTTTTATGGTTAAGAGAATATACTAATTACTGAACCAATAATAAGTTGTATACAAGATATTTGCATCTATAAAATTTGTTTTCTTTAGAAAAATCAGCCTATTCAAAACTTGTTATAGTTAATCAACAATGAGCATTGTGAATATTACTTTCAAGATTTTTGAAGAATATTTACTCTTAAAAATCAACAAAGATTATAGGTTATGAGATTTAGGATTATATATAATGTTTAGACCTAAAATCCTACAAAGAATTGGAGATGCTATAAACATTCTTTAGTTACATTCAACACGACATGTGAAATTAAATCCAAATAATAGGTTAAGGAGTTTCCATTAAGACCATCTAGGCTTACAGTGCTAGCCAAATTCATATTAAAAGTTATCTCTTTATTTCCTTCTTGATGATTTCTTGCACTATTCTATTTTTTGTTTGCTTTATTCAATTAGGAAAGGATGTAATGAAAGATATTTTCACCTTTAATTACTTAATAAGACTTAAAAAGATTTTGAAAGTGATTGATTACAACTATAATTATTTTGGCCTCTTTGTTTTTTTCTTCACTTCATCACTATTGTACAAAACAATGTTGTATTTCTTTCTCCTTCTGTTAGCCATCTAATTCCTTCATTCTATTTCCAACAAAACTCCAATCTTTGAAAAGATTTTGGTGAATATTGATTGTTTCAATCTTTAAGGCATATTTTATGCCCATTTTATTTTAAAGATAGGGCCATCTTCCCAAATTAGTTTAAAGAAAAATTACAATTATTCTCCATTGTTTGTAAAAATGTACATTGATTCAAAAACGTGTTATAAAATTTAAATTTTTTGGGAATTGAAGGATGGATTTTGAAGACATTTAGTAAAAGAGGCACATGTCTTGATCCAGTTCTTACAAGGTGATGCGTTATAAAAGTTGAAAGTAGTTCTGCCTATTTCTCAATAACCAGTGCCCTATTGCAGAAGCAAAAGAAAACACCCGACTCGCTCCGTGGGAGGGGCTGTGAGGACATCCTCCATATTCTATTACCTTTCCTTGTTCATATAAAGGAATAACTAAAAAATGACTACTACGTAAGGTGACATAGAATTATGCAATCAACAAACTCTTACATTCGTTTTAGTTTAAGCATTGATAGTCCATTTTAATCATCTAAAGATGTGATTTCATTAAAATACTTACCTATAATCCATGGATTTGTAGCGTTGTTGACAATGTGAAATGGCTTGCTCATAATAGGTTTTTTTTGTGACACAATGCTTTTATCTTAGTTGTAACTATAGCTAGCTTTAGAAACCTAGCCTTAATGCTTGATATTGCTATGGATGAACTATGTTTAATTAATTTCAACATTATAGTTGAAGTCCTTCCAAAGAATCTATATCTTTTTCAGTTGATTTTAATAATGATGCTAGAAATTGAGCTAAATAGCAAAACTTTACATCTCATCCTCGTAAGTTATAAGTTCCAACAAGGCAACTTATCTAACAATACATATTTTAACATAATGACTAATCACCTTGCTAAGCACTTTTTAATAGCATCCTAAATATTTCAAAATAAGTTATTCATCAAGACCAGCATTATCTACAATTTGGATAAATGAAAGAATCCTCTAGTACGTTTTGTGCTAATTGGTATTTTTGAATGTTCTATAACATTTTCTCATCCATCTTCCATTAATATTATGGATATGCTCCATTTTTTTTATTGTTATTAAGACTTTTGGTTGAACATCCATAATGCATTTTTTGACCAAAGAGTTAATAACTGAAGTAAGAATTTTTGTGGCTTCAATATTTTCTTATTGTTGGTTATTTTTGTTGACATCTCCTTTGTTATTTTGTCCATTAATTGCATGACTCTATTCCTTCATACAAACAATAAGATCATTCTAAGAATTATCTAATCCTTTTTTAATTCTTTCCTTGAGTTTGTTCATGCCCATGTTTTTGGCATCCTTTGTCAAATTTAGGTAAGTTATCATACTAGATTTTCTAACAAAAGCCATTGTTTGTAACATCTTTAGTTGAAATTCTAATTATGTTTGGATACTCTTTTTGTAACTCCATGTCAATACACACTGAAGCAATTTTAGGATGTGTGAGATTCAAAATAGCAACATCTACTTCCAAAGGAACTTGTTAGTGACGTTATTAAGTGAAGTACTAAAACTAAGAATTTGTAAGTGCTTCATTAGGTTCCAACCCAAGCGATTGTTCTAAATTCAATTAAAAGAAAGGGTGGAAGCCATACACAAATGAGATGGACTATTACAAGTCTTACAACATCCACTCAAATTCACATCTGAATAACTTGTGTTCATGAAGAAACATGTTAAGGGATATTTACAAATTTTGCCTTAAATTTAATAATTTCTCTTTGTGACACAACAAAGTTAGTAAATTTTTCTTAGACATCTTCCCATTTTTTCTTAACGAAATAATCAATCAATTCAAAGCTTTAGTATAAAATTACTTAAAAATTGTTTGTTTTCATAGTAAAGATGCTTGTTTTGTAGGTCATTTAGAAAATAGACATGTGACTATATAACCTCTTAGAGTAATTCATTACTTTAGAATTTTCATGCCTCTTGTAAACGCATGAATATGTTGTTCATGCTTGTTGCTTTCCACTTTTAAATTAGCATAATATTGATTAGCTTCATATGTTCATTTAGTAATTAATTAATACATTTCTATAACTTATCATCATATTCAATAAGTGAGATATCATCAAGATATAAATTAGAATTTGCACCTTTGAAGGACAAACAAAGTTCAATAGTATGTGACGTTACTTTCTTCTTTTATTTCTTTTGCTTATTCTTCTCTTTTTTTTTTAATAAAATAGTGATTTGATTCAATTTATCTCCAAATAACTTTCTTAAATCTTGCATTTCATCATAACAAGAAGAAAAGTTGTGGACTTTTATCCCAATGCTATGAGACAAAGCAAAGTGTAAAAGATTTTATCCTGTTACAATAACTGGAATAGTTATACATGACTTATGACCACTATCATCAAGAATAATTCTAGGATGGACTATGAAATTGAACAATGCATAGTTTACACTTCAAGAAAAGCTTTAAATGCATTTTCCCATAATGCGTAATATTTCCAAAGATATAAAGGAGGTCAATCCTCATTGTTAATAGATATTGGAAACAATTCACCATAAAAAATCAAAGAGAATGATCATGTATTAACAACATCCACATTTGACACAACCCTTATTACAATAGTTCAAAGGACTACACTTTCCACAAGAGGAAAGGAATTCTGGCTTTTTGAATTATTAACATAAATGAGTTTTGCTATATAACGATTGGTTTGATCATTTGAAATCCTTCCTAAGATTTGTAAACATACAATTATTGAAAACATAATAATTAAAACAAATAAATAAATCAATGAATGATTTCAAATGAGTCTTCCACGAACACAAACCATTCATTAAATAATAGTCAACCAAGCCAGGCTTCCACTAAACTAGCAATGTTTGCCATATGGTGGGCATACTAGAAATCCCTAAAACTTCATCAAATAAATTACGACCATTTAGGTAGAAAATAAATTTGCATAGCCGCTAGTGAACATTTGTAAACATTCTTAGATTAGTTCAAAGCCTATCTATGAAAGTTTAATAATAAATCACAATTGGAAAGGAACTAATTCTAAGAAAGCGAAACTATTTTAAAGCTTTTATTAGTAGAGTTCAATAAAAATTTTGGAATTAGTACTACATAACATTTCTTAGTGCAACCAAATACTACCACACCCTCACTAAGTTAAGTTTATCACAATTAACTATTTTAAAACCCTTGCCAACTTCAATATCATTCAACTACATATTTAACGTTTTTTTGAAAAAGCAAAGTACATTGTTCTACATAATTACCTCATCAACTTCATGCAACAACAAAGTAATTTTTTTTTTATTTTTTATTTTTTTGAATAAAAAAAAAAACTTCATGCAACAACAAAGTTTTGGGAATGTTTTTATTTATTTTTAACATGTTCTACACATGACCAACATTTTTATAAGATCTTATGCATTACACTTCAAGTAAAGGGAGTTGCTTTTAGAATTATAACTTGATTTTGTTTTTGTTTCAAAAGTAGCCGTTTTTATGAGGTTGAGTATGACCCACAATGTCTCAAGAAAGTTTGGATTTAGCATTGTAAGAGAACAACTTAAAATAAGTTCCAACTAGTAGAAAATACAAGCGGTTGCAAACTAGCACAAGACAAAAATAGTTAACGTGAGGTTGTGTTTTTACCTTATGATAATGACATGTCATGCGTTGTCAACTTGCTATGCAATCGTTCACTTTGGTAGAAACAAAACCAACTAAGGTGCTTTTGTTTTTTCATTATTGCCAACATTTTTTTTTGTTTTCACTTGCCAAGAATGTGATTCCTATTGCTACTACAAGTTGAATTATTAGGGACCAATAATTATTATCATAAAAAATCTACTAAACTTTTAAAACATGCAAAGTAAGATCTTTAGAACATAGCACACACATGTTTTCTAAGAGCTATAGTTCTTGAGGGTCAATCAACGTACACACCGTTCATAAGATTTTTAGTATGGTCATCAATTAGCACTTTTTATGCCAAGAAACCAATCAAAAATGACTTGACACTTTTGGGGAGTCATTGTATCTTTTCTTTATATGGGGAGTTAAGATATTTCTTAACATTACATTAGAAGATCAAATTTGATGCAAAGAAGGTGAAAGGACCCAAAAAACTACCTGCTTTCATCGATGCTTTCGTTTGTTACCCATCACTGACCTTATTTGACGTAGTAGAATATATGTGCCATGTTTTCATAAAATAGATCAATGAATAGGTCTTCAAATTCTAATCTAGATCAAGAAATCATATGATTTACAAACACACCTAGATCAAGTCCTTTGTGGCTACCCATTAGGGCTAACTTAACTATGCCACAATTTGTGCTACCTACAAACGAAATTAAATCTACCAATGCTATGCTTACCTACAATCACACTCTACTATGCAATGAACCTGATCTCATCCATGACAATATCGATGCAACGTAAACCTGCTAACTTCATCCACGATGCATCAACAGAAATTTGACCAAGACATCATTTAAAGCACAATGATCTAAGAGCTAGATCCACAACACACCTACTTGGATCTCACTTGCGACACCATCAATGGTGTGCCGATTCAATAGTTTAATCTATAAAACTCAAACCCAAAAATATTTTAATGACCCATGCGAACCTGGCCAATAAAAAATGAAAATGCAACTTCTTACAAAGATTTTTTTGCAGCTATTTGGACCATGTAAACTTTGGACAAATACAACAACTTTTTAGAAACCAATTTGGCAATAGCTTTCACCAAAGCTTTGGTACCTAGTTTTGAGAAAATAGACTTTTTTAAACTAAAAGGCTCGCTTTTCAAACTACTTTTTCTAAGAGCTAATTACCATAAATTTTTTATTTTTAATCTTTATTTTTTATGGATAGGCTGCTATAAGTGGGAGACATACCATTCCAAAAAGATGATCCTTACATGTGTAAAATTCCACTTTTCCTATTATGTCTTGCTAAGGTTTAAGTTTAATTGCAATGAGACCATACTAAATCAACTATGCTTCAATATTGGGGGGAAGAGTGAGAGGCTTAAGCGATGAGACTGTGTATCAGCTTGTTTACCTATAACACTACAACATTTCCTGATAGTGGATGTTGCGTAATGGTTCCTTTCACTTTAACATTTGTTTTACTTCATTGATTCACCTTTATTATGTCATTTACCTGCACATCATTGTCCCTTTTCACTTCGATTCTTAATTTTTTCTTAGATTTCTACTACTACTTATTGTTACCTTCCTTGCTATTCTCAATTAAATTTTTTATTTTGTTTGAACTAGTTTTATGTGTAAGTTACTTCAATGCTCTATCTTTTCTATAATGCTTAATTTTTATCAAGGATTTTAAACTACACCCATGTGACATTTATATTTTTCTTTTCATATTGCAAAATTTGATTTGTGAGACCCCTTTCCAAATACCCTTTCTTTTTGCCATTGAATTAGTAGTAGGCCAAGCATAAGGAATGCAACCCTTGTCATTCTTGGTCCTTCTTTACTGAAGTTGCCATGGATAGCTATCTCATCTTTGTTTCCTCTCTTGGTTTTACATTCTTATCTTGCCATTTTTTTATTCTTAATTTGTGGAGTCAAATCTCTACTTGTTCATTATAGTTTATAGCACTAGTTAAACATCAAATCTTGCTTTAGAGCTTAATTATACCAGTGTTCGCAATGTTGATAGCAAAGAAATAATGAACTAAACAATCTTTTGAATTTTCCTTTATTGACACCTAATTTTTTAAAAAAATAATGACAGCTTAAACACGAGAGTTTTCTTTTCTTTTTTCTAAAGGACACAATTTATACAAATAATATCATGTAGAAATTACAACATCGAGCACACACACATCAACCAACCACAAGTGACCCTCGAAGATCTTTTAACTTGACTACAAATTCTAGAACACAAGCTAGAGAAATATGGTTTTAGGATCACCGAACAAGAACAAGCTCAAAATGAGCCAACCATTTCAAACTTAATATTGTCATGCATTATAATCAAACACCTCTTATAATCAACAATCTTTTCTTTGATTGATACTAAGAAAATGATGATAATAAACAAATGAATTCTATAAAATGTTACATTCTCATCCTTGGAGGCCTCATAAATCTTAAGGATTATATAGATTTGAAAGTTTTGTTGGATTCTTGCTTCCAATTGTTTAAACTTTAATGAAAAGTAAAAGGAGTTGTTTACACAAATGAAACTGGCAAAATAAACTCAACTATCTATATCAATCATAGAAATCCATTTGTCAATGAAGAGGATCACCACTCATCAAAATACATATGCATCTTACAAAAGAATCACTTAGTTGAGCAATGACATGCCTAACAAAATAAGGAAATTATGTAATGAGTACATTACTCTTTTTGATGAGTATATTTGTATTGTGGTGTTAATGAAGACCCTTTGATGACATTTTTCTAATTTTGAGTTGGGCTTAGAGATATATGTAGATGGAACTTTTCATGCAAATCATTTATACCTTAGAAGAGGCCTATAGGATTACTATCAACTATGAAACTTAGAAATAATTATCCAATCAAAAAGTTGAAGCTTCATCCATGTTAAACTTTGAGCTAACCAATCCCAAATGCTCCACAATTAGTGTACCAAAACATCTCAGTACGAGCCCTCCCTATCATTAAATTTATAATGAAACCCAACAAACCTATTAACCAATCATCCAAAGGTAACTTGTATCGATGTAAAAAGTCAAGTTACATGATAGCCCAATAAAAAAACAAGTCAACTATATTGAGGAAGGCAATTATGGGGAATGGAACACCAATGTAGAAAAAGAGATCAAAGAATATGCTTCCAATCTTACTTAGCCAATGAATACTCCAACGAGGATTGGGAGAACAACATTGATAACATGTGGGCATTATAGTCAAGATAAGCACCTTCATCAAACTAAAGGGAAGTGAAGATTGAAGGCATACTATAATTTTTCATATCTTTGTCAAGCTTAGAGAAAAGGTTTGTAAAGTTCATCATAGAAAGTGATAGTAGCATCAACATAATTTCTACAAATGGTGTAGCATGCCTAAGACTTTGGATCTTTCACTACCCAAAACCACACAGTATGTCATTTATTAACAAAATATCCATGTGTCTCAAGAAAAAATGAACTATACCAATTAAGTTTGACCAACAATTTGGAAGATATTTTATGTTATGTTGTTTTTCTGGCAATATGAAGTATCATCTTATTATGGCGATGGTTATATGACCATGATACCATTATTTCTAATAAAGCCAACATACACATTTACACATAACAACTGGAAATTTAATATACATACATCAACACCTAAAGAACATGTCCAACAAATAAAAAACAACACGACACCCCAAATAAGTAAATACTATTAATGTCCCATGGTAAACTTGATAAAGAAATTATTGATAGAACTTTTATGTAAGACATAATAGTACATTATATAACAATATCTCCCACTATAGAATCCCTTTTATTTAGTTCCCCTAAAATTTTTACAAATGAACTCCAATGTTTGCCACCTCTTCATGACATCTAGTATACTACAGACCATATACTAGGTGCTAGTTTACTAAATTTTTTACATTATAAAACGAATCATTGTAAACATTAAGAACTCACCTAACAAGAGCATGACTTATTAGGCAAATGATTCTTTTGAGAAAGTCAAAATCCTTGTGTTGTTCCTAACCCTCAAGCCCTAAATAAGGATGGTTCAAGGAGAATCTGTTTCAATAATAAAGGAGTTAGCAAAGTGATGCAAAGTATAGGTTCCTTATCTATTGATTAGATGAACTCTAATGGAGAGATTGTTTTATTCAAAATCAATTTAAAAAGTAGAAAGCACGAAGATAGAATCTAGTTAGGGGATGTGCAAAAACTACTTTCAAAATAAAGGATAGATTATACAAGTGGTTAGTCATTCCCTTCACCATATTTATTACACTAAGCACATTTATAAGAAGAATGACAAAAATATCCTAATTAAGAAAGTTGGTGATAGTTTACTTGAATGACATCTTGAACTTTAATTCTACCATTGAACATAAATTAGAACACCATAAGAAAAGATTTGTTCCATGCTTAGGGAGAAGACCTCGACCAAACATAAATTGTGAACATTTATTTCTCATCATGTGAACGTTTTGGGCTTCAAACCCTAAAAGATGATGTATCATTTTACTATGACAAGATTTAGGCTATAATTGATTAACCAACACCTCAATCAATCAATGATTTCAACCATTTTCACTGCCTAACAACCTTGTAAAGGAAATTCATTAATAGTTTTATTATCATCACTACCCTTATAAATGATCATTTTAGAAAGAAATTTTGAATGGACCCTTGCAACTAAGAAAATATTTGTGAAAGTCAATGAAGCTATAACACAAAAAATTTATGCTTCAACCTCCACATTATGCTTGACAAAGTGTCTATGTTTAATGAGTTGCTTAATACCATAATCACTAATAAGGAAGTTTGTTTCTCTTGGAATTTTTGGAAAACCATTTTGCATCATTTGCAAATAAAGTGAGAATTCTTATTTCCCCATTACCCCTAGCTTTTGATCAAATCAATTTCATAAATCATAGCCTAAGAAATCAATTATGGTGTTTTATAGGAGAAAACATAAATAATTTGGACCATTATTTAGCACAAGCCAAGAAAGCTTATAATAGTTCCATCAATATATCCATAAGATTGAACCCCATCGAATGCAATAACAAATATAAACCTTTTATCATTTTTGACCTAATCCTATTAGCCATTTGAGCATAAACATAATTGTTTGCATATACGGTAGGTTCAGGAGCAAATTAAGGAAGCAATAAATATCAGTAATGAGTTGTAAAATAAATTAGCCTATGCACACCACAAGCTTAAAGAATTCTTAGAAGGAGAATTCCTGATGATCAGAATAAAGTTTGAATGGTTTCCTCTATAAACTTTGTAGAAGTTACACGTAAGAGTAGTCCTTCCATTCCAAATCTAAAAAATTCCTGGACCAAATTCATACATTGTGGAGGTATCAGATGATTACGACACTGGCAATACCTTCAATATCTCATGTTTGGTAGCTTACACAAGGAGTTGATCATGATTTCTTGTGAGTTGTTTGAGCAAAAAACGACACCCATTGAGAGTGACCACTTACTTGAGTGCTTACTAACCTATCATGGTAAGAAGAGTAAGAAGATTGAAGTAGTAATGGATGAGCATACTATGCCAGCCAAAAGTCTAAGTTATCAAAAGTATCTTTCTCATAGGAGAGTTTAGCAAGAAAATAAAGATTCTTCGATCATAATGGAAGAGTCTTAGAGATAAAACCTTAACACATTAGAGATTTATGAAAACAAATATGAAGTAGGTAACTCATTAGAAATGAAACTCTTCTACTTCAAGGGAATTAAAGAGGACACTAGTAAAGATTTTTAATGCCCAAAGACCATTAAGACATGTATCTAGAATTCTAGAAAATCAAGCTATCATTTCCTCATGTGCAAAGTCAAAATGGATCGTAAAATCTTATTCTATGCACAAAATTCACATCATGAATAAATAGAAGATAAAAAGATGGCCCATTGATCCTATTTATTTTTTTGTCATCATCTGTTGTTTCCTCATCGCTCATCATTGAGTTGGCTAAATTAGTCTTGATCCTAACATGGACTACACTACGTAAAAATAGATCAGTGAATTGGTCATTTAAGCTCAATCCCATGCTTGAGTTTACATAACCCATGATTACACCTAGATCCATTAGGTTGTAAGAAGCTGCTAAATCTACCCAATAGTAGTAAAGGTCATATGCCTTGCGAACAAACTTAGACAACTAATGTGAAAGTTACCCAACTACCGATGCTATGATACATTGATCCAAATCTAACCCATTGCACCATGAACATTACACTAGCCCCTCCAACTTTAATTGTGACATGACTATCCAAATATGACCATGGACATTGCTGACCTCTTTTCGATTCACATACCCAACGTGCAACGCATTGACCCAGAAAATAATGACAAAATCCATGACATGTTGACAGTGATAAAAACTACAAGGGCCTTAGCTGGCCTAGGTAGCTTGAAACAAAAAATAGCCTTTTTATAAAACTACTTAGTAATAGCTTCTACCACATAACTTTTGGTCCAAAATGAAAGCTCTTTAAAAATTTGTTTTGAAATTATTTTAACCATAACTTTGACAAATAGCTTATAGAAAATAGATTTTTTAAGAAATCTATATGGAAGTAGATTTTGAAAACAAAATTTTAATTTTTATTTCCTTCTTCATTTTCTTTTATTTTTCTTGAGTCATTATAAAATGGTAAGCCTATCCTTTAAAATGGATGATCTTTGTAGGAGCAAACTTTCCATTATTCCATTGCCTTGTTGAGGTATAATTTTGATTATAAATAAAGTCTAATGCGATGACTTATTAGTACCTTTGTTTTGTGAGTAGAATAAGGTTTAAATGATGAGACACCATGATAATTTACCAATGATTATATGACATCACTTTCTTACTATAGCTACGTAGTGGTTCCTTTCACTATTATTTTCTTTCAATTCATTGATTCCGTTTTACTTGATTTTTGTTAATGTTTTCATCATTTTCACTTCATCCCTTAATGTTTTCTCAAATTTCTAGTCCTAATTATCATTGTATTCAATACTCATCTCAATTTTTTTTCATATGTGTTTGAACTAATTTTACATATTGTGACTTTGTTACTTAATATGTTTTGTAAGAATTAGTAAAGTTTTTCATTGCATTTTGATCAACTCCAATGTTGTCTTTACTTTGCTCTTTCGTTATCACAAAGAAACTTTTAGCAAACACCTTTCGAGTACACCGTCTTTGTGTTATTGGTGAGGTAACTAGCCTAGCATATAATGTGACGTTGTGTTGCTCTCAGTCCCTTCTTAATTAAGATTATTTTGGATGGGTGAGTCTTGTTTGTTGCATTTTTAGGTTTCTAAGGCTTATCTTCTATTTTTTTTATATTCTTATTGTATGCAAATTAATCTCTAAGTGCTCATTATAATTTTTTTCACTCATTTGGCATCAATTAAATTTTACTTTTTGGAATAGAAGATGTTTAGATTGTTGTTGTCCATAGATTTGATCTAGAAAGCTTTATAGAGAATGCTATGTCTAATCCAATAAGGTTTTGGCCGGCAATATGTTTTTAAAGCCTTTCCTTGAATGCTCTCTAAAGCAAATCTCTTTAGAGGAACAAACATCACACTCGATTTTTCATTTAGGTGTGAATTCACTTAGATGCCAAAAATCTAGGAAGATAATGAACACAAAGGAATGTTGAAAATATAAATCTTTCATTGAGGTCCATGATACTAAGAAGTGGATTAAGTAAGACATATCTTTAACTAATATCATCTTTAGGCACATTATCTTTAGGAGATTTGGTGAGCTAGCTATATAAGAAATTATTGGTTTTTTCCTTGAGCATTATGAAAATCTAAGGGATAAAGAAGTAGGATAAAGAATTGAAACCATGATCTTGAGGAGGTGATGAAGGATTACTTAGATCTTGAAGAGAAGGATGCACATTCAATGGTGAACTCTTCTACATGGATCATTGTAAGATGTACCTCAAGGCTACATAATTAAACTACAAAGGTGTGTGGGTTCAAACCAAATATTTGGTACTTATGAATGATTCTATTTTTAGGATTTTATTAAGAGGACAATTGTGATTTATTTCATAACAATACCTAAGATCAAATGAGGGTGTACATGAACATGTGTTTTGATAATTGATACAATGATAAGGTAATGTCTTATGTTTTATTATGATGATTATTGAATTCATGTTTCACTTGGAGAAATTATTAATTGTTTTTAAGAACTAGTACTTACCATGATTAATACCCTAACTTATTATAATAATTACTAGCATACAAATACAAGAAAAGTTCTGAAATCTATGCTATGTGATGTTCTCTACAAATTTTGCAATTTTCTTCCACGTTTTTAAAAATTGTTAATACTTGTAGCCAAGAAAAGGCATTTTGCGTAGTGTATGCCTTAAGGCTTGATAGGAAAGCTTGGTCAAGGGCTCTTAAACCTTTTTCTATTGAGCTATAGTTTAAACCAATTGATCAATACTTTTTTATTTCTCTCAAACCGAACTTGTAGATGATCTATGACAAAGGAATCTATATGATGGTAAGGTGATTTTGTATTTCCACAATAATTTGGATATAATGAAGACTATAGTGAAACAAAATATTTCCTATGTAAGATGGATGATAAGTTCACTAAGTGCAATGTAAATATCATTTTTAATACCAATATTCCAAAAACTTCATGTTGACAAACTATATGTGTGCAACTTTCTATTGGGAATATGTTAGTTGAGTTCTAGCCACTAATCATGAAATATCACATACAAGAAGTGAATTTTTTAATTTTGAATGCCAACCTTGATCAACACTTCTTAAAGTGTACAATCATGTTAAAGGAGGGAGATCAAAACAAGATCACTATGTGGCTAAACATTACTATTTAATGGTTGAATCATTTGGAATAAGAGAAACAATATTTACATTGATGGATATGATAAAAAAAATTAAGAAACATAATATAAGGAATAAGGTTAATCTAAGCTTTAAATGCTTCATTCCACAAATTCTAAGATGCAAGTGGTATTAGAGCCAATGCCATAAGTTTGAGCGCTTAGTGTGTTGATATGGAAAGATTATTAGTTTAAAAAAGTCATGCACATTTGGATCCACCAGCATAACTAGGGTGAAATGCGACATTCATATGTGCCTATGCCTCGCTTTCTGTGATTTGCTTGGGCCTTGTGGGTGTGGGTGCATGTATGTTTTCTTCTCTTTTAGGTTCCTTATCTCTACTTTTTTGGCCCATGATCAATACACTATAAGGCTAGGCTAAGTGTTTATCCTCTAAACATTTGCTTTTTAAAAAACTATTGCTAAATATTATACTAATATTACATCATTGATATACAAACAAATAATAATACAACAAAAGCAAACAAAAACATTTAGGAAGGGGCATGCCCTAGTCTCACAAAACATCATCATATAGAGAAAATTTTCAAAGAGTAGTGTTCCCTTCATGGTAAATATAACAAACTTGAATAGAGTGAAAAGTCATAAAAAATATATTAACATTAAACTTTTTCCATTTAGGGATACTTTTAATACTTCTAGTGAGCTATTGTCGCAATGTAGGAGTTAGTCCATATGTTGTGCCCTTGCTGTAAGGAATAAGTGAGATAATTAGAGAAGTTCTAAAATAAAAAACATATTTTTCTATCTCAAATGATAATACCAAAACACATGCAATAGTTTACAATATAGGTAGGGTCATTGTTCACCATCATCTAGCTAAGATGGGGGTAAACATATATTGTGAAATAGCTTGTAGCGCAAGTTGTGGCGGCTCCAAAAGTTCCCTATCAAAAAATTCCTACACTACAAAAAATTTAGGGGATAATTTTGATCATGGAAGTGGGTGAGAGTGTCAACTTCATTGCAGTTTGTTATTCTTATCTTATTGTATATGATAATTTATAGTAGGAACCTAATTAACTAATTCTTTTTTTTTATTTCCTTATTATTGATCTACATCTAGTCTAATAAATTCTTAAGCTATTAAAATGCATCCAATAGTTAAGTATTGTGGTAAGTTGGTAGTCATCGCAGCAAAAGAATTGAAAATTGATTGTGAATATTTATAGCAACATAAACTACGATTAATGGTTTCATCATGAGTGTAGTGTCATGGGAACATGATATCATTATTTATTCCCTTCAATGTGGCAAAAATTAAGTAGACGAAGTAAATAAAAACATTCACTAAATAAGCATCCACATCTTGCATTGAACCATAACTTTTATACCTTGTTTATTAGGAAATCTTGATTATAATTTAGATTCAAAAAGCTATAATGTTGATATGGCACAACTAATTTTTTTTCCATGTAATGCCAAGCTGGTGAGTGTCAATTAATCACCTTAAATCTATTACTTTTGGTAATCTTCTGTTTTCCTAAGGAAATAAAACAAAACCACTAATATTTGGCATATTCCATTATCCATTTAAACATGAGGTTCTACCTCTAATTTCTCACGATTGTGAGAAAAATTATGAAACATTTCAAATTCATGTAATACAAGTTAAACAATTCAGATTATCTAATATTTTTAATATGTATGACCATAAAAGTTATTTCACCTTCCAATTGTCATCCTTAAAATTGTGAATGTTTTGCTAGTGATTATTCTCCTTACTCTTTATATATTCCTCCGTCACAAACATATTATCACCTTAAATAGACAACAAGCTATGCAAACAAAAGCCTAGTACTTTAGCAAAACTAATGCATAAATGAAACTTGTCAAATTCTCTCTGAAACAATACATGCTATTTGTCTATGCGACCTGAATTCAATCAATAGCTACTTGATCATAGACTAGAACAATCTACAGACAAACTAACATACAGTTTGCAAGAGTTCAATGAAAAATAAACTCCTAAAGAGCTTGGTAGTTTGGACATGCATGCCCAACAAGCTTAATTCTATGCTTTACAAGGCTAAAAATAGACTATCAAAATGATGCAAAAAACTACCCAATAAAATCTAATAAAGCAACAAAAGTAGAATAGTTTCTTAAACTTATTTTTGAGTTAGGTTGGTAATTCTCTTTTTCAAGTTCTATATGGAATTTTGTTATATGTTTTTAGATTGATATTGTAATCCATCAACTATGTAATATGAATTTAGATGTTTGACAAGGTAATAAAATAAATACTAAGCTTGATGAAAATTCACTTTGAGCACAACACCACATGATAGATAAGGTTTCTCTTAGTGATTTGTATTGAAGTCAGACAACTTATCTTATGATTATAATTGAGTAAAACTATTGAATTTTATTTTTGTTTTTTAAGTTTAATATATTATTTTTTTATATATTTTTTTTAGTGTTTCACATAAGTTCCCCTTGCTATTTTCATTCTTACCAACACATTGTATGTTTTTGCATGTTTTCAATAAGAAAAATATTTTATTTAGTTTTTCTTTTGATTTTAGGTTTAGTATTACTATCTATTGAATGCTCTATTATGAAATACAAAGAAAGATTATTTTATGTTAGCATTAATGTTTTCTTTATCTACATAACTACATAATCATAAGTTGTAACCTAGGTATTTTAGGTGATGATTGGATATCTAATTTATGATTTGAATTTTGTGCCAACCATTTTATTATACTTTTCATCATTTCCTTACCACTTAAGTCCTACTATATAAATTCCTCCTACCCATCCTAAATTAATAATATTTGGCAATTAAGGCCATTTGTCATGTTATGCAACCAAGTTCAATGAAAATTCCCATTAAGACCATTGTGTCACTAAGAGTGTATAATTGGTTGGCCTCAAATACTACTTTAATCCTAACAACCTTCTAGTAATAAAAAAATGATTCAATAGTGCAAACCACATATTTGTTCATCATTTTCTAAATGACATACTTTAAATCTTAATGATTAGGATTTGTTTTTAGAAGTAGCATCCCATGACACATCATAAATTAGGTTATCTCAAACTTAAAAACAAAAAAGTCATTTTCAATCATAACTTTGATATTCCCATACTAAACATTAAGTTATATTTGGCACAATTCACTTTTTTACTCATCCAATAAATTGAGTATAGTTTTCCTTATAGGCTATTCTATTTTGTTTCTAACTATTTAATAGGACATGTGAAAGGCACATCGTTGATGTTGTCAACCAAAATGGTGAATAATCCATTACAACTAAGGAAGTGGGTAAACATCATATTGTTTATAGAAACATAGAGTCAACATTCCTATTACACCCATGTCAATATTTGTATATGACTTATGTGCATATTGATATCTTTGAAAAGGTATTGCATCATTGTGAAAGTTGCCAAACATATTAGTCTGATGTAAATATAAATTGAGTCCATGTAGTGTAAGAGGTGAGATGCACTACCTACACTCATAATTGAATATTGCATTAATTTATTCTTCTTAGCAAATAAATTTCCACAATAAATTGCATAATAAGATGAATAATATTGATGACAACCAAGCAAAACTGGATGATAATATAATAGGTATAAAGCATGTTAGTCTATTATGCACAACTCTTTTATGACCTTTGAACTACACTAAGTATGCAAAGATAGTATGTTATGGACATGGCCATTTTTTTCTTACATAGTGTTATGATTTGAAGAGGTGTTGCAACATAATAATATGTTAGCTTGAAAATGTTTTCTTTGTTGTGCACTTTATTATCCATCAATTATTGATGTTGTTCTAAGGAAATCGTGGATTATTATGAAAAGTGTTCACCGCCCATAGCTATTCTAGTTTTTTGATGTTATGAATTTTGGTGCACCTGAGAAGTAACTCTCAAAAATACAAGTGCCTATCTTATGAAAACATTATTTTTATTGTAAAAAATATGTAAAAACATCAAATAGCTTATTCTACCCATATATATAATAAACATGTTCAACATTTTAAATGTCATGTCCTTTATGATCATAGGATGCATAGAAGTAGTATTTTGTCTATATTAATAACAACTTTGAATTTATTTATAATTTGTTGTTCATAGCATATACTAGTTGAAGTTTTTATTGTAGTTGATTTAGATAAATTTATGCCCACTTTATTGCTTTCTTTGTATACAATGCTCTATTGTATATCTAGCAAACTTTTTCCCTTACTTGCAACATACAATTTGCTAACTTTGATGATATATTTTTTTCATATTGGAATACAATAAATAACACACCACAATCTACTAGAATGTATAAATTGCCAAATTAAAATTAGCTACATAATTATAGACCCCTAATTATCACCATTATCATGACTTCATTTACTATTTGATTTATTTCAATCTAAAAAGATGCTATACTCAATCCTCTAAATATTTCCAAATAATACCAACTACAAGAACACAACAATTAGCACTTACATTCTCACTATTGATGTTAAACTACATCCACAACATTAGTAAAAGGAACCACCTCACTGTCAGCCCTATTGTTGCTTAGGTTCTACCAAATTGATTAATGATTCCCAAAATAACTTGTCTAAAATCTTCTTACAACGAAGTTTTAATGAGGACATAATAATTGTTTATGAAATGACAAATCTGTTTAATATTACATATAACATTTGTTTTTGTTTGCTTTAATTTTGCAATATTATTAACACTACTAGCTTTCTAAATAATCTATGTTGTTAAAGTGGATAACATGATTATGACTGATTTCATATAACTTAGTTTGCCTTATTTTGTAATGAATTTCATGCTATTTTAGATATTATGCTAATTTATGTTTAAATTATTTAAAAAAGGTAACCTATGTCTATTTAGCTTTTTATAATAAATAAAAGAATGATCAATTGAATCTTCATTTGCAAATTATGATCTCTTTGAAGTAAGTTAAAATTTAAGGTTCATTAGGGTTTTCAAGAATGGTATAGGTTATTCAATATAAATAATGTTAATGTTAAAATCTTTAAAGGACAATTAGTGCACCATAAATATAGTCTACATTTTAAAATTAGCTATTTTTATCTCAAATAATCCCAAGTAGAATATTTCATAGTTAAACATTATAAATTAGTGACCATATCCAATAGCTCATTGAGTTAGACAACTTTACATCCTTGCAACCAAATGTTTTATCCATTGCACACTAGGCCATGTATTGGATTTCATCCTTGATGCATCTGAGAATTGCTATTTCATTAACAAGTAGCTAGACTACAAAATTTGCTTGTCAGTATCTTCCTATTAAGTTTTGTAGAAAATGTTTCTTAATTTTCCTAGTTTTCTTAATACCAATGCTATTTTTATGAAATGCAAAACTAATCTTATTCGAAAAAGTCTAGTGCTGTGTAAGATTTTACACATTGTTCCATCACAAAAATAAATTAATTCCCTTTTTAATGCACTATTAAACTCCATTGGATAGTTTGTTTGTCATTATAAAATATATTTTTATTTGTATTACACATTATTCTGTCACTTAATTATTATGACACTTTCCATTAATAAACTACAAATTGAAAACCTAGTTGGTGATGCATTATGTATGTTATTTTTAATTAGTATTTTAAAAAGAAAGTTTTAAAGATTTATTATTTTAGTTTATTAGTTATTTTAAATTTATTAAAGAATTTGTAATATCTTTTTAAAAGTTAATGGCATATTGGAGTATAATAATTTTTAAAAGTTAATTATTTTGAAATTTTTAGTCATCAATTCATTTTTATTATTTTGATCAAGCTAATTTTTATTCTGCAACTAAGCTATCAATTGCTTGTATTTATAATGATTTTAATTTTTAACTTTCATAATTTTATTTTGTTATTTTACTCTTTTAAAGATATTTTCACAAAATTAAATATTTATTAAATTTGTATTATAGAAATAATTTTATAATTAGAAATTTCATGAATATTTGTAATTTTATTAATTTTTTATTGTCTCTACGATTACTACAATTATAAAGTTTTTTTTACACAAGTTGCTTTTTGTGATTACATGTTTAGATGAAATAGATAGAATTTGGTCAACAATTATTTAAATAATTGAAATATTTAGCAATCTAAATAATTTTATATTTTGTTATATTTAAAACATTTGTTAACGTATAAAAATTTCATATTGCAAAATGATTTTATACTCTTTTTCTACCTTCATTATTCTTTTCTAAAAATTGATATTTACTATTGCCATAAATTTAACATTTATATGTTACACGAACATTGTTTTTAAGCTGATTTTATCTAAAAACTCTTTCAGCGACATAATGCAGGTATAGAGTTAAATATTTCAAATGAGAAAAGATGTTCATGATTTTTTTTTTCATACCCTTTCATATCTTGAGATTTATGTTATATAGATGTCATTTAACTTTCACACATGTTTTCAACTATTTGGATGTAAAACAAAATCTAATACAAAAAGTTAATCTAACGTAAACTAAAATATCTCATTAAAATAAATAATAAAAGTTTCTAAATAATATTTTATCTCTTTCTTAAGAGTTTTATATTTATATATTATTGTATCTTTGTTAGCTTGTTTATGATTTTTAAATATTTATTATATCTTTTACTAGAAATATCAGCATATTAAATAAGATCTTAAATATTTAATTTGAACAATAATTTATTTTTTCCAATTATTTGAAAGGTTTTATAAACTAACAAATTTTTTGTGATCATATTATTAAAATTATTGGAATACTAAATTTGTAGTGCGTTGATTATTCAAAACATTTTTCTTGTTAGTGATTCAATTTATGATTTTTATGTTGTTGACAGCTTTCCAAGTTATATTATGTACTAGTAATAGTAGATCTTCAATCATTATTGTATCAAGAAAATGATTTCATACATAGTATGAAATAATTGTTAAAATTTAAATAATATTTACATTAATGATTTTCTTAGTTGTGCCAGTTCTTTTAAACTAAAGTAATTTCTTATTTCTTGTCCAAAAAAATTACATAATTTTCAAAATTCATGTTGTTTTTTATATATTTCTTTAAAAAGTTTATTTTACAATTTAAATATAATAAATATACAATGCAATGAAAATTATATGATAAATAAGAGAAATCCTTATCATAAAATCTTCAGCATTAAACTTAGGGGCAATACTTACATAAAGCTAATTCAAATTATTGAATGAAGTGTAATTTAGGTTATTCTTATAAATCTACATGATTAGTGTTTAAATTTACTTTATAAGAGTTAGATCTTAAGTCTATAAAAGTTTTAATTTATATGATTTACCATTTAAATATTTTTGTAATTTAAACTAGAGTTTGAAAGCAATCTAATGTTTGAGTTAAAAAAATATGTTAAGAAGGGTCTCCACTTAGTTTATTTAATTGAATTACATTACTAAACAAACTAGATATGAGTCCAAGAGTTAGGCAACAAATGACCTTGTTTTAGTAAGCAAGAAAATAATTATGATAGATCTTATAAGCTCAAAATTTAAAATCTAGTAAATAATCAACTAATTAGTTGGTATCATTTATTATCTTATTTAAATCAATTCTTGATGTTAAATTCAAATTGTATCAATGATGTAGATGTCTTAATAATTATTGTTAATTTTGTTGACATCATAACATTTATACCATTTGCTATGATTACCTCATTTTTCAATAATTTGTATGAATTAACTACATATCTTATCTATTTATTTATGATTGATAACTAAATTTTGAAGTTTGCAAAATCTTGGAAATTATATTATTTCAACTCATCATGCAATTTTGTCTCTATATATTTTTCAACAAGTGTGAATCAAAATTAATATAACATCTTTCAACCTCTATTACTTCTAAAATTTTTTTATAGTAATGCTTTAAAGACAAAGTTAATTGATTCATCTTGAGAACTTTTAAAATTTGGGATTCATGGTTAGATCCTTTATTAAATAAATTAGTCAACTATATATATGATATATTAAATCTTAACAATTGCTAAATTTTTTACATTTGTTGTGATGAGATCAATTTGGTATGATTTTCTATTCTACCCAGCAATTAATAAATATCTTATAATTCTTTTTAAGAGTTTGTGTAAAAATGATTTTTATAAAATTTTTTGGCTAAAAGATTATTGTCATATTGTCTTAAAGAAAATGCAGAAATATATTATCAAAATATTGGCAAAGATTAATGACATCAAAAATTTGTTATACATGAATATAAAATGTGGTAAAAAAGGATTTGAATGTAATTTAGAGTTATATTTATGACTATGAAAATTCTAAAACCTCGATTATTAGATAAACAATAGTAAAAATAAATTTGATTCCAAACTATCATTATTAGACATAATTGCTAATAATGTATTGCATTTATTATCATTATTTTGATGAAAATAATG
Source organism: Vanilla planifolia (assembly GCA_023846275.1). NCBI lineage: Eukaryota > Viridiplantae > Streptophyta > Magnoliopsida > Asparagales > Orchidaceae > Vanilla > Vanilla planifolia. Next base: position 54,164 of record JAIUJO010000184.1, read on the forward strand.
GGTGCTATATACCTAATATTTTTGGCCATATAATTAATATTTATTTAACTAAGGTATGTGATGTTTTTAATTAAAATTTGAAAATTCATTATATTTAATTAATTGATATGCATAAATTGAATTTTTGATTTTGGAATTTTATATTATAAACTTAAAAGTATTGTGGAATTGCAAGACTTGAGTTGTAACACATGAATAGTGATTAGGCTTAATAATTTAAGATGAGCTCATAAGTTTATTTATATTATTAACTTTTTCTCTCATCCTTATTTCTACCCTACCATGAATGTTTGATTAGATATGGATTGGATTCTTAAATATTAGTAGTTGGTGGTTTAAGATAGGAGAATTAAAAAAAAACATTTGGATATGATGCATTTAGGAATATCATAAAAAAGATGAATATATGAGAAAGAGAAATCTATTAATGTATCTTTCATAGATTCTTATGTTTAAGGAGCTTCATATAAAAGACAAAAAATGGTGTAATTAGAAGAGGTTAATTTAAAATAGTGAATTATGTATACTGAACCCAAAAACTAGTTTATATTAAAGTGAAGTCTTGGTTTAAGGTGATGTAGCCAAGGTTATATGAGTCATTAAGGTATGCTTATCATTGAAAAAAAAATTCACCATAAAAAGGGAATTTAGAAGGGCCAACTTAGATGATACCAAGACAAAAAGTGAGATAAGCTATGACGAAGAAGAGGAATATGGGCTAAAGCTTTAAAGAAAGGATAGATCTTATAAAAGAGAAGTAATCAACATGACTTTTCAAGGTAAGAAAATACTTGAGTTCATGTAATAAACTTAGCTCAGATCTAAGCTAAGATAAAAGCAATTGCTTTGTGAAAATGTTTATGAAACCTTGGTAATTGATTGTGACAATAATTATTTAATTTTTTCATAAAACTTGTCAAAAAAGAAAGAAATTACTTCTACCCAAGATATAGGGAGATTTATTTTAGTAAATGAATGGTTCAATTTCACTCTTTCTTATGTAATGTTTCTAGTTGAGTTATAAGAAATGCAATGTTTCTTGTAGATTACATGACCATATATTGTAGGTATATCTTTAATTATTGATATAGTGGAAGATGATTTTGGAATAGCAATTTGTTTATTGAAAAAGCTTCTTAACATATACATCACCATGTAAAATAAGTGAAAAGCATGATAAATTTTATGCCTTGTTGGTTATTTATGTTGGTTGTCTAGGCATTTATGCATTAAGCTAAGATCATCATGGTCATTGTTTAAAAATTAGAAAATCATGGTAATTGTTTACAAAAGCATTTAATTGAATGTAACCCTCATAACCTAGACATATTAGCCTTATTTTCTTGTTATATGTTGTTAAGTGTAAGGATGCTTAGTCAAGTTCTTCTTTCTAAGCTGAATTGATGTTTGATAATATAAATTAAATGTAAGATTTACTTCTTGATTATTTAATGAATAGACAAAGAGTTTCATTCCATGAATAACAAAATGTATAAAATTGAAACTTTATTATATATTTTTTTCATATAACCTTATTGTTTGAAATTTATTTTCGATGTGAGGCACTACAATTGTACTTGAAATTGCTCACAAGTTTAGTTGATAGCATGACATGGAATAAAAGTGCACTTAATGGCTGAAATCACGGATAAAAAATGTAGGAAATGTAATGTGATATAGGTTATAATAAAGATGAAGTAATTAACAATTTAAAGGAGCTTGTAAATAAATAAAAAAGACACTAGATAATGTTGCAGCCAACCATTTGATCATCTAGAGACTACTTGTGAAGCATGGAACCATGGGTTGGCTAAGTTATAGGAGGTATTGGTTCAACCCTCAAGAGAAACTAAATGGATTCTAAGATATATGTGATTCTTGGTTGCTAGTTAGAAAGCCTTTGAGGGACCAATTTAAGCCCTTCAAAGAAGATTAGGTTAGTTAAGGATATGATAAACAACCAAAGAGTTTGATTATGGCTAACATTACTAAGTATATGGTTCGACTTTATGGTAAAGGTCTTGCGGATCATTCATAATCTTAGCATAGTCAAATTGTATCTTTAAGGTGCTTTAATATGAATGTGTAAGGTAAGTGTAGCCTTGGAAACATGTTCAAAGGCATAGAAAAAATATATAAGAAAATGAAGCTATAATAAAAGATTGTTATAACATGCTCGAGAAATACTATTGGTGAACCTTATGCATAAGGCAAATTATGCTTTGGTTAGCTAGGATCTCATCAAAGACCTTATTAGAAAGTGGCATAACTTGGAATAAAACATAGGTTTATGGTTGGTTTGGCCAAGTAAATAACATGATAAAGATGTTTATTAGACCTTAGGTTGAAAATATTATTTGGATAAGACAAGTAGTTCTATTTAAGGTCTTATGTCACATGATGACACTCTTAATGGTAATTCAAGGAATGTGTGGAGGCTTAGAAGTGGCCTTATGATCATCATGATGACTACAAATTGTCTTTGGATCATAAGTGCCATTAATAATACTTGTGTAAATTGAGACTTAATTATACTAGCAATAGGTTAAATATAGAGCCCAAGGGTAAAAGCCAAGACATTATGAACTCCATGGTTAGCTTAGATAGGAGGGATCCAAAACTAAATGTTAGCAAGATTAAAAATAAGAAAAATGGGTTAAGAAATTCTAGATAACTAAATTAGGATTTAGTGAGAACCCTAAGGCATTTAGATATAGTTGACTCAAAATTATCGACACTCGCTAAGAAGATAAACATGTTAGCGATCCCACTCTGTTTTCTCGGTGTTAGTTAAATATGAATGGTTAAAGCTATCGTTGGAGTGTGAAATTTCATGGTAAGAAACTCTAGAATTTGTAGGAAGCCATTATATGACTAGTCTTAGAATGGAACAATTACATAATTAGTCTTATAGGAAATCGTAAGTGTGCTTTGTTATATTGGTGACTACTTATGGTTCTTAAAGACTCTTAGAATGAATCATGGATGCCCATGTTATTATAATTACCATGTTGAATGTTGGATTACAATATTTGAAAGATGTGGAAGAGACTAAATAATCTTATGCATAGGAAATAGTATTATATAAAAGTAATTGTTTAAGTAAAACATTTAAAATAATCAAAATTAAGAAGTCAATATCTATTTTTTATTTTCAATAATGTAAAATATTTAACATTTGAAATGTTTAGAGTAAAATGTTGTCAATATCAAAATTCATATATTGCAAGAGGAAATGCCAATTAATAAAGCCTTCTACTGTCTAACAAAACAACACTAAATAAGTGGTATTCTTTATTTTTTTACATGCCACACAATTTATTTACTTGTTATTTATTTTTATGTATTAATTAATTTTATGTTATTTTTTTATCAAAATTATTTAGTGATTACATTATTAAAAAAATTGAACATTTTTGGCATTCCATTATGCTATCAGATATTTCTTTTTTTAAATGTTTAACTTTTTTAATTTTTATTAAAATGTGAAGTTTTGCTAAATTAATATATATAGAAATATTTTTTTAATCTTTTATGTAAATATACAAAATAGTTTATAAGTTCACTATATTAATGTTACTATTTTTTTCTTATTCTTTTAAACTATTTATATGCACATAATTAAATTGTTCTTAACTTTGTTATTCAAATATGTCTAAATATTTTAGATATGTTTCTTGATAACTTTGTCAATTTTTATTCTTTGTGCTACTTGTTAATACATTAATATTTGAAATTTTTATTATAACATTTTTTTAAACTTTTTATTTACTATTTTAGAACGTGAGAAATGTAAATCAACATTGGAACAAAATTTCTAAACTGTCCATAATTTTGAAAGAAAATTGAACAATCAGTAAATATCACTTACTCAGAGTAAGATATATATCTTTGAAATTAACATACTATTATATGCTATAAAACAAAAAAAGTATTTGCATTATTTAATATTGAGTATTTAATTTTTATAAAATATTTATATATCGTGATAGAAAAAGTTGTGCTATTCCAAACTTTGGAAACAAGCAAACATAATGAAAAAGGTGAAGTAAAAGTATGTGAAATAACACAAATTTAAAGCATTAAAAAGTATTCAAAATATTACATTGATAAGTAATGATAAGAACAAATGTTTTATAAAATAAGAATAATAAAAAAAATTTTGAAAATAAAAAAACGAAAAAAAATAAAATATTATATAACACAAATAATGTTTAATCAATGTTGACAAATTGAAATTATAGAAATATAAAACATTGAATAATAAATGAAATTTTAAGTATGAAAAATAATTTTACAAAATATTAATAAAAAATATCTCCCTAATCAAAACAAGGCAAATGTGTTTTTATAAATAAGAAAGTAACATAATTTTATTATGCAAAGGATAAAAAATATACAACAATAAAAGGAAGCACTATCCAAGTCAACATACATGATGGATCAAATCTTAACTATAACTAATAATACAAACCATGTTCTAGTCTACAAAACTAAACTTTTTGTGTAGGCACACTAATTGGAAATGATCGTTACAATTTAGCGAGAGAGAAAAATATGCTCACAAGTACGTAAGTTGTCCTTACATCCACCTTGAGTGTTTCTAATTCTTTAAACGATGTGTTGCGCCAATATAATGCATGGTAAGACAATATACTCGTTATGCACTTGAGAACATTACATCTTTAGAACATTGTCCAATAAATATGTTTTGCACACAGCTTTTAGTATGTCAAGTGTTCCATTATCTTACTTATTTTTTGTATTCTTATAAATTTTAATATTTTTGTGTTTCTAATGCAATATTTGTTTTATTATTACGAAGTTCTTATTATGCTTTGTAAATATTTGAAACAGTTTAAGTAGTTTACATTAATAATGATGTCTTTTGTTTAGGTTTCCATATTTTTTTGTTATAGTCACCATTCTATACTTTTGTAGTTAATTATGAAAAAACATCAATTATACTTCCTTCAAGAATTGACATTTTTTACTTACAATAACTCATTCATGATATTTTCAATTATATTTAAATTTTTTAATGACACATACCTTTGAATAATTGTTTTTTTTATATAGAATGGAAGTTTTTTGGAGTAAAACAAAAATAATTCTTCGTGGTTAACTCTTGATTGTGCAAAAATTCTTTGATGATAACGAAATTACCATATTTTAGTTAATAAAGATTTTTGGAATTATTTTTAAATCATGCATCACAAAATCAACCATGAATTAAGAAATTAGAATGCACAATCAAGTTTTCCATGGATTAATTAACTTGTGAAAATTTATTAGTAAGCATTGGTAATTGTGCTTAAGTGTGGCTCAATATGTAAATATAAGTGTCATTTTTCTAACACTTGGAAAAATCTAGACCACGATCACTTGCTATTTTCATAGAAATGGGCCTTTTCTTTATTTTGTTGGTCTATAAATGTGGTTGCCTTGCTTTTACAAATTTGTTATTAAAAAAATCCCACATTATATTCTTTGATATCTTCTTATGTGGAAAACCTAACTATGAGTATAAGATGTAATAGGTGTGATGAAATGATAAATCAAAGTAAAAATATAGTTCAAAATCAAAGACAAAATACAAGTTAAGGTTCTATGACAGCAATATCCCAATCAATAACAAAACTGATTAAGATGATTGGACAAATCCTCTAAAACCAACAATATGAACCAAATCAAAGAAGAAAAAAAGACAATAGGAGAAAAAAGAGATACACCAATGTTTTAAAAGACAAAAATCCTATAAGAGATAGGAACTAAAAAAGACATGATAATCCTTTTAATAAATTTGAATATAATATCCACAAGAAATATCATGACAGTATAAGAAAAAATTAACCATCTAATGAGTTCGAAAAAAATGATGATTTATATATATTTAGTAAAGGGGATAGACATAAGAGACATTACGATCAAAGAATATCCCTGATGTGGAATTGTATACTCTAACTTTTGATGATAGTTTTGATCCTAACGATTATATTAATTGATAGACATGTATGAATGATTATTTTGACTAGCACCAAATGAGTGAGTAAAAAGTATAATTTTATTAAGACTATCTCTGTATGTTACCCACAAGTTTCTTAAAAACTAAGAGCAATAATATACTAAAAATGATGAAGAGTTATCCTAAACTCGAAGAAATTTTAAGGTTAGGTTGTACAATAGGTTTTTCTAAAATCTATAATATCAAAATGAAAGATAAACAACAATAGTTTTTCTAATATGATAGATCCATTGGAAAGAATGCTAATATAAATGATGCCAAGAATGTACTTTTTTCTACTTTGTGCTAGGTTTGAAGGAATACATTTTAGTAGAGCTTAACTTGAGAAATATTACCATTTTAGAGAATGCTTATTGCATAGCTAGAAATGCTGAAAGAAGTAGAATTTCCTTTTTATGACATATGACAAGCCAGTTCCTTTGAAGGTGCACACCCCCATTTCTCAACCACTCACACTCGAACATTATCTACCCCATCTACCATAGTTTCTTGACCTCCCAAACCTACATTAACATCCAACTTTCTTCATCCTCCTTTAACCAAGCCCACAAAATTTGGAATCGCCTATTTTAAGTGTCATGGAAAGGGACATAACTGCAAACTATTTAAAAAGATTTATGACTATTAACATAGAAGCTGTTAGTTAATATAAAAAATTTCATGTTATATAATCATAAGACAATTGAAAGTGCACCAATAGCTTTAACAAAAAAATAAAAAATTAAGAAACAACGATTTTGGATGATTATTGGTATTAGTGGTTACAATATATTAACATCTCCTATTACTATTAAACAAATAATAGATTTATTGAAACATCCAAAACCTTACTCTGTGTCATTGATAAATAAAATCTCTATCCTATTAAGAAGCAATTTATGTATCATTAAAATTAAGTATAATGACAAGGTTATTTATGATGCCATACCTATGTAAGTAGAACATCTTATTTTTAGAAGACCAAGGATTTTTAATAAGGACATAACTCTTAAGGATAACAAAAATGAGTATTCCTTTATGAATGAAGGATAGACCATCACATTACATCATACTCCACTTTATGAGAGACCTTAATCTCTTAAGCCTAAGAAATCTATAAAAACTTCTAAGCCCATGGATAATGGAAAAAAGAAAGATAAAGAATTTAAGCTTGAATATATTACCCCAACTTAAGAAGACCCTTAATCAAGGAGACTTAGTTTTGTTTCTAATAGTTAAAGAGTTAATGGCCAACTTACCAAAACCATCACAAATTATATAAGGTCATGCTAGTAAGCCAATATCTTTTATTGATTTTATTCCCTTACCAATGGACTATCAAACTTCTATCGCTACTAAAATCTCTTTATTGCCTACAACAAAATCTAAAAAATTAATTGAGGTAATAAAGGATACAAGAAAAGAGTAAATGCTAAAAAAATGGTTAGAAAATTTTATGAAAGAGATTACATTATCATTAGAGCCATTTGAGAATAATTTCTTCTTATAGGTTATAAGAAATTAAGTTCATGAAGCTAGATATTTTAAGAATATTCAAAAACTTGGAACTAATGCATGTGTGTTGGATTTGCTAGAAGAGTATATGATGAGGTCAACCTTTAATTGTAAGGATTTGGTCTCTAACAAGGCTGTATATCTAATACAAAATGACTCATTTGAGCTTAATTCTCTCATACTAAGTGAATTTTTCCATTTCATTATATTAGCCTTAGGAGTAAGAATAATGTGAAGAAAATTTTAGATCATGAAAGAATTCCAACAAAAAATTATTAACTTCAAAAATTTTTAGTTTCTTGAAAGCAAAACCTCTAATTAAGAACTCCTACCTTATTTATGATGACCTACAATTATCACATCACACCTGTTAGAACATTACTATGCTCATAATCCCGATAAAATTGAGCTAAGCTCTCTTCCACCAGGGAGGATGATGTAAAAGCAAGTAAGATATGGTCACAAACACACATTCCTTATCAACGTAGCAGTCCCACAAGTCCATAGGTGCAACACCTATTTCAAAATTACTTCAAAAATACTTAAAATGGAATTTCTTTGATAAGTTTTCTTCTTATCATTATCCATGCTATATGTCACCAACACTAACACCTTCAACAACTACTTTCACTACCTAAGCTATCTCATGCACCTACTTGAACACAATTGAAGAAAACATCATTTGACCTATGCTCCACATGCATTGATCCATTACCCATGACATCCTACAAACACCAGCACTAACGAACGAGTCTTATCTACCGATTCTGTTCTGTTGGACCCATACCTAACCAAAAATCAGATCGACTTCTTTATCATGTCGCTCGACTTACCATCGTTCCACCAACTATTCATTACTCGTCATTATGATTGCTCAAAATGCATAGCAATATAATAAAAAGAATAGCAATATCATAAAATAACTTTGTGATAGAAATATAAAATTAATATAAATAAAAATCTTATGCTCTATGAAGGCCTAATAAGGCATAAATATTTTATTAAAATAAATTAAAAATAAAGAATTTTAGTATTTAGCTTATTTGAGAAGAAAGTAGAGATTTTTAGTTTAGTTAGAGAAGAGTGCAACATAAGAAATCGACAATGAACACCTACTAAAAATGGCATGCATGACCTTATTTGAAATGTTTTTTTAATATTTTGTAAAACTTTTATTAGTCGAATGGGTTAAATAATTCACTTATTTATAGCATTTGTTAATGACTAAAAACACTTTCTAATTTATCCAATTAGTTGTTACTAATTAAGTAAAAAGACCATCATATAATATTAATTAATAAATAAAAAAAATCCCAATGGCTTGAAGGAATTGCTAAAATGGTAGTTGAATGGGAGCTAGTTGATTGAAAGGCTCTTAGAACATTAGATTTTGAAAACTTCTTGATTTGATGAATACGATTAGAGAAATACTATTTGGAAATTAGGATTCGATTTCTACCATTTGATTTGAATTGAAATTTTACATCCAAATTTACTTTGTAGGTGTGAATAAAACATCGACTTTGAAATGACAAAATTGCGTGTTTGAATGGTGGATTAAAATAAGTGTTTTAAAATGACAGATTACCTTAGGATAATTTGACCATGTAATTGTGTAATTAGATTGTGGAAATCAATTTGCCAATATTGACTACATTCGTGTGAAATTTGTATAAATTGTAGATCCACATTTAATGAATGAAGGATTATTATTTCTTTATGTGAGTTATCCTACATTATGAATTTTGTATATTTTTCGTGGATACCAACCCCCTGCTTTGCTAAAGAAATGAGTTATGTTTAGATTCTTGAGTTATGAATCAACCCAAAATTGTTTGAAAATTTTGGGTGATTTTTTTTTGCACAATAAGTGCAGTTAAATAAATTTTGGTATAGTGCTTTAATATGAGAGTTTTTGTTCTTATTAGAAATAAGTTTTTCTTACTTGTTATTTTAATTAAATTATTATTTTTTCTAATTAATTATTATGATTACAACATTCTTTTTGCAATAAATTATTGAAAAAGGATTGGAAAAAATATGATTAAGAATAAAGCAATTATTTGAACAATCAAGATAAGTAAAAAACTTTTAGAATCCTAATAATTTCATAAAATAATTAATTGAAGTAAAATTTAATTTTTGAACCTTGTATGAATGATTTTAATCAAGTTTAAAATTATAACTAAAATAAAATTAAGATATCTAAAATTGAATTAAAATAATTTTTTATATATTTATAACTCTTATTAAGATGATTTTCATGAGATTTTATCTTATTTTTTTCATTTTAAGTTCTCTCTAAGACATAACCTTCAGTTATTTAAAATTTAAAAATTCACTTAAACTATTTTATTTAAAATTCTTAGAGTTTGTTATAGTCAAACAAAGCACAAAGACTAAGGGTAAATATTATAATAAAGTATCCAATACTACATGAAATGATTACCAAACTATCAACTACCATTTGATAATGAGTTTTTCTCTCTATTTCTTCTCTTTTTCCTAAAGAATAGTTGAAACAATCTTGACAAATATAAGAATTTATGGGATTGTTGTGAATATTGGATATGATGTGATCAAGTTTTCAGTAGTTAAGGGTTTCCTTACCTTCTTTTCCTAATGTTTCTAAAAATTTATTTCTTGCTTGAATATTACTAAGCATGGAAGGAAAGATGTGTGTTTCTGCTAAAAAATAATTAGTATTCACTTGATCTTGATGATTAAGGAAGGAAAATGACACTATGGTTTATTTGCATATACCTTTTATAAATTTCCATAAATGAACTATTTTTGATAATAAATAAATATCACTTTATGGATATATTAGCAAATGTTATACATTAGTTATCCTACTCATTTCTCCTATAAACTTAGAAAAATATGTTTCTAAACCCTCTGAAAATGAAAAGTACGTTAAAAAAAACTTTGTAATGACATGTTTTGATTGTACATATTGGTCATTTTGAACTAAAATCAAACTTTTTGTTAGAATATTCACATTATTAAAGTAGTTTAACTCTCTAGTTAGTACAAGTCTACAAAATATATAAAAGTATGGTGTCCATGTCTTGTATGCATCGGATGAACAAAATACTCATCAAATTTGAATTTTCCATTAGAGAGAGCTTGTACATTTTTTATAATACCACTTGTGAATGTTCTACTAGTATGAAAAGTTCTTAACGTTATTTGAGTATATGGTTCTCCAATTGAATAAGCCATAATAATGCTTACAACGTTACCAACTCAACAAGGTCCCCATGAGTGAGACTCTCGTCATAACATAATTGATAGATCTAACAGACAATTTTTACAAATAAAAGGGGTCATAAAATGTTTTGGGTGTATTCAAAATGTTATTGATTAATTTACAAGCTCAATTCCAATATCTTGATTTTAAGTAACAGTTCATCATGGACTAATATATGTATTATCTCCTAATACACAACCTATTAGTGTTTTGACAAAAATTTGCTCTTTTATCCCATTTTAAGGACTCATGGATAAACTTTAAATAGTACAATTAGTTCCATGTAAAGAATATATTGTTGTACTTCAATAAGTCTATGCCAGAGATATCAAGTATTTAAAGTTCATACCATGGTTTATACAATTTCTCTGTAAGCTTTACAATAAGAAATCATATATTCTATCAAGGAAAGCCCTTGTAAATTTTTTTTCAATAGGAAAACCATTCATTTGTAGTCGAGGATCTCACATTAATCCTCATATACCGACCAATTTATGTACTTAAGATGCATTTGCTCTAAGCTTTAAGAGGATATTAAGTGGACTAGCTTAGAGGGAATAATCACCCAAAACTAAGGACACATTTTTTTCTCTAATATTCACTTCTAGCATACAACTTCTCCATATATTAACATAACTTTTTAACCACATGTACATTCTTATAATGATAGTTTTCTATAAAATAAATCATTTTTGTTAAGTATTTTGAACTAACCATATCATTGTAGGGACGGTCAAATCATCGACAATTTGTAATGGAATAGATATAGCAGTAGCTCGTTGGAAACCTAGAGTTCTCAATTGAACTAGGATATTTGATGCATGTGCCATTCTCAAATGTTTTATTAATCTTTTAACAAAGCTTTTCATAGTAGTTGAATCCACAATCTATCTTGAAAGGAAAAATCTACCCATTCCATAACGACCTCCTTATTACACTAGGTTAGATTCAAAAATGAGATTACGATAGTGATTCAATAGAATCACTTAATCTTTGCTCTCACAGAAGTTAAAAGGAAATGAAAATTCCAACAAGTTTGGGCATCATGAATAAAACTTCATTTAATAAATTCCTAGTTTTTATTTTTAAGTTAGATAACTTATGGGTAGGTCAGGCAAAAAGTATACACCATATATCACTTCATCTATTTCCTAATAAAAAGGTGACCAATAGCCATTTATATGTATATAAAACAAGATTCTCTTTTGATAGTTCTTGCTATTGATAGTGTGTATAAACCTTATTATGATTACAAAAGATTCATATTGAAGTTCAATGGAACTTTTCTCAATCAAACTATGCATTGATCTAGTTTCCACTAGAGCCAAAAGTGACTATCCAAATGGATTCATTTTTATTGATAAGCTCCAAGTGCATCATAAGAACTAGAAAAGTATGGCTCTTTCTCCTTTGTTTACTGATAGTCTTTATGATAACCTTTTTCCCTCTTTTCATTTGTACAACTCTCATATATTGATTATAACATTTTGTATAAATAACATAGAGATTCTCAATCAATAATATATAGACTCAACAAGCATATATTGTGTTATTACACGAACAAGATCCCCAACAGTTGGAAAAAAGGGAGTCATGTTAGAAAGCATAAGTAAACAATCTTCTACTCGAGCTTTTGAAGGTAAAGGTGCATAAAGATCCATTTGATCCCTATTAAAGTCTACATTGAATCCCATACAAACTAATGGGTGTAAAGAAAAGCATGCCCTTCCATTAAAATGGGTTGAAATGCCTATATGCCTAATATATGTTGGTTGCTTACTCAATTCAACAATATAGGACACATCTACGTAACTTCAATTTATTTTTCATTCAATGTGTTCTTTTTCTTGAATTTATCTTTTAGCAATAGCTATGTTAGAAGTGACATGCCAGATTAAACCATGAATTAAAAATATTTGGAAGAGGCCGATTGCAATTTCTTGAAGTATTACACATTGACGTAATGAAAGCAAATTATCCATAGCAATGACAGAATGAATCTACCAATTTACCAAGTATTGTCATGAAATCTTCCATCTTTACATTCAATTATTTCAAAAAATTACTTATAAAACCTATTATGATAATCCCTCATGGGTTGTCCATGGATCATATTATCAAGAAGTGTATCCATGGCTGCTTATACAAATCTTGCTTAACACATCACTAATTCCCCAGGAGTAAATCCATATGTCATTAATACATCAATAAGATTATTGTTTCAATAGATGATAGTTCTATGTAATTCCTTAAGATTTAATTGCATTCATTTACCCCTATCTATTTGAATGATTTGATTAGCTTCAACTTGGAAGGGAAAATTGTTAATAATCACAAAACCATCTATTTTAGTTCTATTTTTATTTGAGTAAAATGTTTATCTAAATCAAAGGAACTAGCAAAAAAAATCCTTTCCACTTCTTTTTTATCTTCTTATTCATATTCAGTTCTTGCAAGTTTTTTGTTTGTTAATTCCTTTCATTATACAATCGAATTATTTATAACAATTTATAAATCCAAATTGGTTGATTGATGTCTAATCACATTTGACCCCTTATGATTTCTCAATTGAAAATTTCTTGAAGCTCAGAGTAGTACAAAATGATGGATGTTATTCCAAATTTGTATTTCTTATTGGAATGAATCTTATAAACATAAGTAGTTTTTTAATTTGTGAGGCTAGCAAAACAAATTGAGATAGAGTCTTATAAGAATCCTCCCCATTAAAACATACACACACACATAGTCATATGTGAAAGTTTCCTCCCATTCGGCTCATGATGTTACACCAAATAAATAAATGGACCATTCTTGTTTTTAAACTTTTTTAAAGAAACCTACGAAAAGCAACACTTTACTAAAGTCATGTGTAAAGGCCATCCTTTCATTGATTCATTCTTATTATTTTCTTTGTGCTCTACTTCATTAACTTTTTACTCTTTTATGGTTATGGTTTCTTTACCAAGAAAATAGGAATGTGAAATAATGAGTCATCTCCATCTAATAAAATGATTAATTATTTAAAAGAGATATCTTGTACAAGATTTCTTTTTTGATATTTTATTGTTATGTTTGACACCTTTTAGACCCCAACTAACCCTGATGGTTATGAAATTGTGTCACTTGAATCATATTTGTGATATATTGGATAACAGCCATGCCAAAGTGGAATTTATAATTCCACAACAAATTATATTTTTTCATGAGTTTCATGTTTCTCCTTTCAAGACCATGGATCAAATAATCTTTTGAAGTATTTATCGTATAATTTTGAGCTTCATATTTCTCCTTCTAAGATTAATGTTGGAGTTACAATATCTTAATTATGGTTGATAGGATGATAGTTTCTTAGTTTGAGTCTATCAAATTGAAATTTCGATCAAATTAAATTTAGCAATATACTAGATTTTCTAATTCTCTAAAGGGTTTATCTACAGATTCACAATATAACAAGAAAGACATTTCTAGTAGCACACATGAGTCATTAAGCATGTGAGTTTTATTTATCTGATTTTGTACCTTCTTATCTGAGAACCAACAAAGTACACCCCCATTCTTTGCAAGATTTTTGTTCTTTTGATTTAGCTTCAATTGCTTGGTAATTACCAAAAGAACAAATCCCATTTTTTATGAGTCTAAAAATTTATTTCACATGATAATCATCTTTCTTTAGTTTATTTGTTTAACAATGAAAAGTATATGATTTTGTCACCTCCCAAGCTATCTCTTTAATAGATAGGACTCTATCTACCTAAGCCCTAACTTGTTGAAGGGAAATTTGTCCATTTTGAAGTTTTTGATGCTTATATTAATTTATCATAAAAAAATAAAAAATTCTTATTAAATCATTAATTTAGATCAAGCTTGAATCTTTTTTATTCTGAAGTTATTTCAAGATATAAAGTAATGATTTAGTTCCAAAGCCAAAATAAAAGGTCTTGAATTAGCAATCAAAAGGATTCTAGAGCATCCTCTAGTTTACGTTCTATTCCTCCAATTATCATAGGGCTAAATTCTTTTTATGAGCTCAATATTATCAAATTTATAAGATTCTCTTAAAAAATATGAGCAACACCAAATCCTTATTACGCCTAAACCACCATATCTCCTACTCGCTACAACCCTTTCCTGAACTCCCTTTAATATTTAGTTGTGCAATAAATCAGTCAACTATATTTTTCATCACGTTATTTTATGATTTTTTTAATATATGAATTAATTTAACATGTGATTTAATAAAACAATTTCTACTTTTGATATATTGAGATTTAATTAGTATGATTTCTATCTTTCTCAACAATTGGTAAATGTCATATTGATTTGTTTATCAATTCATGCAATATAAACTATCCACATTTTTAGCTAAACTTTTGTTGTTATATAGTCTTGATAGATGCTTGAAAACAAAATTATCAAAATACTAGTGGAGAAGAATGACATCAAGAATCTTGTATTCAAGAATATATAATATGGTAATAAAATGGGGGTTTTATTTAATTTAGAGGTACATTATATCTTTGAAAATCCTAAAGCCTTCATTATGAGAAAAGAAATAATCAATATTAATTTGAATTCCAACTATCATCATTACACTTTATTGACATTGGATAACTATTTTCATTATAATTATTTTAATGAAAACAAAAGACAAGACAATAGTTGTTATTGCTATTAGTTACTTTTAGTTGACAAATTTTGTGTTAGCCACAACAGTCTTAGAAATATTATTGATATTTAGTTCATTAAGGTATATGCTTCCTTGTGAATTAAAATTTTGAATTTAAATATTTTAAAATTTGAATACAAGAAAGTTTAATATTGAATATTGAATTTTGAATTTCGAAGTCTGAATTTCTAAAAATGGAAAAATGGTAGAATGGCATGACTTGAGTTACAAGAAATTTTGTAATTTTATTTACAATTTTGATTTTTCTCTCATCCCTATTCTTAGCAAACAATGAATGCATTATAAGATATGGATAAGGTTCCAGAAAAAAGACAAGATAATCAAAAGAGTATACACGCACGCGAGCACACACACACACACACACACACACATTCACATATATATAAAAGAAGAAGATTTATTACCCATATCTTACATAGATTCATAAATTTTAGGAGCTTGATGTATCTATCCTAAATAATCTAATTAGAAGAGGGTTAATTAAAAAAGGTAAATTATGGCTGCCCTAACCAAGAATTGGATTATCTTAAACTAAATCCTTTATTTAAGGGGTTGTGGCAAAGTTTATGTGAGCTCTTAACATTTTTTTGTAATGTTTTAAGAAAATCTAACCATAAAAGGGGAATTTAGAGAAATCAACCAAGGAGATGTCGAGTAGAAAAGTAAGTTAAGAGACAAAGAAGTAGAGTTCAAGCTTTTATGTAAGAAAAGTTTTAACTAAGGATAACTCTCTGTATACTTATTCTACATAGGATGATCTTTGAGTTCATACTATATATTTAGTTAAGATCTAAGCCAATATAAAAAGGAATTACTTTGTAAAAATACATACGAAACCATGAAAAATTGATTGTGATAAAAGCTAGTTATTCTTCTTAAAGAACCTCGTTTAGGAAAGAGAAAATTCCTTCTACCCATGACAAATGAGGGTTTGTTTGTAAATAAATGAGTCAATTATCATTGTTTCTTATGTAATATTTATAGTGCAACCTTGCCAAAAAAGTAAATTAGCATTTTTCTTGTGAATGCAAAGTAGTTTCCATAATTGTGTTGCATGTTTTGATTTATTTATAAATATGGTTAGAAGATGAATTTAAAATAAAAAATTGTTGATGCAAATCACACTTTAACTTAGACAATATCATGCGGAATAAATTAAAACCTTGCTACCTCTTTTTCCTTGTTGGTTGTCTAAGCATGTATGCCACAAGCATGGATTATGATGACAATTGTTAAAAAATTTGAAAACAATGGAGAAGAAAATTTTATTTAATGTAATCAATAACTTAGAAAAGATATTCTTGTTTTATTACTATATCTTGCTAGAAGTTAAGATCCCTTCTAAAGTTCTTCTTCTTTCATAATAAAATTGATGTTAGTCAATATAGATCTAGTGTAACATTACTTCTTAGTTATTGCGTGCATAGACAAAGAGTTTCAAGGCATAACAAACCAAGGGATGTGTAAAATTGAGATTTAGTTCTATGTTAGTATATAAATTTAATTTTTGAATTCTATATTTGATGTGCATCACTATGGTTGTATTTGAAATTACTAACAATCTTAGTTGATAACATTAGAAGGTAAAAATGTGTGTATTTGAAATTCTAACTGATATGGTTTGAACCTTAGCTTAATTGATAAATTATTGTTGTGTGTGTGGAAAGACAACCTAAAAGTTTGGAAAATGTTTTAGCCAAGTGTCCCTTCTCTTGGGTATGCTTGGGAAGCATGGAACCCTTTCATGGCTAAGTGATTGGACTAATTACCTCAACATATACGAGAACTCATATAGCTTCTAAGATGTGTGTAGCGCTTGATTCTTTGTTGGGAAGCCTTCGATAGCTTTGTTTAAATCCTTAGAATAAGTATTAATGATGAGGCTAGACATTAAAATAAATGTTTATGGATAATTAACAATTCTTAGTAAAGTTAACTTGTAAATTTAAGGTTATTGGATATGATTATGTTGATAAGCTTAAACTTGGAATCAAGCTCAATGGCATAAAAATAATCTATAGAATAGAAAGCTATAATAGAATGTTCTTTTGATCTGCTAAGTATACACTATCAATGAAGCTTTATGCACATTGTAATCAGACATTGGAATGTGCTAGTTCTATTAAAGAAGTAATAAAATAAGGATGTTGGCCACCCTTAAGTTTAGTTGGTACTTTGGGCAATACCAAAAGTGCTTTTATTTAAGTTCTTAAGCCATACGATGGCACCTTAAATGGTGATCTATGGAATTCATGGCAGCTCTTGAGAGGCCATTGGATGGGTATGATGACTAAGGTTACTTTAGAGTCATAAAGTTCACTAGTGATACTAGTGTGACCCAGACTTTGTTGTAAAGATAATCAACTAAATATTTAATTATTCTATTGGTCAAATTCAAGACCATGTTGACATTATGTTAGCATTGATAGGCATGGTCTTTGACATAATCAGTATGAAAAAATGGCTTAAACTTTTTTAACTTATTCATTTATGATTTTGTGAAAATTGTAAGGCATTTAGACATAATAGGCCTTTTATTATCCATACTCACTTAAGAGATAAACACTTTAGTTACCTTACTTCTTTGTCTAATAGTAGTTATGCATCAATGCATAAGCCTATAGTAGGAGTGTTAGGTTATAGAGTAGAAATCTTTAGAATTGCTAAGAAGCCATTATATAAACAGTTCAAAGAGAGAATATTTGCACATTTTGCACATTAATGAATTACATAATCTGAAATGCCTTTTAGGGGAGTACTTATGGTTGTTAAGGTGCCTTAGAACCTTAAAGGGATGGTTCATGTGATCAACATTTTTTCATAGAGTATTAGATTACATGATGTGAAAGAAGTTTAGGTCTTGTAATGTTTCTTTTGCATAAGAAAGTGTTACATCAATTAGTCAAAGTAAGCATCAAATTAATCACAGTATAAGAAAATGGATATTAAGTTATTGGTAGATGATGATCTCATTATAGTAGTTAAAATATAATGCTATTAGTTTACAAGATTTACTCTATTATTTCATTCATATTTTTTGACTACCACCAGTCAATTTAATAGCATAATTCAAAGAATCCCTATTGAATCTCCTAGCTCACCCCTTTATATTTTTGTGAGATTAAGGAGTTAGAACTATTGAGAAGCAAAATTAGAGATTGTTAGATTTAGTACATTAGTTAGATGATTCATCATCTTTATTTCGCCTTTAAGAGTTGTAGATTTGATACTTATTTATCAATAATTATATTTTATTGGATGTGGGCTATATCAAATAGTGTTGTTAATAGGCTTAATAGATATTATATTTTTTTATTCGACTTTGATAGTGATAAAATGGTGTTGCCTTGGACTAGACTAAGTTTCAATGGTTTATTAATTTTTTGGATACAATTTTTAGGCTTTGGTCTTGTGATTGAGAAAAATTGTTGGATTCTTTGCAAGATAGTATTTTGTATGTTGTCATATTACAAAAATTATAGGTATGTTTTGATAACATGACTCATTTAATTTGGGTTATACTCATTATTAAAGAAAAAGCTGGGAGTGGCTATAAAACATTTGACAGTAAACTAAGGCACAAAATGATGATTATATACATATAAATAGTCGCAACATAGGACTTTCATTTGATAATTCTACATTGAAATGTAATGTAATAACTAAGAAAAGTAACATTTCAATAATATGCTCTTTTTTAAATTTGGTGAAAGTAGGATGACATCTCAAATAAGATTTTAGGATTATTTTCTTGTTGGTATGCTCCTTTCCCTTACTAGGTAGATTTCATGTACGCATTGGAGTCATCACCCTTCTTTTATGGTGAATCAAGGGAGTTTTCCAAGCTCTCTAATAAAGATAATATCAATGCCTTTTAAAGTGTGCACCAGAGGTCATGTTCAATTATGATGATATCTCCAAAATTGCTACAACCTTCAAACTCACTTTAATTGGCAACATTCTCACTTTCAAGGCCCAACATTGAGTTCCTAAGAGTTGAAATCTAAAAAAATTGGCTCCTTTGGATCTATTGTGATAAATAATACATATGATCCTAAGATTTTCACTAAACTTAGATGGCATTTATTGTTCATGTACAAAATTCATAAAATTGTAGACTTTCAAATAGGGATCTTCAAATGGCTCTATGATTTTTTGACTCAAAATTTAATCTTTGTGAGGTTTGGTGTAGACCTCATTGAAGTGGCTTTAAATCCACTTAGTCAAAAAGTTAGCCCTACTCTCTATTACTTCATTAGTCAACTACCTATTAAATGTTGATGTTACAATAGTTAACTTAATAAGGCCTTGTGGGGCTCGAATCAACATAGAGCTTGATCTCTCTAAAGACATTTCTTCACATATTAGAATCCTTGGAAAGATCAACAACAATAATAGTTTCTAGAAAAATATCAAGCACTAAAAATCTTCCAATCTATTATCTAAATTATTGCAAGAAACATAATTAGTTGACTATTGCAACAAGGATAAAAGTTCTAGATATATACAAGAAATGGTGAAGAAGAGATAATTCCAATTCACCAAGTAATAAATGATATGAAACCCCAAACTTTAGTAGTCTTTAGTGTAGACACCCAAATGTTGGATAATGAAAATGCATCAATGAGGGAAAGTATGGGAATAGAAGTCGATAAGGGTATCATAAGTAACTTAACATGTGACAAATTCTACTCCCTCAAAAAGACAAAAATAACTTCCTTAACTATATCACAAAACATCAATACTTAGTAAAAGAACCATAATGTACTATGAATCATTTCTTCAATAACTATATTAACAAATTCAATGAGCAACTAATCTTTCTAAGAGATTTTCTCACATTATGCTCTCACTAGTACGCCTATTTGTTCTAGCCAAAATAGTTGAATTTGAAGTACAAAAAATGGTGAGAAATTAAGTAATAAAGAGAAGAAGGTCAAAGCTTTTGCCACAAGAAAATTGAACAGGAAAAGAAGTTCTTCTTCTTTCATCATTCTTGCTTCTTTATATTAAAATATTTTATTACAAAAGGAATAATATTTTAATTTCCAAAATACACATTTGTCCTTTGATCAAAAGTTTACAATTGACAAACTTTTGCATCTGTGGATCCATACCTACATATCAAAGCCCAAGGTACACTTTAATTTGATGCACCATTTAGCATTACATGAGCAATGGCAAGGCATAGTAGGTGGCACTTATCCTACACAATACCCACATAGCTACTAACCTAAAGCATGCTCATGTATATGTAGGGGTTGCATGATCTCCTATTCATATGTGGTGCACATAAACAAAGTTAGCACTACACATGGAGTGAAGCTCATGTGGTGCTTGAAGTCAAGCATCACATAAGGCAACTGTTCATTCCAACATGACTAGCAATAGTTGTATTTTTACACATCTTTGCTCTAGTTTTGGCTTTATTTTGAGTTCTATTGAATCAATTTGACCAGATCATCTACTTCTCCTTTTTTCATTATTGTTTGAAACAAGTGTTTTGATAAGAGCTTGACCATCTGCACACATGTGCCAACTTCTATCCTTTTTGCACTAATTCAACTCGAGAGACAAATGGTGAATTAGTAGGTATGAGTACACAATTCTTCAATAACTCTATGACTTGCATATTAATCACTTAATTTTTTACTACTACGTTGTGATACGTAATCTATGTTTAGAAGTGTTGATTTGATAAAAATTAATCTGATACTTCACAACATAATCTGGCAATCGCACTTTAGTTTAGTAAATAGTGCAGAAGATTCTATTAGTATCTTCTTAAGTTGTTTTGGTAGATTTCTATTTTTTGGAACCAATATTCAGCTTCTCAGGTCTAATTAACTAGAACACATAATTTAGATTATTATTTTCTAATCTCTTTGCTTGGCTTCTAGTAATAATAACTACTATTAACTTTCCATTGTTAGATATTATATTAAATTTCTATCCAGCCTTTGTGAATCAATGCTATTGGGCTTAACTATAGTATATATCACCTTGACTCCACAAGTATTACTAGCAAAATATGATAAAGCAAAATATCGAATGAAATTGTCTCATGGACAACTTCATGAATATATTCTTTAGTGATTTTAAATTTTACCTTATATTATCTATAAAATCTTGTTTTAGAAGCTTTTTGACTCAACCTATGAGAATAGCATTGGGTTAAGTACAACTTTCTAAGCGGAGCTTCTCGAAAGTGCTTTTAAAGATCAAATTTTTCTGACCTCTAGTGCCTGTATTAGGATTGACCAACTCATCTACTTGAATATAAGTTGAAAAGTGTTCCACTCTTTTGATTATAATTTCATTAATTATAAGTTCTGTTAGCCCTACCAAAAAAGATAGTATTATCTTTTTATTGTCAAGCGTTAAGAAACATCTCAATTTTAGTTGCAACAAAGGTATTTTTTCCTTATTTTTCCTAAACGTGTGTAAAAAAATATTAGTGTAAAAGATACAACATTTTTCTCATATGGCACCTTGCTTTTTGTTGTGGGTACAATTTTTGTGACTCTCACTTGTAAATGGTGTTGTTATTATTGTGGCTATCATCCACTTTATTAGATATTTATCTCTTCTCCATTGTGAGTTCATTATAATAATGTTAATCCTCCCGAAGTGTGAAATCCTATGTCTTTGGTTCCATATTTTGACTCTTCTTCTCAATGGCCATTATATCAATGGCCATTGTAAATCTACTAGCTTATACCAAAGATTGTATAGGGATAAAGGTTAGTTATGTAGCAATAAGATAATAAAATCCTCACATGTACATAGATAAAGTTTACATCTTTGCAATAGATATCCTTAATACTATAGCCTGTCTTTGAAGTTTAATGGTGTCATCTTAGATTGTTTGCACTTGTCAATATTAAAGGTAGAACTACTTCCACTACCTTTCATACATAAACTATGGGAATAAATGTTTCTCAAATTAATTTCTCAATTAGACTCCATATTAGCTCTATATCTGAATGAGTTCTCAAATTTACATTCAACTGGGCCAATGCATGGCTCAACATTTTCAATCAAGCATATACTACGTTATCAAATGAAGAGTAATTGTACAAGGAGAAATAGGTGTCAAGTTAATTTAATTAGGCATCTAATGTTTTTGCATTCACAGTACCATCATTAATAAGGTATTTCTAACTTGAATTAACCTTATTGATTCTCATGAATTCAATAGGAATATTAATGATGGCATCCTCAAATGTACCACTAAGTGTCCCATGATTTAAAAACATTTTCTTTGTATGGCAATTTTTCTTTCAATTTTATGGAGTATATCGATTTTTTAACACCATCCCTACTAATACTTCTTTTCATTGTGTTTATGAAGTAACTTGTGCATGCATAAGATGATTGCTCCCTCCTAGAACTTCCCCATCTTTCATTCATCTTTCTTACCTCCATATATAGACACATTTGACCATTGACCCAAAGCACACTAGTTGTAGATTCTGTGTCATCTGATCCCTTAATAGTATGTGCATGGATTTCACAAGCCATGAAGCACAACGTGCATGTAGATGAGGAACGATAAGTTCTAACAAATAGATATTCAATTACTTAAAAGCTTTAGTGAGGATCACTAAGAAAAACTAAAGGCACTTAACCTTTTTTAGATGGACGAAGTTGGCTTTATAGTGGCTATCAACCACATATCAAGATGAAAAGCTACTAAATTGAATGCAAAAAAACAATTTTACTTAAAATGGCCTAAAAAAGACTTTAGGCAGCTCAAAATACTAACATTATAGACTATAATGAATGATCTCTAACTTTGAGCATTAATAATGCAATTAATTCTACAAAAGATTCTTGCCTTATGAACTTGATCAAATTTCACAAAATTAATTTAACTTCAATTTTGGAACCTTTTGAAATGAACAAACTAATGGACATCATTCAAAGGAGCTAAAGTGTTTCTATTGTGAGAACATCTCTAACAAAGTATGGGCATTTTTGTTGTATGACTTACAAGGATAGATAATGAAATTGAAAAACAATGTCTCCACATGGTTATAAAGCATAATACATAAATGAAGTGTCACCCATTTGTGTATGCCAATAACTATTTCATTAATAGAAGAGATCTTTTGTTTGATTTAACATTGATGATGGAGGCTAATTGTCATCCATGGATGGTAGGGAGAATTTATGTCATTACTAACATTCAAGAATTTAAATATCACACTTTTGGATAGAACCCTAATGAATAGTGGTTTAACATATGAACTAGATCCTATTGGACCACTCCCTTTTTTTATCCTTTCTCTAAAAAATTAATATATTCAAAGACAATTAAAATTCCAAAGCACATTGATTGAAGGCAAAGAATTCTATCTTGTCTTTGATCAAAACTAGAGTCTTCTAATTGTTGATTTAGAGGGCCCTAGCTTACAAACTGAGGAGACATAAAACTAACCATGAAGAAAGCTAAATTTGGTAATATACTCTAGTTGATTGAAGAAGTAGAAGAGCCACTTTTGGAAAAGAAAAGACCTTAATAAGCTATAAAAGAATTATAAAGTTTTGAATTGACAAAATTTAGGATTAGTTTTTCATGGGTACTAAAATAATGGATATTTACTAAACACTTGAATAAAAGTACTATGTGGCTCAAGGAAGGCAATAAAAGCAAAATGTTCTTCCACATAATGGAAAAAAATTGGCAAAGTAAGCTTAATATATAATGAATTAAAGATGCAAGTAGGAGTTGAGTCTCAGAGGAGGATTTAATTTCCAAAGATGTTGTGGGTTGCTTCACCTCTCAGTTCTCTATTGATCCTGCAAAGAAAAATGGGAATAGCTTTGCTTTATTATCCTTAGACTCACTAAAATTTAATATGATGCTAACTTAGCTAATTTCTATGGGGGAAATATAAAAATAATATTTTTTTGATGGATTTTTGAAGTGCTCTTCAATTGGATGGGTTTAATAATTTCTTTTACAAGCAAATTTATCAAGAAGAAAATTATGAAGCCATCAATGAGTCTCCAGTTGGGAACTTATTACTCAGAAAATTAATTAGTGTTAATACAATCTTCCTTCCAAGAACTTATTGCACTACATCTATTGAAGACTGCAGGCTTGTTTGAACTTATAGTTTCATTGAAAAAATTTTTATTTGTTGGTTGTTTGCTTAAAATTCCTCTTCTCCACACAATCATCTTAATAGAGCCAACAAATTTTACAAAATGGAATTCACTAAAAATATCTTCATTGTGTAAGAACTACTTTGATGTTTTAAGTTCCAAGGTCAAAGTTAATAACTCTATTATCAAACTATACTTTTGGAAAGCATTCTAATGTATATCACACAATTTTCTTAAAAAGTACATTGCATGCTTAACTTTAATAGTTAATTTATTAATCTAGTCATATGTATTTATCATTAAAAATGACTGCTAGTCATTAATTTTAGAGACAATGGCCCTCCTAACCATCCCATAGCTAAAGCGAGGTAACCATCTATCCTTATTTCTTTTCCGTTCTGTAACTAAAGCACTAAGAAGACATTTAAGCACTCTACATGCATGAGGTGTAGTACAGCAATATGAGACTTCGAGAGGTTATAAACTAGGTTCTTATTTGGACCTAACAGTTGAATTTTATCCTCTTCTCAAGACACATCACATTTGAAAATTATTGTACAAAAGATTTTATCTATTGAGAGTAAATAAATGAAACATAAGAGAAGAACATCAAGAAGCTCTTAAGATAGAAGATATTACCATCCAATCCCTTTACTTGAAAGCACCTTATTCAAAGGTAAGAAGTAGGTTGTTCACTTACAAATCCATGTTAATAAAACATGTATGAAGATAATTGGATAGACTAAGAAATTAATCTTAATAATAGGTTTGATTATTAGCCATGTACCCTAACTTTTTCAACTCTATACTCTAATGATGTTCTATCCTTCAAATAATATTATTAATATAGTAGAAAGTGTAGTGAGTGAGTTCCTTTAGAGGAATAGTCATCTTTCTTCAAAAATATCTTTACTAATATAGAAGCTCTCATAAATTTATTACATTTTGATAACAAATTCTTACTTTTATGCATATAGGGATTATCAAATTCTTACTTTTATGGATTTTCCCAGGTGTACAAGCTTATTGAACAATTTTTTTATGATCCATGGCATTGAACATAACCAACATGAAATGGTTAATCAATTGCTTCTACACTGGTGGAATTGTAGTCACAAAAACACTATAGCTATTATGTCTCTAGAGTTCTTCCATTTCTCATATTTTATAATATCTAGAAGTTAAAAATTTAAAACTAAAGAACAGTGAAAAAAATCCTAGTGAATTCAATGATAAATGGAGTTCAACATAATATCTATGCTATTTTCAATTGTAGCCTTCAATTAGTAAAATATTCATTGCTTTCTCTACTTTGTAAGAGCAAATGCAAAATAAATATAGTGGTTTGGTGGATTCCCACAACACTAACTTTTATCAAATTATATACTATTTTAATGACCAGAGGGAACCAATGCATTATAGGTTGTGGTCATGTGTTCACGAGCACTTACGTAAAGAAAGCAATGCATTCTCAATTTATGAAGGATCTAAAATAATTATAGAAGATAAGCCATGATAGTACTATTTGGTTTAAACTTAAGTGACAAGCTAGGCTTATAGAGCATTATTGTAGAATGAAATAGTAAATCAAACCTTGTAATGATTTGCTAAAGAATTGGAATCCCTTAGTGTATGTTGACACTTTTGAAAAAATAAATTAATTTCAATGTAAAGCAATTGATTCTAATGCATATTCAGAGAAGGCTATGTAGTAGTAAACCAATTAGCTCAATTCGCTAGCAATCATATTCATTTAGACATTCTAGATTCATGAAAAATACTAAAAAGTTTCAAATATTTAATTAAAAATGATAAGGACAAATGTCCATATATTTATTGGGTTAACATAAAGAGAGTCATCCAAAAAATCCTTCCATAATCAGGCTCATGAAACTCCTTCATATGTTCATCGTTGTCATCTTGGAATTATTCTTATGAAAATCACTAGGCAATTGGGGTTGATAAACAAGAAGCAGCATCTTGGAAAACAAACTATAAAATTTTATCATATTTTTTAACTTTTTCGAAAGAATTGAATTCCCATAAACTACCTAGGCCTTTGTTGCTCATGCCAAACATGTCATATTTTGGCCCTATGGAATGAACCTATTTGACATGGCTCATTTTGTTCAAGGGAAACCAATTTCCATAGAATCTCTCAATTCTAATAAATGATACCTATTCTTCTTATATTAAAGTCAATGATTTTTCTTCTCTAGAATATTAAACATAATGATTTTTTTAGGCATTATGAGTGCATTGTCCTCAGAGCCTTTGTTTTATGGTGAATCTAGAGAAGTTCTCCATCCCTGTCGAACATGATAAAGCCAATGTCTTTGAAAAAGAGGTCATGTTGTTGATGACTTTGCTTCTAAAAAGGATTCTATCTTCAAACTCACTCTAATAGGTTATGTTCTCACTTGGATTACCTAACATGGAATTGCTAAGGCTAACAACTCAAAAAAATTGGCCACTTAGGATCAGCCATGATGGGGTATGCTTATGCTCTTAAGATTATCACTAGAATTGTACAACATTTAGTACTAGATGTGCAATCTTAGGAAAATCACAGTCTTTCAAATGAGAAACTTAAAATATTTTCTACTATCCTAGCTCAATATTGTACATTTTTAATGCTCTAGTGTGGATCTTATTGGAGAACCTTCCAATCCATCTAGTCAACAAGTGGTACCTATTCCCAATCAAGTTAATAGTCACCAACCCTTTAAAAGTAGATTTGCATAAATCAACTTAGTATGGCCATATTGGACTCTATCCAATGTATTGGTCAATCTTGTTAAAGATCTTTATTTAAATATTAGAATTTGTAGAAATATTATTAACAATAATGGATTTTGGAAATAAAATTAAGTATTTAAACTTTTTTAGAATACTATCTGTGCATTTTTAAAAAAGGTTGCTTAATGGTCTTATGTAAGAAAGAAAAACATTATACACCCTTATTTGTAAAAAATGGTAAAGATGAGAAAATTCTAATTACCTCTGTAGTAAGCAATGTGAAATGTCCAAATTTGTTAGTCATATATATGGACATCAAAAGGTTGGAAAATGAATGAAAATGAATGAGGCAAAGTATAGATATTGAAATTGAGAAGGGCATGATAGGATCTTAACATGTTTGAAACTCTCTTGCCCCCATAATTGAAAGAAATAACTCCCCCCACCGCATCATAGACCATTAAAACTTAATAAAAGAACTTAATTATATAATGATTCATCTATTTGTTCATTTTTATGATCAACTTCAATGAGAAATATTAAAGTGTAAAACATTTAAATCTAACTTTAAACAAATGAAGGATGTGTAGCTTAAAAAATAAGTGGAGATTCAATCTCTCAAAAGACTTAATAAGGATCTCTAAGAAAAAAGCAAATGCTTTTAAGCATTTTGAGATAGACTATAATGGCTTTATAGTGGTTACTAGACACAAGTCGATAAGAAAAGAAACTAAATGGAATGTAAGAAAATTGATTTGCAAGAAAAAGACCCAAAAGAATCTGTTAGGAATCTCATAATGCAAATATCACATATTATAACTCATAACTTCTTCATTTTAAACATCAAGGGTGTAGTTAGTTCTATTGTGTCTTGATGCCTTAATAATGTGATCAAAATGAGCTACATTAAGTTAATTTCAATGTGGGAATGCTTTGCAAGTGATAGACAAGTGGACAATATTAAAGGATACAAACTTTTCACTATTTTGAGGGCAACATTACCTACTGAATCATGATTGGTTCAACATATGAACAATATCTTATCAGACCACTCCCAATATCAATCATTTCTCCATAAATAATTAAATTTAATACTAAACAACTCAGATTACAAAGAACTTGGATTGAAGGCATAGAATTCTATCTAGTGGTTGCTTAGAATCATAGCCTTCCAATTGCTTCGTTAGGAATAAGGGCCTTAGCTTACAAGTTAATAAGCATTAAAGATCCCTTTAAAGAATAAACTAAAACTTAATTTGGTAATATATTTTATAATATTGAATTATTAGAATAACATGCCATAAAGAAGGAAAAGAAAATCAATTAGTTATAGATGATTTATTGGGGTTGGAATTAACAGAGCATTGGATCAGCTAGTCATGGTTAGTAAAATAGAGGAGATGTATTAGGGCTAGATGACCATTATTGTGTGACTCAAGGTTGGTGGTTAAAGCATTATTTTCTTCCACACAATTGTTAATAATATGAAAAGGGATCTTAATGCATAAAGAATTAAAGATTCAAGTGGGAGTTGGGTCTCAAAAGAGGATTCAATTGCTAAATATGTCAAGGATTGCTTCAACTCTATGTAGTCCCTACTAAATAGGTGCTTTGGTTTGTTATACTTAGACTTACTTAAAAGTGCAATGATTTTAATTCAGCATGCTAGGAAGGAGGAAATATAACAAATTATTTTTGGATGGATTCTTTAAGTTCTCGTGTATTGGATGAGTTTAATGGTTTCATTTACAAGCATTGTTTGACTGTACTTCAATACGACATTTATGATGTTATCATTGTTTATCTTGTTGGTAGCCCATCAAGTAAAGATTTCACTAGTTTTAATATAATTGTCCTTCCAAAGAATTATTGTACTACAACTTTTGAAGGTTTTAGAACAATTTGTTTCTATAGTTGCTTCTAAAAAATACTATGTTTTTAGTAGTTAGCTTATAGTGTTTGTACTCGCTATTATCTTGATGGAGCATTCAATTTTTACTATGGGGAATTCACTAAAAATATCTTACTTGCATAAGAACTACTTAATGATTTAATTCATAAGACCCAAGGTAATAACTCTATTATTAAAATAAACTTTAAGAAAGTATTCAATAGTATATATCTTAGGGTTTTTTTAAGCACATACTATAGAAGTTTAACTTCAATAATTAATTTATTAAGCTAGTGATGAGTATTTATAATATATGTTTTTTATTAGTCATTATTAATGAGAAAAAATGGTTCCTTCCAATTGTCTCATTGGATAAACCAAGTGAACCCTTTATCCCCATATCTTTTCCACATTGTGATTGAAGTCTAGGAAGAGGGCTAAACATTCTACATATGCAAAGAAAAGAGAATCACAAGGCCCCCAAGGAGCTTGTCAACAAAACTCCCATTTGTGCCTAGTAGATGGCTATATCCTCTTTCGAAGAGGTGACAAATAGTCCATTAAAACTATCAAGTTATTTTTCTGTAAGCTCGAGAGCACATGAAGTTTGTAGATTAATGTACAAAAGAACTTATTTATTTTTAAATACATCAAACAGAAGTTTGAGAATATCGACTAGGAACTCTTGGGATTCAAATGATGTTATCTTCCAATCCCTTAACTCTAAAGAACATTATTTAAAGCTAAGAAATAGGTGGTTCACTTCGAATACTAGATTAATAATTTTTGCAATAAGAACTTTGAATTAATGGGATTTATTACTGGTTAGTCATGTTCTCCAATTAATACCCCTTTACACTCTAATGACACCTTATCTTCTTAATAAGATTATGAACATAGTCAAAAGTGTGACAAATTGTTTCCTATAGGCTAATAATGATTAGGTGAGTAAGAAAAATCTGGCCAACTAGAAATAAATTAGGTTCCTCTAGGAAAACTATGGATTAGTGTTAAGAAATTGAAATATTTTCAGGATGCATGTAATGCAAGGTTTTGCTAGAAGGACTACACCTCAAAGAAAGAAACATAAGTGGTAATTACTTCAATAAAAACTGTTATGGAGCATTCTCCTAACTTGGAATGATAAAATCATTCTCACTATTTTCATACATGGAACCAAATCAAAATGGATGGAAACAATTCATTATCAATTCAGCATGATAAAAGCTTATAACTAATGTTTTTATTCAAAAGATAGAAAAAATAATGTAGAGTACTTACCAGCCTTCCAAAAATTACTTACTAATGTGGATGCACCTAAATAAATAATTACCACTTGCTAACTACTTGAGGAAGTTGAAATTGAAATTTATAAACAAATACCCTTTCTGTGCATATAGGGATTTTCAAATTCATGGTTTTATGGAGTGTTCTAGTTCCACAAACTTATGAAGCCACTTTGCTCTAAAGTCTAGGAATAAAGGCATCCAACATGATGCTTCTACAATGGTGGAATTATGGTCACATGCATCAAGAATTTATATAGTGATTGCCCAAATCTAGGTCTTACATATCATGAAGTCAGTACTTTTTCTGAAAAAGTTTTTATGATTATTATTTGAAAGATGGTTTTTTTTGTGTCCCAACTTTACATGCCCCACACATCTCTTAACGATTTTCTTGTCTAACAAATACATACTAGAGGTATGACTAGACATTTTTGACAGCCAAAATAATAAGATGTGTGATTGATTGATTTCATTACCCATGGTGACCCAAAAAAGTTGCATCAATAGATTATAAATGGTGAAGATGTGTCGTAACTAAATTAGGTAATTATAGTCAAGGTGCACACACACCATTACTTATAACACAATCACCATGGAAACTTGTAAGTTTGGACATAGTATTTAGAGTTTCAAAATCATTAAAAATAATGATTCTATATTCATAGAGAGACATTTTCTAAAATGACTCATTTTATACCTTACCATAAGACGTAAAAAACCTCCCATATTACGAAGTGATTTCTTGAGGAAATTGTTAGACTACATGGCTTAACTCTAATAATTATTTTAGATAATGATGTTAGATTTACTAGGTACTTTTGAAAACTATTTTGGTGCCTAAAGCAATCAAAACTTAAGTTTTTATGGACTTATTATCCCAAAAATAGAGGGGCAAATAGCAGTACTAAATCAAAGTTTAGATGATCTTTTTTGTAGACTAGTAGTGGAACACATTGAAATCTAGAATCTTATATAGTATTTTACTTATTTCATTTAAAATGATTCAATTAATAGAACAATAGGTTTGAGTCCTTAAAATCAACATCAGAGTCCTATTTATTTTATACTCTTATCCTATGATTTAGCACTGCTTAGTTTATTGAGTCTTTTTTGTACCAAATTTTGTTATTACATAAATATATTACTAAATAAATTAGTTTAAATAATTAAAGATATATAAATAACTAGAAAATTCTCATTGGCAACTTAAAAGTTCGTCAAAAGTGATTATATAACTATTTGTGTCAGCTCTAAGAGACTCTTATTGAAACACTAAAAATATTACATGCCTATAATACTAGACCATTTACAATTATATAAGGGCTAACTATCAACATTTATATTTAGATTTATTTAAAGATTATAAAATTAGAGCTACCATTAATATTCAATAACTTGCTTCTTATAAAAACTTATTCTTAGTACCTAGTGAACCTTTTTAACCTTCACTATCATTGCCAAATAAAATTATCCCAATAATACATTTAGCCACATCTTGTGACCCTTGAGATTAAATGAAGCCAGTGTTAAATGATCGAGCAATCTTAACATTGAATCATGTATAATAAATATTTTTTGTTAGTTAATAGGTCTATCAAGTCTTTCATGACACTTAGATTACTAAGAAGGAGCTTCACCATCTAAATTTTGAGTGTTAAAAAAATTTTAGTGATTTTAATATGACTCCATGGAGTTGAGCTTTTTCTCACATAAGAAGAGTGATTGTACTTTTTTTAATGATAACAAACCCAAAATATTTTTATTAGATTTATTTAAGAGAATTTTAAGACTTTATATATTATATGCTTATGTTTGTGAGAGAATTTAAAGAAGAGAAATAAGGCGAAATTGCATGAAAGTCCTGTTGTAGTGGCAAATCTTGTTGCATCTACTCCACCAACAATAGTATTTTGGGTGTAGGTTATTAGAACTACTTTTCTTTTAGGTTAAGATCCCTTATGTCAAAGGTTAATTTAAGTCTTTGGCTTTTAGAAATGTTCTTGCTTGATCAGTGATCCTATGATTTCCAATTCTGATTTAATAAAATCTTTGAGTTGGCTCTTATTCAAATATATTATTTGAACCTAAATATTTTTTAATAATTTATTAGCTAATAGTAGGTTTATCATATCATTCAACTTTAGGTTGGGTTTGAGCCTTGTTAAAATCTCACAACGATAGTAGTATTGAAGCACAAATGTACCTAAAGAAAGGAGGTTATGCCACAATCCAAAAGAAATGGGACGTGATGCAATGGCTTCTTCACTAACTATGAATAAGAAGTGAATGGATTATGTAAGCTGAGCCTAATGGACTTGGTGATAGTTTTTGGCTCATTTTGTAAGAGCCAAAAGGAAAAAACTTTTTGATGCACCTTTCACTTTACATATTATTTCCTATATATTTATTAGTGTAGCTTTTGTGAATTTTTCATTACATTTAAAAAAAATATTGCTATGTGATGTGTGATTTTGAAAAAACTATTTGCATACTTATTTTGGTTGCCCTCTTTTGAGTGCCATTTGTACTAGTAGTTTTATATGTATATTTTAAGGAAGCATATGCCATTAAGGATCACTTTATTTTTAAATACGTTCTTAGGTTTCGATATGGTATCATAAAAATATAGGTTGTTTTTGCACCATGCGCTTAAGAGACCAAATATAATTTGGAGCACATCAAACTTTTTCAGTAGCTTATTTTTGTGATCTTATGGTATACCTAATACATGATTTTTTATTTTGCAAACTAGAAAATTATAAGTGATTATTCATATCTTATGGTGTTAAATGTTGCTTGAGTAGAGCATAGAAAAGTCATATGAATGATACCAAATAAGCTCAAGGCAGTGGAAGATTACGTAGAACCCAAAGGGCACCATAAGTTTGTCTTCAAGGCATTGTTTTTTGAGTACTTAGTAATGGATATATCACTTTTTATTAGATATTAAACAAGAACTACACATGGACCTTATTTTAAGCATGCACTTGCTATTCATTTTAATCGAATTGAATACAAGACTATTTCCTATATTGAGATGAAATATTTAAATTCCAACAATAGTGAAAAGCTTTAGTGGTAAGGTGCTTAGAGAGGACTTGAATTTTTATACATACAAATATTTAATTTTAAGCTAAAGGATATATTCACATCAATATATTACATCAACAAAATTTCATGATTTTTTCCAAAAAAACTTTTATAAAGGAATTAATGCAAAATGAACTTTTGCAAATAAAAATTCTTAACAGAATCTCTATTTGATGGTCCTTTTGATCATATAATTAGTTATCTAACGTAGTGCATTAGTGGTGATGAATCGCTGAGTTAGGCTACAAATAAAATATATGGTAAAATTCCAAGATGGAGATTTCTTGAAGACTCGTTAAACAACAATATCAATAATCTAATGTTCAATCTAAGCCGTAATCGATCATTAAGGAGTTAAATCCAAAAGAATCAACAAAGTTGATCACCAGATTCACTTTCTATAAGATGACCATCAAACCATTTAATAGGAATTCTAAGATCAATCTGATGTCATTTTTGAACATGGAATAAATCATCTAATACATAAGAATGAAACATGAGATAAAGCTAGATTTTTATCAAAAGCTAATATGAAATTAAAAATGGATAGTCTGTTGAATTTAGGAAATAAATATTGAAGCAAATGGATGACATAGGAGCATCATCTATTACCTCACAAACACATTAATTGGAATTGCACTAATCCCATTGAAACTCGAAGCCATTCCTGACCAAAATCTTATTTTGATTAATCATCTTTATCAATCATAAGGATTAAATACAATGATATATTTACCTTATCGTTACCTCTACTATTTTTGCCCTGTTCATCCAAACAAATTTGATAATAAAGTATGTCATCATCGATGTTAGTTCATGTGCATCACACATTATCAATGACTATCTTCCATCACTTGGTCTACAACTACTTGTAATCAGTGCTATCTAAATTCCCAAAATCACCTGCTTACGCATCATCACAAGGCCACCAGCTACTTCCAAACCAGCTACGATCTGCTTGCCTCTCGTTAGCTACCACCCTTTGATCATTCTCAAACGCTGTCATCTCTGATTCAAAAGTGGCCGAAGCCTACAAAAGGAACCCCACTACAGGGGTTTCAATATAAAGTCAACTAACAGAAGCTTAAGTAAAGGCTTGGATAGGGGCAATCCCCTTTCCCATACTATATCAGATGAACATGCATTCTTTGCGACCCAATTTGTTGGGGCATTGCCTTCCCTCAAAACATGTGTGAAGCTGAATGCTGGCATCTTCCTCACATAGTGGAGAGCATTTAAAACAATTCCATCCTCCAAAGGACAGTAAACCCATTGCATCCTCTAATGTAATGCATAGGTAGAGTCAGTCTGGATCTCAATAATAAGGTAATCCTTGAGTTTTGTCATGATAAACACCATGGCTTTCTTGATAGCGTGAAACTCAAAAGTGTCACTTTCCTGTGAAGTGAATCTCTTACCCACAACGTGCATGGTCCTCCCCAGATGGTCGCACACAATAAGGCCGAGACCAGCCATCTCATTCTTCACCGTGACATCACAATTGATCATTATACAGCCCGTTGGAGGGGGAAGCCAAATACTAGTTACAAGGGAGCCTTAGGGGTGGAACTTCCCGTTTGACATATAAGAATGATGATTAATGAGCTTATAGTGGCAATGCTATCTAATTTGATCCTCTAGATTAGCATGACATTGCTAAAAGTGGTCTCTTATGCACCCTTCGATTTCTATTCTCCCAAATATGGAACAAAGTAAAGGCCACAATGACAAAATGAGTCGCAGAGATGCCACGCACCACACCAGGCTACACAGCATGGGAGGGAAAGCTCTCAAGAAAGCGAAAACCAATGCACATATAAGTGCACACGCCATAGCAGATGCCCAACGCCTCAGCTAACAACAAAGGGTCCTCCCAGATTTTGCTTGCCACTTCATAGTCCCACAGTGCATGCTGCAGTGCCTCTGCCACACCACAGCCCTAGCGGCTATTGATACAGTTAGTAAAATGTCTTCTTGTGAGCCAATCTAACATGGAGACAAGATTTCTAGCAACTCACCAAAGGAAAGGACGAACTCGAGGCCTGATTTTCAGCTTCCATATCCAAGCAAGGTGATCACCAACCAGTGGAGTAGACTAAGCATTATCAAATTTCTTAGAGGCTATGAGAGCCCGATAAAACTTGGTAGAAGGGACCTTAGGGGATTTGGTGTTCACTTGAAGAAGCTCATCATTCTAACAATTGTGACCCCTACAACATGTGCATGACTCAGTCCTCCAATAAGGGGTTCGCCTAGCAGGCAATGGAATCCCTATCCCACTTCCTCGGCCACAGCATGCACTCTCCCACACACTTTGTCCATGAGGCCTCCATGGTAAAATGTGTGTGCCACCATTTTATTAGGAGAAATCCCAGCCAATTATCTTCATAAACATCAGTGCACGTTGCATCAACCATCCTCGAAATGAAACCCCCAAGAGCGTCTGGGAAGGCCTCCAACAAAAGCCTACCTGCATGAGAGGCACCTCTAAGGACCTTGTAGGGGTTGTTGTCCAAAGGGTACTTAGTCTTCATGATAACCACGCAAAGGGTGTCCTCACATTGTAAAAGTCTCTTGCAATGCTTCATGACCAAAACATGATGCCAGACCTTGAGATCGAGTAAGCCAAGGCCTCCCATGTCCTTCGTGAGTGTAACAGTGTCCCAGACAGCATACATGTCACCGAGGTTTGCAATTTGGATCGATCCTACCCCACACCATAGGAATCTCCTCATCAACTGCTCCATCTTCTCCAGCACACCAAGTGGAACCACAAAATGAATCATCTCAAAATTAGCAAACAACTCCAATACAGCCTTGATCAATAGTATCCTTCCAGCCAAGGAGAGGAGGTGCACCCACCATTTAGCAACCTGATACTCAATTCTCTGAATGAAAAAGTTGAGATCTGCTTTCTTGAATAGCCTGGCCAAAATAGGAATACCCAAGTAGGAGAGTGTATTTCCCCTCGAGATATTAAGATTAGAGTACACAAGCTTCATCCTTCTCTCTTCATTCCTCTACTAAAGAAATTTTTTGATTTCTCATGATTAACATTGAGCCGAGCGAGCTTACTGAACTTATGGAGCATCTTCTTAATAGTAGACACAGACTTATGTAAAGTAGGTGCTTAGATAATAACATCGTCAACATATAGGTGTAAGATTATGGGGCCAGTGGAGGTGCATCTAAAGCTGAGTAATGCCTGAGCCTCATACTTACGTGCCAACGTAGAGAAAAACTCTGATACCAAAGGGAAGAAGTATGGGGAAAGGGGGCAACCCTGGTACAGTCCTTGATAGGCCTCAATCCATGGTAGTCTATCTCTAATCAGTAGAATACCAAATCTCAAGGAGGCAATGCATGCAAGGACCTACTTGCACCATGTCGATGGGAAGCCAAAGAGTTGCAACATCTCATCAATGAATTGCCATCTCACACTATCATACACCAGCTCCAAATCCACTTTCACAGCCATTAAGTCAACTTTCGATGAGGAGGAATGCATTCTCTCCCCTATTTCTTATGCAACAAAGATGTTGTTAAACGATGTCATTTGACTTCTTCACTGCTAGCATCTTAGTCACATCATCTTTGATGTTCAATCATCATATTATATTATGGCTTTATTTTTCCTATGTTAACATTTTTCATAAATTTTTATATTTTGTATTAAATATAATTGATCTACTTAGAGTTAATGTCATGGATTTTTAAAGATTTTTATTGATTCTTAAGTGATTTAATTCAAAAAGTATCCTTCTCTATATATTTTGCATTTAATATGGTTGATCTTTTAAGAATTAATGTCATAAAATTCTAAAGATCTTTTTTAGATTCTCAAGTGATTTAACTCTAAAATTATCATTCTCTTTTTTGCATTCTTATGATATTTTCTAAAGGTGTATTTTCCTTTTATTTTTTTTTGATGCATAAGCTCTCCTTCAACTATAAGTAAGAGAAGCTCTCTTATTATAATGTAGTTTTTTATGAAAGAAATTTCTCTTATTTGTGTGTTTCCATATTTGTGAGCAAAGAGTATGTACCAAAATCTTGTTAGAGATATTCAAACTTTTGTTTTCTTTTAAGAGACAAGGATTGAAAGTGAGAGAACTTCCATTTCAAAATATAACAACAAAACAAATTCACGTTTCTGTCAAAACCCGTAAGTCTTCACCCACTTTGTTACTCTTTTCACCAAATTGCTAATTGACCACCATCCTTAACAAGGGTTGAGGTCCTAGCCAACCATATTGTTACCCCATTATAATCCCCACTAATCCAAACCTCCAACTCATCATTCCTTTCCATCTTTGATACTTTACATACTAGCTCGAAAGGAAATATAAGCCATGATCACCAAAAAGGTGCACTCTTTCTATAACTTTTATTTTCTAAATGATAATCTAAAGTAAATGTTACTCTTTCTTCTATTCAAGTACTCCAAACAAAGTTTTTCTTAAAGTTTGTATTTTATTTGAGTGAAATTTTATGTGGTAAAACTATTTAGTTAAACTTTATATTTAACTCTTTTTGTGTTATAATACACTCTACTTAAGAATCTATGGTACAAATTTATAGGCTAATATTTAAATAATTATAAAATACCTCACACACCATCTTACCCTAATTAGTGTATGGTATCATTTAATATTTTTCTAATAATCTATTAATAATTTCCATATTATAGGATCAAAATGAGATCATAGTAAACGTCTAATTTATCCTACATCGACATTAGTTTAGCAAAATGGTTTTTAATTTAATATTTAAAAATTATATTTTAAAAAATTCTAATAATAAATATTTTTTTGTTCAAAAAAACTTTCTTAAGAGAGTGTGTCCACTAAAGAACTCTTAATTTGTTTTGGACAAATTTTATCTTAGGAGATCATATAAAAGCACATATATGACTCATTATCTTTCTTAAGAATAATATAGTTCTATGTATGAGGTGGATTGATAAAAGTGAGTTGATAATCAGTCATAATTGTTTTAAAAACACATGCCATCTCAGCTTTGGTAGTCTATAGTTGTGGTTACTTTGCATTAACAAATTATTTTAAATAAAAAAAATATATAAAAAAGTGGATATCACTCATTATTCTCCTTTCTTGATATCCTCATGTGCCAAACATTTATATGATCACAAAGCCTGATAGGTCTTGCCAAATATCAAACAAAAGTTAAGAATCAAATCAAAACTAAAGATAAAACTTAATCCATGATTACATGCAAGAATTGTCCTAATCAATAGCCTAATTCACCTAGACGGTTATACAAATTCTCTTAAACCAATAATGTGAATCAAAACTTAGAAAATAAAGACATAATAAGGGAAGAAATACCACATCTAATAATCTAGTATAAAAAGCCCTTTGAGACATAAAAACCATAGAAGATATGATGATCCTTCTAATGAACCTCACAAAGGTATCTATAAGCCAAATCATAACCACAGAAGAAGAAATGAGCCTTCTAATGAGTCAAAGCTAAAAGATGATCTAGATATGCCTAATAAAGAAGAAAGACTTGGGAGACCTCAAAAGAGATAGGGAACATATCCTTAATATGAATCTAGATGTCTTAACTTTTAATGATAATTCTAATCCTAAGGATTATATTGACTAATAGACTAGTATAGATAAATACTTCAACTAGCACCAAATAATTCAATGTAAAAAAATTTAATTTATTAAGACTAAACTAAATAATACTATACATAGGTTTTGTAGAAACTTAAAGTGATAATACGTTATTAATTATGAGGAGATATCCCAAACTTGTAGAATCCTTAACATTAGTTTATACAATAAGTTTGTTCTATTAATCTATAATATTGAATTGTTGGATAAATGGAAAATATTTTTTAAGATGGTAAATCTATTGAAGTGTACAATAACAAGTTTTAAGATTATAAACTTTGAAGTGATATAAATGAATCCAAACATGTAGTACTCTTCTATTTTAGGGTATGTTTAAAAAGATATATATACTTTGAGTTTAAATTGAAAAATGTTAGTACCCTAGAGAGTATTTATCATATAACTAGAAATATTAAAAAAATAGAAAAACTTATTTTAAAAGAAATGGCATTTTAGTCATTTTAATGGCTCACACCACCATTGCTTGCTTAACCCACTGATACTTGCAGTTAATTTATGCCCTTTGCCATAGTATCCAAATCTCCTAAATCTATAGTATCATCCACTTCTTTACACCATTCTTCAAGCAAGCCCATTATGTTCCAAAATATCCAATCTAAAATCTTCTATTTTAAGGGCCATGAAAGCAGCATGTAGCCATCAACCTTTAAATAAGAGCCATGGATGTAAACTTATATAGTAATAATGACCAAGAAGAGTAAAAGAAAGAAGAAAATATAATGTCTAATAAGGATGTTGTGCAAGAATTAGAAAATATGTAAAGTTTAGTGGTTTTTAATGGTTAGGTGCACCCTTGTGACCCCATAACTATAGGATGATTGGAGTTGCACTAACATCTTCAACACTAGTGTAAAACTTTAGGAACAACCATGTATGATGATCATCAAAATTGGTAATTGCATCAATGCAATAGACTATTAAGCAATAGGAGTTTCTTTATTGAAATAACGAAACCACAACTCTGTCATGAATAGGAAAACCTAAATACCTATTAAGTAATAATGTTATGTACCCTTAAAATTGGAAATATTTAGTGATGATAATTTATTTAATATCATAGTTATGCAGGTCATCTTATCGTATGAAGACCAAGAGTTCTCTATTGAGATACAACTTTGAGGGTAACACTAATATGTGGTCTTTTATTTATGAGGGAAAAGTCACCACATTATACGCTTCTCCACTTCATCAAAAATCCTAGTCACATAAGCATACTAAATCAACAAAAAATTTTAAACCCATTGTCAGAAAAAACGAAAAGATAATTAATTTGAGCTTGATTACAAAACCTCAAGTTAAGAAGACTATTGATCAAGGAAACTTAGTTTGGTTTTTTATAATTGAGAACTTAGCCACCACAATATTAAAACCACCACTTGTTATATAAGGCTATCTAAATGACTTTTTTGATATTTTTCTAAATGATCTACCTAACACTCTACCACACATGCAATACATAAAACTAATGATCAATCTAGTTCCCAAAGTAAGCCTACTAAGCATTCCCTATTGTAGATTAGGACAAGAAACTCATGCTATGTTAGCTCATTATGTAGAAAACCTACTTTAAAAGTTATTTATCTAAGAAAGTATTAGTCATTATGCTATCA
Organism: Vanilla planifolia; assembly: GCA_023846275.1. Classification (NCBI taxonomy): domain Eukaryota; kingdom Viridiplantae; phylum Streptophyta; class Magnoliopsida; order Asparagales; family Orchidaceae; genus Vanilla; species Vanilla planifolia. The sequence goes on from JAIUJO010000184.1 coordinate 95,022, forward strand.
TTATACTATTAGCAAGCTGAAAGGATAGAACATGGAGAGTGTGTGTTGATAATCAAGTGATTAATCAAATAACAATAAAATATAGGTCTCTTATTTTCTATTAAGATGACCTATTAAATCAAATGTTCTGTGCCACAGTATTTTCTAAAAAAGAACTTAAAAAAAGTGTTTACCCTTAATAAAGGTTTCTAATAAGAGATGAATGAAAGATAGTATTTAAGACTAAAGTTAGTTTGTGCAAATAGTAAGTGATGCCATTTGGGTTATAAGACACATTAAGTAAATTCATGAGATTGATGACCTAGGTTTTAAAAGCATAATTAAGTTAATTTATTATACTTCATTTTGATGACATTTTGTCTATAACTAGTCTTTTTTTCACAAATTATGTTGCACTCAATAAAAGAAATACTTATTTATCAATCTAAATAATTGTGAATTCTTCATGACTAAGGTTGCCTCCTTATAGTACTTAGTTTCTTCTAAAGGGTTGTCTATTGACCATAACAAAATTAAGATATTTATGTGTATCCTACAAAAAAAATAATTTATGACATTAAAAGTTTTGACATTCTTTCCAATTTTTGTTTTTGATTTTCAAGACATTAGTACTATTGTCACGTTGATTACTAAATGTTTTAAGTCTAGAAAACATACTTTAACAAAAATTATAGACCTAACTATTAGAGAGATTATAACTATGGCATCCATTCCAACACTACTTGACTTTTGTACTACTTTTGATGTTGTATGCAATGGAAAAGAAGTAGGGATATGTGTTGTCCTTTGTCAAGATAAATATCTTATTGCCATCTTTAATAAGAAACTTAATGATGTTAAAAAGAAGTGTTCTATATATGAAAAGAAATTGTATGTCATAGTTTGATCTTTAAGTCATTAGAAATATTAATTGTTTGTTAAAGAATTTATCTTTTGCTCTGACCATAAGGTGTTAAAGTTCCTAAATAACCAATGAGACCTTAGTTATACATCTTTTATCAAACACAAACCTAGCTTGAAAAATAAAGGCCCAAACTTTTACCAAATTAAAAAACAAATATCTTGGTTATTCTAATTTTGAACCAATTTATCCAAAAAACAAATCTACTCGAAACCTTATATCTAGAGATTTCAGCTTAAAATATTATTAATTATATAGGAATAAAAGGTTATATATCAAAAATTCATCATGTTATTTGTTAATGAAATACATGTTAAAGGATTATTTAATCATTTTTGAAGAGATAAGACCCATTGAGATATTTCAAAGAGGTTTATTAGAGTAGTATAATACGTTATTTTACATCTATTGTAGCCCAATGTCACATATGCAGAGCTACAAAATCTTCAAATGTAGGCCAAGGACCTACATTCCATAGCCTATACTTGACAAGCTATCCTAATACCACATCAAGGCACAACATTATCATTGTGGTCATTAATTTTTCTCTAAATGTAGCTAAAACATTTTTTAGCATACCACCCTTAAATAGATGGACAAATTGTAGTATTAAGTCATAGTTCAGAAAATCTTCTTTGTAGCTTTATAGGGTAATAACCTAATCTTTGGGGGCAACTACTACTATGACAAAGATTTGCATAAAATAATTTTATTAATCATAGTGTTGGTCTTAGGTGATTCAAAATTTGTCCTAGTAATAAGAATAGGTCTTTGATCGACCTTATTCCCCTACTAGTAGACTTTCATACTCCTAGCTCTACTTCTTTCTTTGTCTCATAATGTTTTTATTACAAAAAATAATATATAAAACACCTAATCTAAGTAATGAAAGATATAAGAAACTAATAGTTGCCCATAAAAAAGTTAAGAAATTTAATGAAGAAGATTATATCATAATTAGAGTTATAGGTTAGAATGGTTCCTTTTTTGAGCTTACAAAAAATTAAAAATACATGGAGTTGGACCTTTTAAGATTATCAAAAACTAGGAACTAATGTGTATGTACTAGATTTGTTTGAAGAATATGGAATTGGTGAGACATTTAATGTTAAGGTTTTAGTTTCACATAACGTTCTACATCTAATGCATAGTAAGTCATTTGAGTTTAATTTTCTTATGTTGAGTTAACTCACTCCAACCACTAAATTAGACTTAAGAGTATGGAAAATATGAAAAAAATTTTAGGACGTATGAGAATTCTAAACAAAGATTGTATACTTAGAAAATTATTAATACATTTCAAGGAAATTTCTTTAATCAAGAACTCTTGGCTTACATTTTATGACTTATATTATGTCATGTGATAGTTATTGGAGCACTTCTGTACCCATCACTATGATACTATTGTGCCAAGCTATCTCCCACATAGCGAGTATGATGTAGGAGCATGCTATGTTAGCTCATAAACATATGTTTAATGGCATCACACTAGACCCACTCAAAATCAAAGCTGCACTCAAACTAAATCTTATTTCGATTAGTTATCTTTGTCAACTATATGGGTCAACTACAATACTCTAGTTTTTCCTATGATTATCTCTTTTATTTTTGCTCTATTTGTCCAATAATATTTTCTCGTAAAATATGTCACCATTGATGCCACTTCTTGTACATGTATTGCTTGCTATAATTAGTCATTTTCCATCTCTTGATCATTAATTGCTTCTATTCTTTAATACATAGTTGTCAAGCATCACATTGGTGCCCATCACTACTAATTTTCTTTTTGTTCCTTGGTTGTCCACAATTGACATCCTGGTTATATCATCACTGACATCGGATCATTATGTTGCACAATTGCATAATTTTTTCTTGCAAAATTTTTTTCTTCCTTTTTTATGTTTTATATTTAATGTACTTCAACCACTTTGAGTTAAAGTAATAAAATTCTGATGATTTTTTTAGATTCCCAAGTGATTTAAATATAAAATTAGCTTTGCCTATATATTTTATAATTAATGTGGTTAACCTAATGAGAGTTAATGTCATGAAATTTTAAAGATCAATTTTAGATTCTTAGGTGAATTAACTTAAGAAATTTTCTATTTTTCCATGCTCATTATATTTTCCAAAGGTGAATTTTAATTTTTTTTATTTTTTTTCTGAATTGGCCTCTCTTTCAACTATAAATAATAAAGGTTCCTAAATTATACTTTAGTTACTGATGAATAAAATCTCTCTTATTTGCATGCTTCCACCTTTGTAATAAAAAAAATGCATGCTAACTCTAATTGGAGAGACTCCAACTTTTCCTCCCTTGTGAGAGATAAGGATCGAAGGTGAGAAACCTTTCCATAAATGAGAACAAGAATCCAAACAAATTTCTATTGTTGCAAAAACATAAAACCCTTCACACCCATTATTAACTCTTCTGATCCAATCACTGAACCATCACCCTCCTCAATGAGGCTCCATATCCTAGCCAACCATCATGTTATCCTTTTAATTGACCTTTCTCTCTAATCGAAGCCTCCAACTTGTTTTCTTTTTTCATCTTTAGTGCTCCATATGTTAACCCCAAAGGAAACTATAAGCCAACATTACTAAAAAGGTGTATTCTTTATATAATTTTTATTTTCTAATTGATAATCAAATATTAGAGTTGCTCTTTCTTTTATTAGATTACTCCTCCTAGGTTTGTCTTAAACTTTTCATTTTATTTTTGTTAAATTCCTTGTGATAAAACTACTCAGTAGAACTTTATGCTTAACTCTTAAGTGTGCCACCTATTCTACTTAATAATACATGCAATAAATTTGGAGGCTAGTCTTTGAATAATTATGAGATGCCACACATGCAACCTAACCCACATTTGTGTATAATATCCTTTAACATTTCTCAATAATTTGTCAAAAATATTTAATATTGCAGGCTCTAAATTAGACCTTAGTAAAAATTTAGTTTTTCATACATTAATGCATTATCTCATAAGGTGAATACATAGACCGATAGACAGGTATGACATTTAGCTAACAGTTATTTTAGAAATTATTTCATTGTGCCCAAACTTTAATGTAAACATTATGGAACTATAGAAGTAAGAATTTGATTCTAAGGGTGAGCTAATATAATTGCTGCAATAAAGAATGCTACTTAGCCTAAAAAAATTTTCATAGTTTAATACTTTATGTGAAAATTTTATTTCAGTTGTTAAAATTTGAAAAAGGAAAAATTGTTTTTATTTGCCTTCTATGTTCTTTTGCCCTCTAGAATTACTTCACTTTCTTAATATTTTTTTCTTGGAAGTGCTTAGATGTGCATTTTGGAAGGGCTTAAAAGAGCTAGATTACAACATTCATCATGCAATAGATATTAAACATTCTTTGGTAATAGCGATTCAAAGATTATGTTATGATTTATTTTTTATATCTTAAAAAGGATACATTAAATTTTATTATTTTCTCTTATTTTGAGATTATAATTCTTATGTTTTTTCCTCTTAGCATGGATTAAGAGAACAATCTAGTGCTTCATTTCAAGAATGGAAGAACTCTCTTAGAGCTTAGTTTTGTGGATTGCTAGAGTTATGTTTAATCCCATAAAAATGTAATGAAGGTAAGTTCTTGTAACCAAAAAGTAATGAGGGTAATATTTTGGCTCATGAAAATGTGCAGAGGACATTATGCTTTAGCCTATGTAAATAGCAATTGTAAAACTTTCTCTACTTATGAAGGTTTCATTAGGTAGTGATAGACTTAAACTTGGCAACTTAAGGGCCAATGAAGTCAATAGTTTTGTTGGGAAAACCTTGTAATATTTTTTCAGTGCTTTCCTTTAGTACATATTTATCATTCTTATTTCTTGAATCTTTTCAAATGTTTAATCATTACATGCAACATTTAATGAACCTTTGTAAATCTCTAAAAAAATTTAAAAACTCTAATAACTCAAAATTCACCCCCATCTTGGGTTTAGCTATAACACATCTAATGAGTGGAACTCCAAACCTTTAAGTAAGTACAATAATAACATGAAAATGCTAATAATTGTTATGAAAAATCCTATGAGAGCTTATAGTGGGTCAACTATAACTATTGTATAAATTCTTATCTTATAAAACCTTAGAGCTTGCAAATACACATCAATATAAATATTTTGAATCTTTTATGCTTGCAATATGATGAGCATTATAGCTAAATTCTTGTATCAATATCAAACAAAGTTTTATAGGAGAACCCTAGATTTATAAATTATATTATTAAATGACCATATTCATGGATTGCATAAGGAAAAATAATTGTATATTACTATTCATCAGATCAATTATAAAGTTATACAGATAAATGATTCATTTAAATATTAAATCATGCTTTTCATAGCTTCACTTTAGTTGACCTATGCATAATATGTTTAACATAATGCAAAAAAAACATTACTATGTCACAATACAAACATATCACATATTAATAATCACTTGGTTGATTTTGACACTTTTTTTAGTTGATTAAAAGTAAGCCAAAAAGATGATTAACAATAACACAAAAAATGACGTCCATTCCAAACTTTTGCTACCATAATGTTATGAAATGTACATGTTTAGAAAGATACATAATGCTTATTATCAAACCGAAATTTCTTGGTGTTAGATACAAACATTTGCTATGTAGGTAGAGTCATTCATGTAGGAATGCAATGTGCAGGTGAGTACTATTACTTGGAAGTGCATTGTGAAATGCCAACTTGCATAGGAGTTGTGTGATGAGTGATCTTATATGTTAGTGGCATTGGAGTCCAAAAATTCTTCTAAATTTAACATCTATATGGTAGGTCAATATTCATTTATTGTATGACTTAGTCATGTAAGGTTTGCTTATGTTGTACAATAATATGTTTAGAATTGAAAATTTTTGAAGACTTTTGCAAATTATGAGGGAAAAAGAATTTTTCTTTGTTGTAATACCAAAATTTGGAGGAAATTATGAGTTCTCAAGTTCTTATAAATAGTCGTCATTTTTCTCACATATTGTGGTTAAGAAAAAAGCGACAGATTTGAATCATATTCAATCATCTAACATCATTTCATTTAAAGGGTCGTGTTTCGTGGGAGTTTTAATTGAAATAACATTTTTGGATAATGTTCAAGTGCATTCTTCTACTACTGTAACAATTCATAATCATACAAATCTCATGATTTTCTTTTAAAATTTCTAATCTTTTTTAATTTTTGATATTTATTACATATCCATAAAATTCAAAAAAGGTTAATGTTTTCTCAATTTTATGGTAACAAAATTCTTAAAAATTCCATTAGCTCTAGTTGTGAGTGATGAAAGATCCAAAACCAAGTCCTTCTAATGAGGGGAAGACTAGCAACCTTACATCTAAGCATTGTATTGGCATTGCATTGAGTGCAAAAGTAAGGCCTTTTGTGGGTGGAGATTTAAAGGATTTATCCAAGGCTTGGAGTAAAGTGTATTATTGAGGTAAATACATCTTGTATTCTTATTTTTATTGAGGATTAGGCGTAAATTTTTTAATAAAGGAATGTTTATGTGATACCTTTTTGCTATGCTTTAGTTAATTAAAGGAGTTATTATATAACCAGGGTTCCAAAATTCTATGGGGTGTGTATAATAAAGCATAGTGGTTGAATATCTTTAAAAGTTTTGTCTAACTTACTTTCTTGCATTTTTCTTCATATTTTCTTTTTATGAACCGAAATTCTAAAATTCAAATTTGATTAATCGAAATTCTCCACCTTTGGTTATGCATAAGGGTGAATATGTTGTGCCAAAGTTGGTTGTTGTTTTGCTTGGAGAAGTTATCTATTCCATTGGCTTAAGATTATGGAGTAGCTCCGCTATGGGCATATTACATTACTTCTTCAGATGTTTGCAAAATCTCATTTGGGAGCATGCTCAACTACTGACCAAAGTTAATAAGTCAACAATTTTCATTTTGGAAAACTTCTTTGCAACTATTTTGTTCAAAATGATGAATTAAAGTTGTAGAAGTTTTCTTAATGTTAAAGCAAAGCACTTAATGGCAAAACATTATTAAAAATGTGTAAATAACTTTTTTTGTGCTATATGATAGGAATTTGCATTATAATGTTAAAGCAAAGCATTTTCTTTAAGGTTATGCATGTTGTAGATGGGTAATATGGAAAAGCAAGAAATAAAAGTAATAAGAAGAAAAGAAAGAAGAAGAAAGAGAAGAAAAAGAAGAGAAAATGGATGACTATGACATTGCTCTTTTAGAACATGATATTATTTTCAATTATTTGATATTAGAAAATAACTTGATTAGAAATGAAAATTTCGATTAGAAGAATAAAAAAAAAATTATTGTTTGATTTGTATGAATCTATTCCTTGAAGGAAATTTTTTTAGCTTACTCATCATATGTGCATATGCATGCATCGTCATAAACTCTTGCTAACATTGGAACTAAAGAAAGTTTATTAATGCAAATGCCTTATCATCAAAGACCAATTTGCATGCTTTACATATGTATCATCAAATGTAATACCCAATTCTTTTTATAGACGAAATCATATTTCATTAGACTAACCTTTTAGGAAAACCTTTTTTTAAATTACATGTAAACATGTTTGGATTCCTAGGATACATTGTTTTGGATGTGACTTGAAATTCTTCACTCATCATGCATTACTACTTATTTTGAATCCCAAGTTTATTTGGATTCCTGAATAGAAAGCTTAGGTAATTGTGTAGGTCACCTTAAATTTTAAGTCCTTATAAAAATTAACCATAATATTGTTTGCTTCAAAATGACCAACCTTATTACTTATTAAGATTAACATCTTGAACTATTTGATTTTGGAATTATTCTATGTCAGTAGATAATATTATCCCATCTTTGAACTTTACATATAGGCTAATTCTAAAATTTGTTTTAAATATAATTTTTATTTCAATATTTATTTACAATTTTTTCTTATATGTCATAAAACTTAGTAAAACTATATTCATAATGATTAGCTACAACAACTAATGATTTATGCAACTCCTAACATGAAGAAATAAATATTTAAAAATAAAGTTGTGCTTTAAGATTTCAAGATAAAATGAATAATGATAAATCTTTTATGAATATAATTCAGTTATTCTATTGATTTTGATTCAGTTGGAATTAAACTGCACCAAATTGATAAGGATTCATCCTTTGCGAATAAACCTAAGATAAATAAAGAATCTAGATGAACTAGAATTCTAAATCCTTAAATACTTATGTCATGTAACATGTTAAAGTTGTTAATGTTTGAAATTCATATGTATTTAAGGCAACCTTAAATTTTTATATCTCATCCCATTATTGTACACTACTTAGTTATGGAACTAAAATTATATAAGAGTTAGTGTTTAGTATTGTGGGAAGTTATGTAAGAAGGCTTGATTTTTGTACATTGTATTGTTGCTAATAAAATTAACTTATGATTCACCCAGTGGTTTGGTTAATAAGGGATTATTACTAAATGAGTCATATCCCAAATCATATTTGTTTAAATTTACATTAAATTCATGTATAAAAATATTATATTACCAAAAATAAAATGTTCGAGATCGTGTAGGTGAGCACTAGACCATATTTTAATTATACCAAGCCAATTGGATAGTATGTCTTCTTAACATGTTTGGTGGGCCTCACCTCTGTCAACTATTCTTTTGTTTATGTCGTTGGTTACATAGTAGCTTTCACTTATCTATATCAATGAACGAACACATTGCTAAATGGCCACACCATTCAAGCTTGAATTGAATAGGAAACTTTCACAATAATTCCCAAAATGGAAATTATCCTAGTGGGATTTGAGAATATCAAAGTTTTAAAAAATTTTAAGGTTGTATACATGCATTAAATACATTAGCTAGATTTTTTGTGATGTTAGGTTCATTAGGCATGGAACATCAATGGTTTTAAGTAGACAATCTTTAAGTGGCATCTTAAGTTTCACTTAAATGTTGAATCATCAATAGCTCTAGTTTTGTTTTCATTTGAGTATCTATTGACACATTTTTCAACAATGAAGCATTGTACTAGTTTGTTTTGGTAGTAAAAAGATCTTATATAAGTGACAATAGTTAACTATAACCGTAACAAGATCAAGCATAACAAGGATGTGTGTTGTTGTTAATCTAGTAATGGAATTACCTAGTTTCATCTACCTAACAATAAAAGATGAAAACTCAAATGGATCATGGTAATGAATTCAATAAGATAATCTATTATTGGATTGACTTCTTTGCTCAAGGTTACACCTCTCTTCAAAGTAAAAAAAAATTAAATGTCATCTAATATTCAAGTTGTAATTAAGGCTTCCATAGTGCCAACAAGTCTGGATGAATCCATGAATTTGGAAAATGTGGTAAATGAAAAGTCAATTCAATATAATAGTTTAATGTTAGATAAGGATGCTTATTAAAAAATAATAAGGCCAACCACATTGCTACAACTCCATGAAGGAGTATATAAAAGTCATGAATAATTGTGCTAATAAATGTGTAAAATAATTAGCACATGTTTAACCAATATAAATGTTACCAATCAATTGACATGGAACAACATGAAATTTTAATCCATATTACTGATAATTAAATTTCTTCTAAAGAAATGCAAAGGTAGAATAAAATACTATGTTTAGTTGTTGATTTAGTAGCATCTTAGGATTAAGATTATTTGCAATATGACTTAACAATCATTTCAAGATTTTAGCAATGACTAACTTAAAAGAATTACAAATTCTTGTCCAATGAAATTTAAAGAGAAAGATAACCTATTTTAGAGTAAATGGTTAAAGAGAGACTAGAAATGGTTAAAAGAAGCATCTCAATTGGAGCAACATTCATAGAATTCCTAATTCTCTCAAATTGTATAACAAATAGCTTTATTGGATCATATCCTAGTCTGGAACATAAGAGTTAAGCAAATAAGAACACTATAAGCTCTTTCCTCTACTCAACACTAAAAAAGTAACTCTAATTGCTGTCATGGAACCTTTGAATGATAATAACAAATTGCATAAACTATTTAAGAGATTAGAATTTAAGCACAAGTTAGGAATACACCAAATAACACTAAGGTATTATGATGAAAAGCAACCATTATCTGACCTTAAATGAGGATGAGTAGTCAATTCACATGCTCATTTATAATCCAAGGGAGTAGAATAGTGCCTATTATACCTTTATGTGTGTTAAATTCTTGGTTTAATGAAAAGACACTTTGGTACAACTCAACTAAAATTATAGGGAAAACTGAAGCTTCGTTGTTAGTAATAAGTGACTTTAATATAAACACTACACTTAATTAACACAAGGGTTCCTCCAATCATATGTAGAAAGTATTGAATGAATTCAATGATTAAATTAGTCAATGTTACATGCAAGAACACCCATTCATATGGCCTTCAATGACATGAAAAAAGAAAGGAAAGGGAAAATGGGTTTAGAAAATATTGGATTGATAGTTAGAGAATAAAGCTTTTAAAATGTGCAGAATAAGATCCAATCATGTTCATCTTCTTCAATCTATAAAGGATCCTACTCCTTTGCCAAAGTTGTTAAAATTTTAAAATGTGTCAGTGAACTATCTAACATGGACACAAAATGCAAAACATTATATAAACTTATGTCGTCAAAAAAATATTTATTAAATTTAAATCTTCAAAATTCACTTTTTTATCACATATAATGGTAAGTAAGTTGTGACCCAACTCCTTTTGTAATTTGGTTATCAAGATATTAAATCATCAACAAAGAAAACTCATAACATAAAAAATTTCTTACATTACTTGCTAAGAATCTTGAGAATTTGTTGTTCACCACATTCCATTATATAGATATTTAAAAAAAATAAAAGAATTGACATCATTATTATCAAATGCTTAAATAGTTTAAATTGTAAATATAAAAGTTTTTTAAAAATATTTATCTATGGTTTCAAATAATGAAAATATTGAAATATAAATTAAAAATTTAAAGCAAATAACTAATAATTGTATTGAAAATTAACATAACAATATTTAAAATTCAACCACATTCCATTGATAAACAATTACAGAGATACATGTTTTTTGTTCAACAAATATTACAAAAAAATGTTTTCAGGATTGAGAAAAAAAATATTAACAATACAAAATATTAGAAATACTTAAAAAACTTGCCTTTTCACAAAATGAAGTTAAATTTATTAAATATTAAATATTACAAGGTAATAAAAAAATTAAAAATAACAAACAAACCCAAATATTTGAAGTATAATGGATAAGTTTTTTTATATTAAAAAACATAAATAACTATCTAGAATGACAATATGACATTTGAAATATAAATTAGATAAAATGTACTTTTTATGAATGATTAAAACATATGATTGAAATGACATGCGAATATTTAATCATACTTACATAGAGTCTAATTTGACTCTTTAACATTATTTCAAAATAGTCAACAATAATATAAAATACGGACAATATTATGAGAAAATACTAATTAACATAACCAAGAATCTTTTCCTTATCTGTCAAATGTATCATTGAATTTTTGTATTTGACAACCACCTGTAATTTGTTATATTATTTAGTTTTTTGATTAACATTTTCTTTGTTATTTTTGATTTCTTATTAGATTAATATTTTTATTTTATTCAATAAAAGTTTTGTACACTTTTAATAATAAAAAATTTACATCTTGAATAATTACTATTTTTGTATAATTTTTAATTTTAAAATTTTTTATTTGTATTGTGAGTGTTTTTAGATTGGACTAAGCAAAGATTTATTATTCATTCATTTTGTAAATTATTTTTATTTTTAGTGTATTAATATTAACATATATTGATGATATTATTTTTAGTTGTAATATATTTTTACTTATTATATCTATATTTTAAATTTAATTATGTGTTAAAATTATAATTTTCTAAGTTATAATTTTTATTTATGAAAGTCACTTATTTTGGAAATTGCATTGAAACCTAAAGTTCTTTGATGTTGCACAATATTTAATATTTATATTAAATTATTTTTTTAAGATTCAAAACTTTTAATAATGAGAAAGATTTGTTTATTAATGTAAAAGCTTTTCATATGTTGATCCCATGTGCTATTTTATTTGTCAATGGTATCTCTTCATAATACTAAAGCCATATGTTTATTAAATAAAATTAATTTCAAATTAAATATTACAACATTTATTGTGTCTTACATCCAATATTTGACATAGGATAACATATTTTTGAGATTACTTAACATATTTATCAAGCACTTTTTGGTACAATAATTTAGCAATGATGATCTTAGTTTCTAATTTCTTTTATATCTATCTTTATTTTTTATAGAGTACTTTCCATTTATTATTGATTATTAGTGTTGTTCTTGGCAACTTGCTTTGTGCAAAACCTTTAACCTATTTAACATTGTACTTTATTATTTTGTTTTATATCTCTTACGATAAGGTTTTCCCTTCAAAAAAATATTTTGTTTCCAATAATGAAATCAATCAGTGAAAATGTACTCAAATGTCAATTGGTTTGTCAAACTATATTTTTTTCAATTTAAATTTAACAAATATGTAATGTATAATTATAACTCTTAATATATATTTAATATAATTACAATCGTTTCATATTGAAGGTTCATATTTTCTTGTGAAAAATATCTTTGGGTGTAATCTAGATTGATGAACAAACAAGTTTTAATAAAATTCTCTGAGTATAGACAAAAAAATATATTTCATGGCTAAATATTTAAATTAATCAAAATAATGAATAAAATCAACAAAAATAGTTTCAATAAAGGAAAAAATAACAAAAATGACAATGACATAAGAAAGTTAACATTAAAAAGGAAAAATATCTATTTTTTTGGATATTTCAAATTATAAACTTATATTAATGAATTATCAAAAATAAATTAAAGTGCCATGAAGTTAATAGAAAATATCAAATTTAAATAAAAAATAAATGTTATTGTAAAAAGATACAATAAATGTTTGGGCACATCAAATATGAAAAGAAGGTCCGTAAATTTCTGTCATAAATAAGAAAAAATCATATTCTATCACATAATGTAATAAAACTTTATAGGAAATAAAAAATGATAGTGAAGTTTACCAAATATACATGAACTTTAAATTATTTAACACAATTTTTAAAAATGTAGAGAAAACTATTTTCACAAATATACCATTTAGAATTGTCAAAGCATAAAGAATATTGAATTTAAAAACAAATCAGAATATAGGTATAAAAATATGCTATTATAAATAAGAAGGTTAGAAATATGTTTTACATTGAGCATAAAAGACTAAAGTAAAACATGGTTTTAGTATATTAAGAATCTTGCATGACATATTACAGTTATCCTAAATTACTACAAGGATAGAAGATTATCTCATCCTAAGTGTGAAAAACCATACTATTATATAAACATCGAATTTTTAGGTTATTATGTGGAACAAATTTTCTCTTTTGTTTTGATAACACTAACATATTCAATGTAAATCTTTTACATGCTCATTTAAATATTAAATACAAGCATATAAATTTTTTTCAAAGTAGGAAAGAAAATTCTTCTTGAAAAAAAATTTAGTGATATTATTTCTGAATAAGAAATTATATTCAAAATGCATTATAGTATTGAACTATAATGAAACCAAAGCTAGATAAGATTACTATGTTCATGACTCTACTACAAAAAAGGGTATCACATGATTCTTGTTATCTAAATATATTAAATAAAGTAATGTTTTTAAAAAGAATAGTTTCTGCTACTTATTTTTTTGATAATGGCTACTTCTTTTGACTATTATTCTTAGTAAAACTAGTTTGTGGTCTAAGATAGCCTAACAAAAATAGGACAAAAATATTTATTTCATATAAGAAAATAAAAGTTTATTTTCATTAAACGTTTTAGTTTTAAGTAAAGTAAAAAAATATCATACTTTGTAGTTTCTTTAACTAAATGAATAAGTAGAGCCACATACATTACATGTTTCATGAATTAATCTATTTTGCTTGACTATCTTGAAAAATGTTTTTTATTTACATCTTAGTATTGTTTCAACGACTTTTACTAAAAATATATTAGAATTTTAATAATTAATTAGTAAAAAATAATGCTGATGTTTAGCAATAGGAGCCAATCGTGTCAACAACGCCTAAAACATGTTGGATGCCATTAAAGGGTTTGGAACACATGTCCATAAACCTTTGAACTAGCTACAATACTAGGTAGGATTATGAAAATAATTTATAGGTTCCTACATGACGTTTTTACTTTGTATCATCATATATAGTGTATAGTTCATCACTGGCATCATGGGTGATGACTTTTCTACAGAACTGCAGGGTAGCCAACCCTGAATAGGATGATTTAGATGATAGGGCAAAACATTGCAAACAAAATAATTTGTTTCTTTTAAAAATGTAGGACAATCAAAGCAATATTTTCATGCATTATGCTTCTAAATTATAGAGACAACCAAAATTATGTGGTTGCATAATTTCGTGATTTAATTATCCCATCTTCTCAATATTTTTATAAAGATAGATAATAACCTCCATTTGAACATTCAAGTGCAAGTTCACACTGTCTATGCTTATTCTACAAATAGGATCGAAATCTAGTCGATTGATTATGATTCAAATCTAATGATCATAATCAAATCCTATTTTAAAATAGCACCAATCAAATCTCATCCATCAATCATGTAGCTTTCATAATAAAATAGTCTAAATCATTTTGGTCAAGAAGGGCATGCAAAATAGCTCCCTTAGCCATTTTTTCTTGTAACTAGAATCTTTTATTTAAATGATTATTTTTTTATTAAAGATACAAAAATAGTATGAATAATAAGATCATTTTATGCATTAGGTATGTACTTTTAGTTGATAAAAAATGTCTATGAATAACATAATTTTTGAAAAATATCGATTAATGAATCTTTTTACTATCTTACCAAAATTTTCAATCCATGACATTGAAGGCATTTGTGGCCTATGATCATTTTTATTTTTATACACTACTTCTCTTATTCTTTAAACTCCTAAAATTTGTTTTCTTTCCAAATCAACAAAGTAATATTTTAATTATTCTTATATGTTTTAATTAAGATACTTATGCCTCATTAATCACTTTTAATTTTATGTTACCTGCTATGTTTCTTCTATTGATATTTTATATCGTTGTAAGTTGAAGTATCATGTTTCTTTTATTTCTTTGTTGTAATGGTTCAGCTTACAATTCTCTTAGCAAAATGCTTATATTAAGTATACCTTCTTACTTTTTTTTACCATGGTTGGGTGAAAGAAGGAAAATAGGGAAAGAAGGTAAATAATGGACTTATCTATATGATGGCTAGAAAAGAAAATGAAGAGATTATAACTTGAAGTGAGGAAGAAAATTACATTAAAGAAAATTAAAATAAGAATTTTCTTTATGTTTGCAAAAATATTAAATGTTTAATAAAAAAAAAGGATTTTAAAAAAGAATGCAAGGAATATGTAATTTGTTGTAAAATAATTAGAGAGAGGACCAACATATTTAATCAATATGGAAGGGCTCGTGATTTAAAGTAAAAAGTTAATAAGAATGTATCATTTTTTAAGGAATTGTGTGACTTAAAATACTTACAGTCTACTTGCTCATCTTCAAACAACAAAACTAATTAGTAGAGAAGTTTTTGTTTGAAGATCTTATATACATAAGCATGTTGACATATAATCATAGTTTTACATGGTACTATTTCATACAACCCAATAATAATTTACATACATGTAAGATTAGAGCTAATATATATTTGAAATTTACAACTTTTGCATGGAGAGTAAAAGAAAAAAATAACATTGTTACATATAAATACATTGAACCCAAAGTGGCTTAGCTTCTCAAATCTAATAATAAAAATCAACTATTACGCATATAAAAATTTATTGATAAAGTTTAATTAAAAACATTGGCTTAGACATAAATAAAAAAAATTTTAAAATATTAAAATGAAATAAATAGGGAAATATAATGTAGTTGAAAAAATCAAAAATTTTAAAACTTATTTAGGATTATCATAAAGAACAAATTAAATTGGAAATTTTGATTGATTTTAGAATTACTTTTAACATAATAATTAATATTTTTTTAACATTTTAAGTAAAAAATGATAAGATATACCTTACATAATATATTTTATGGAAATTGTTATAAAAAAGAACTAAAACAATTTGAAAGGAATTGTATGGGTTAACCCTAAACTATCCAACAAAATGTAATTAAAAGGATGTGGTTTTCTTTAAAAAATAAACAAGTTCATTAAGTAATTGAAAAATACATAAAAAATTAAGTTTTTAAAAATTTACAAACATTTGACTGAGCCATTATGAGCGATAATAAGAAAGAAGGAGAATTAAAATTGAAAGATATAAGTATAAATTAAGAAGCATTAATCAAGTTATGACATACATGTAAGTAGAGTTTATCTTTAATTTTTTAAGGTATTATTTTAATAAATCATTTAATTTTTATTAATTTTATTTAATTTTTTTAACATCAAAATTTAGAAATTATTTTGATATTCATTTCTACACATGGTGTTTTGTTTGTTAATAACAAATCCTAAGTATTTTGAATAAATTTGTTGAAGTTAATTTTTAGATTTTAAAAAATTGATACTTGTGCTCATGAGAAAACTTGAAGAAGTGGAGCAATGGTTAAATCCTATGATGATCATCTTATTTGGAGTGAGAAAACCACTAAGAGATATATTTTTAATTTAATTTAAGGTATTTTAATTTTATTTTAATAAAAATTATAAGTTTCATTAAAATACTTATTACAAGATAGAAAAATTAAATTTTATCAAAATTAATATTCTTAGAAAAAAATTACGTTCTCAAATACTTAATCTATTCCCTTTTATTATCCTGGAAATCTTTTTATTTTTTTTATCAAATCTTAATGTTTTTTCAATAACTTTTGTAAATTATACATTATAATTATAATATTTAAATACATAACAATACTAACTAATAAAATTCTAATTATTAGCAATAAAAACCAAAAGTCCCTACTTTGCCTAAAACATGTTGGCTGTCGTTAGGATCTCTAAAATGCATGTCCCTAGACTCATCTACCAGTTGCAATACTAAGTGCAACTGTGAATGTTTTTGTTGAGTCATAGAATGGGTTAGCACTCTCGTATTCACATATACATTGTATAAAGAAATACTGACAGCACTGGTAATGACTTCTCAAGCAAATCATGTGGCAACAAACCCCGAATAAGTTCACTTTGATGAACACGTAAAGCTTTATATACAAAACATCTTTGGTTCACATTAGTAATATAAGACTAAATCAAAGCCTTCTTTTCATGCAACATGTTTCTAAATTCCGGGGGCTTACCAGAATTGTCCAATTGTGCAATTTCAAGATCGAACAACAATCATCTTATTTGTCTTTTTTATAAAGTATGATACCATTTAATAATAGCATTATCAATTTTTGTTCCATGTGTAAGATCTAAATTTAGCCATCAAACAAAGATTTAGATCAAATGATTTTGATAAAATACCTTTTTTAAACATCCCTATCAAATCCCATTTGTTTGATGGTATAGTTTTCAGAAAAAATTAGTCTCAGTTAATCACGTTCAAGTGATTTGTGTACAACATCTTTTTTAGCTACTTTTAGCCTTTAGAATATTTTCTTTAAACAATAAATTTTCAACTAAATTTAAAAAATAGCTTAAACAATAATGATTATTTGCTTGTTTTGTAAGTACGATTAGTCCTAAAAAAATTTTATAAATAAGTGAAATTTTTAACAAAATAAAATTGATGAATTTTTACACAATTTAAGTAAAATTTTCATGCCACAATATTCAAGTTGTTACAAACCAAAAATAATTGTTGATACTATAGCTGCTTGCTTCACTCACCAAACTCATAATTATAACTTTCTTCTTAAGTCAATTATGTTACTAAATTTTTCTATTCATAATTAGTTTAATTTAGGTACTTTTGCCTCATTAATTATTTCAATAAGAATAAGATTTTGCTTGTATTCATTTTGACCATGAGACCATAGTAACTTATTTTTTTGGTTTTGTTATTGTGAGAGTTTAGCCTGCCTCTCTTTTAGTGAATGTTTTATGTTGATTGTTTTTCCCCAAATTTTATTAGGGTTGAATGGATGCCTTTTTTTGGTTGAATCACCTAAATATCATTGCTATATATTTTACTTCTTATTGATTTTTTATTTTACATTATTTTTATAAATTATTTTTATAAAAAAATTAAATTAATTTGAATTAAATTTTAAATTTTTATAAAATACTTTTAAAATATTTTTTAAATATTTTTTTGTAAGAAACATAAATTTTTATTCCCAATAATTAAACTCCTTTTTGTAGATCTAAACTTTATCATATGCATATTATGAAGTACTATTTACTAAGAGAGAGAGAGAGATGAACTGTTAGGAATAAAAATTACTTTTTTATTAAATATTTTAAAAAAATAATTTATTTTTTTTAATTGAACTTGAGTATATATTTAAAAGTGAAGTTTAGTAAATATTAATTTTATTTTAAAATATGTTAACTCTTTTAAAATATGTTGATTTTCTTTTCATTAAAAATTTTTAAGAAATTTACCAAAAAATATTAACAAAAAAATTGGTAAATGAATATTTTTCAAGTGTACAACTACCCTCGACAAAAACTAGCAAAACAGATAACTAATATAAGTATTTTGCCAAATCATAGGCAGGTTAAAGTACTACAACAATAATACAATAAAATTTTACTACTACAGCCTTGCAACAAAACAAAGTTAGAAAAAGAATAAAATAATTAAATTATGTTAAAATAAAAATTAATGAAAAAAAAACACAATGCTTGAAAATTGTTTAGTGAGGTACTACTGTTTTAAATTAGTTAATTGGAATTAATAAAATTGAGAACGTCATTAATTTTTTAGAAAAGTATACATTTTGAGTTTTATACATGAAGGACAAAGCATAAGAATGTGATGATGAGCGTTAGGTGCTAATGGCTTGAACGACATCATTTGAAATTTTTTCTTTAAATTTTATAAATCAAAATTTTCAAGAATTCACATATTTATAAACATTTTTGTAATTGCTAAAAGTACTTATAAAGCTACTCAATTAGTCATTACTAATAAATTATAAAAATCCCAATGTTTTGAAATAATGTCTAAAAGAGATATTCCCAAGAACTGCTAGATCAAAAGGCACCTAGACCATTTGATCTTGAAAAATGGAAGATGAGATGGCTGTGATTAAGCAAGCATTGTTTGATCTAGATCAATAGAACTAAATTGTTATGTAACAGCTAGATTTAAATCTTATATATGGACAAAACATGAAATGTACAATCACAAAATTTCATATTCATATAATGAATATATTTAGTTGTCTTTAAAAGGCTAATGAGAATAAGATCATTTGATTGAAAAATTGCATAATCAAATAATGAGACCACTCCAATAATTTTGGGAATAGTCATGCAAATTGGTTGGACATTTTTGTTACATACTACATGAATGATGGATTTTCATTGTTTGGTGTCAGTAATACCCTGGTCTTCTCTAAAGTGATTTCTCCAATTATTTAATGAGTTATGTATTGAATCAAAATTATTTGATGAATGATGGTGTTAGTTTATCAATCTCACAAGCCCAACTCACGATATTTTGAAGCTATGTTCTAACATTGCATTTTCCATATTATTAATAATAGCTTTTCCTTTTTTATTATTTTAATTATATTATTAGTTTTACTAGTTATTTATTATAAATATAATAATTTTTTAAATAAGTTATTGATATAATATTTCTAAAGATATGATCAAGAATAAAGTACTTAGATGGTTGACATATGGTAAAGATTTTAGAATCTTAATAATTTTCCAAAAATAATTATATTTAAACAAAATTTAGTTTTTGTGCCTTGAAAGATTGAATTTAATCATTCTTAATATTTTAATAAAAATATTATTGTAATAACTAATGCTAGATTGAAAACATTTATCTTAGTTATTTGTGACACCAACCAAGATTATTATCATAGAATTTCACATTTTCTTTTTTTTTCTTTTTAAATTTTCCCATGAACACAAGTATCATCTATCTAAAATCTTAAAACTTACATAAATGGATTCATTAGTAATTCTTAGTGTTTATGATAATAAAACAAAACACCATGATGTGAGGCCATCACAAAAATCTCTCCGACTTGATGATAACAAAACTTTTAAAGGAATTGATAAAAAAAATAAACTATTTATAAAAGTAATGTGCATGACAATTAATGCTCCACCTCCATGTATGTCATGTTTACAGTAATGCTCCAATTTAATTTAAACTTATTTTAATCTTTTAATTTCAATTCTTCCCCTCTTTAGCATCACTTAAAGAGTCTTAATATACATTTAGGAAATTGTTGACAAATTTAGAATTTTGTGAAATTATCAACAAACTCAATTTTTTCTTTACGTCTACTTTGTTAAAATTATACTTTTATCCTGTGGTCTAGTATACAACTTCTTTTAGATTAATTTAATTCTATCTTTATAACTATTACCAACATTTACTATTTATATTACCTTGTGTTATGGATGAATTCCAATTTATTGCGAAAGCTTAATGTTTATTTTAAGGTTAAGGGTTAACACAAACCATAATTTTATCTATAACTTATTTATTTGAAAGATCTTTATTAAATTATTAAGTTTTAAGATTTTCTTCAATTTTTTTCTTTTTTCTTACTTTTTTTTGAATTTTCTAAACTTAATTTGTGAAATCTTATTTATAATGTACAATACTTGATTTTAGTTATTAAATTTAGGAGTAAAAGCCATTTTAACTCCAACATATTTAGGATAATTATGGTACTATTTCATTCATATAAAGTATTTTTTTAGACGAGATAAATCCTTAAAATGAAATAATAGAAAGAGACTATTATGACCTTACAACAAAATTAACATGGCAATAGAATAAAATAATTTGATAACACAAAATGTAAGTTACTACACACAAAAGTCTTAGGCTTAAATGAAAGCTTACTGATGCACAAGTGTTTTAATTACATGAATTATAATTAAAGAAAATCAAGAACTTGGCATATTTGTGAAGAATGTAGAGATAATTAATGTGACGATTGAAATGTGCTCCATTAAAAAGAGTTGATGAGCATCACGCACTAAATGTTTCGATATAATGGCTTAAAAAATTTCTTAAGATTTTATAAAAAAACTTGTTAGTTAGTCATGTTCAAGAATTTACTTATTTTCTAAATATTGTCTAATGACTAAAAACACTTGCCAAATTGACAAACTCATCAATGTTACTTTAATTAAAAAAATCTAGCATACTTTTTAAGTAATAAATTACAAAAAGCACAATAACTAAAAGACACACTATGTCGGAGCTACTCGATCAGAAGGCTCTTGGACAATTCCATAATAAAGACTTCTCTTTATAGATTATAATAAAAAGTGCTATTTGGAAAATATGATTTGATCTAGAACATTACATCTAAATCATAATCTAATGGTTAAAACATGCTCTTATGTGTGGATAAATCATTGATTTTGAGTTAGCAAAATTACTTGATTACATAGAAGATCAAAATAGTTGCCCTTAAAAGGTGGATGAGATTAGAATCATTTAATCACATAATTGTCCAAATTGATAGCAAAAATTGCTCACACAATTTTTAGTTCAATCATGTGAAATGGATATAAGTTTTAGTCCCACATTAAATAAATGATGGATTATCATTGCTTTATTAGAGCTTTCCCACATCACATAATTTGCAAATCTTTTAAGGTTGCCTATCCCCTGCTTTGCTCTAGATTTAAGTTATATTAGTACTCTTAATTTTTGAATCAAACCAAAGTTGTTTGACGGGTTTGATAGTTATTTTACCAACATGATAAGCACTAGTAGCCGTATTTCGGCGCTATGCTCTAATTGATGATTATGATAAGCATTACAAGTTGTATTCAGGCACTATGCTCTAATTGATGGTTTTGGTTCTTTTTAGTAATATTATTTTATTATTTTAATTATATTATGATATTTTTACTAATAGTTTTATAATTAAAATACACTTTGCAACAGGTTTTTGAAAGAGAATTTTTAAAGGCATGAAAAGATTGGAATGGTTATTTGAACAGGAAAGATAAGATTAAAACTTTAGAATCCTAATACATTTCTAAGATGATTAATTTAAATTAAATTTAAAATAAATCTCTTTGTTAAATTCAAACCACATCTTTCCTTTTTTTATAATTCTCCCCTGAATACTAATATTAGTTTTCAAAAATTTAAAAATTTATTCAAATAAAAATGTTAGTAATTCTTAGGATTTATTGTTATCAAACAAAATTTCATGATTAAATGTCAAGAACATAACATATTAAATGATCCAATAGTCGGTGAAATGATCATAAAACTATAAACTATCACTTGATAGTCACATTATCTCCTTTCTAATATAGTTTTGGATGATTCCAACCATTAATGGGACCATGTAGTACCCACATGAAATAATCTCATTTACCTCAGGAGTTTACAATTCCAAAATTCCCCATAGGATGTACTCAACTAATGTAAGTACTTTTAGGAATATTAAATTTCTTATGTGAGATAGATATTGACTTCAAACAATATTAATTTTTTGAGAAAGTTCAATCCACCATTAAGAGGTGACTGACCTTTCTTCCTTAAAAAAGCATCATATAATAACTTCATTAAACTTGTTCCTTCTCCTTCTTTAAACGCACTTTTAACTGATTTATCTCCCTCTTCTTAACTTTGATAACAAAATTCCATTTCATTCCCAAGTACGATATCTATGTTATTAGTTGCTTTTCTGCTACAATTCTCCCCATTTTGTACATAATTTTTATTTCGTTATATATCCCTAGTGGGATAAACCATATAAAGACTACATTTTCTTACACATTCTATTGTAAATGACTTTTGAAAGTTTTTTTAAGATATTTCATAAAAACAGTACTCCAAGTGTTATTTAATTAAATAATTCATATATTTCTAACATCATTTAGCCTTTTTGTTATTTTTCCTTAAAAAGTCACTTTGAATTAAATTAATATTATTGTCATGTTGGTATTTTTTATGACACGTCTACTTCAAGTTGAAATAGAATTATTATTTTGGGTTTCTTTTCATTTGTTCTATTAAATTTGACTTCTCATCTGCATAATTAGTTCTTTCAAATTATAGTTTTTATGCTCTTACACAAAAAAATCCATATGCAAATTTCATTTCATCACATTCGAAATAAATTTTAAAATGCACTTGCATTTATTCAACAAATATTAAAAAGATTTTAAAGTCTTTTCAATATTTTTTAAACTTCTCCACATATAAGAATTTAATCATTCAAATTCAAAAAATGTTGGGATTTCTATAAAGTGTCTTTTCCTCTACATCCCAAATAGTTACTAGTTAGTATAACTTGTCCATTGTAAATCCAACATGGGATGCTCTTCTTCCTTATTTTCTTGATTTCTCATGTTAAGAAGCCCATTATCCTTTCCTCATGAAACAATCTTGGATGCACCACCGTGCTTTATTTGTAGTATTAGCAACAACTTTTATTAAAATTGAGAGACAAAGTACATGATGTGTTCTTTCTAATGATAATGGAAAAACTATGTTCTAAGCAATTTAATAATTTATTTCAAAAATCTAGAAAGGAACAAAATTCTATGTCTTTAAATATTATCGTTTTCCAAACATTATAATTCATTTCATTAGACATAACTTTGTGAATACATGATCCACTTCTTAAAAGTCCACTTTCTTAACTATCTTTGCAAAATTTTCGTGGAGTAAACCTATTCTTTATTAATTCATGTTTTCACTATGTGGACATTCTTAATAGTTTCTAGACTCACATCTATATCAAGAAGAGTACTCTTCATTTGTTCATATTAGTATAACCATAATTATTATAGAATATTATATAATCATATGTAAAGTGTCATCACTATGTTAGACTAATAATTATTATTGCATAAGAAAATTAATTAAGAGTCAAATAATTATCATAGTTACATCAGAAGCAAAATTTTCATAACCTTAAAATGTTCTTAAGTCGTTCAAATATTCAATTTCTAGATTTCTTTTTTTAGCATGAAATCTTGTGTTAAACATTAGTTGATTATAATATGCATCAAGAAACCTTTTATAAAAGTATGATGTAACTTTGGAATCCTTATGTAATATAATTTTTTTGTCATCACACATGTCTTACTACCTTTTTCACATATATTTGACTTATTATTTGGCAAAACAAATGTTGCCTTAATAGGCAACATAAGAATTTTTATTGTGGATAACCTCATTTTCAATTAAGTTTAATTTAAAATCTCTACCTAAAAATATTTTTTTTTAATATTCCTTACATCACTAAGCTAGCTTAAGATAATAACTTCTTGCTATCAATTTGCCACAATGATTGATATAGTAAAGTTCTTATTTGTTATGGATATAGAATATATTATTAAATTATCTATCTAAATAGTTAATTTAGCATCCTTTATGTTATACATCATACAATCTTTCTATCTTTATCTCTACTTATGCATATTTTCATTTGTTATGCCATATTTGGCTGCTCATTTATATTATTATTTCTTTCAAACAATAGTCTTTGTGACATTATAAAAAATATGCATATGGAAATGTTATTTAAACACATTCAAAATAAATTTTAAATGCACTTACATATATTCAATAAATGTTAAAAAATGTTGAAGTTTGTTGAATATTTTCTAAGCTTCACTTCATGTAAGAATTTAATCATTCAAATTCAAAAAATATTGGGATGCCTCCAAACAAACTCTTCTTCTACTTCTCAAGTAGCTACTAGTTAGTATAACTTATCCATTATACATTCAACATGGGATGCTCTCCAAATTTTCTTTCTTGAATTCCCATGTTATGAACCCTATTGGCCATTCCATATGAAATTATCAAGGATACATCATCCAACTACCTTCATCACTTTTAAATATATAAGTAGTATTAGCAACAAATTTTATTAAAAGAAAAAGAAAAAATATTGTATGTTCCCTGGCTAATGATAATGATAAAACTATATTGTAAGCAATGTAACAATTTTTTCAATAATGTATAAAGGTAGAAAATTCCTTGTCTTTAATTACCCCAATTTTCCAAACATTTTAATGAATTTTATTGGACTAACCCCTTAACAATACATGATCATCTTTCAAGCAATCCACTTTCTTTATTTTCATATCAAAACTTGGATGGAGTAAGCCTTTTCTTTATTAATTCATTCTTTGATTAAGTGGACCTTCTTAACAGTTTCTAAATTATATGTATATCAAGAAGGGTATTATTAATTTGTTAATATCAATATAATGATAATAACATAATTTATTATATAATACTATATAAGGTGTCATCTCTATGCTAGATTAACAATTATTTTTGTAAGAAAATTAATTAAAAGTCAAATACTAATCCAAACTACAACAAAAACAAAATTTTCATAGTCGTTACATATTCTTAATTATTTTAAATATTCTATTTCATTGACTTCCTTTTTAGGCTAGAATGTGGTGTTAAACATTAGTTACTTATAATATGCACCACAAAACTTTTGAAAAGGTATGTTCTAAGTTTGGAGTCTTTATATAACATAATAATTTTTGCCATACAGCATGGGCCTTACTATTTTGTCAACACATATTTAACCTATTTGTTTTCTAAAAAAAAAAATGTTTCCTTAATAGGTAAAATATTACTTTTTTTTGGCAAAAACCTCATTTTCATTTAGGTTTAATATAACAACTCCACCTAAAATTATTTTTCTTTTAATCTTCCTCACATCACCAAGCTAGCTTAAGACAATAACTTCTTTCTTTCAATATGCCACATTGACAAATGTAGTAAAGTTCATTCTATTGGATATGGATATAACATACATCATTCAACTAGAATAAGATTCATCTATGTTATATATCTAACAATTTTTATCTTCTTATTAAAACATTAGTAGCTACTTTTTCTTTTCTTTTGGTGACATAGGATCTCAAAATCATAAGCCATAATAATTCAGCCATTCTAATAATCTCAATGTCTAAAAAGATTTATTATCAAACCAATTATGAATAAAAAATTATATGTACTTTTCAATAACAAGAAACCCAAAAATGAAAACTTAGGCATATTTTGATGGTAGAGTTGCATCAATAAGTAAATAAGAATTAGAGATTAGAAACCATGATAATGAAGGATATCTCCACATAATCTTCTTCAAATAGATAAACCCATAAGCTATTTCATAAGGAAACTTTGTTGTAATGGAATCAACTAAAGCGATGTTTGTTGAAATTAGTCATCGATTCAATGAGGTAGATTTACAAGGCATAAAAAACGTTGGAAAGTTCAAATTGCTTGGTTAACTTCTTCTATTCCAACATTATTTAGTTGACACCATATTTGAATCAATAAACTATGACTTATATGAATGATTTGGTAGGCATGAAGGTGTAGGATTTGAGATGTACATAATTAGTGAGGTTGCTTATTTTCGTGAATGCAAGTTAACTATGATTAAAAAAGGTATCCTTTCATCTTCATTAAAGTACATATATGACATGTTAAAACTTTAAAAATAAGGAAATAGTTGCATCAAAGTAGTTAGCATAGAATGAAAATAATCTTATAGATGTAACCTTAAGTGACCACTCTTTCAGAGTATAAACCAATGCTTCTCATTACAAAGAAATCATATATGATGCATCTATTTCAAAATTTGTACCTCAAAATACAAGTGTAGCCTTGAGGAAAGAATAGTTTTATTTGGCCATGTTTGATGGTTTCAACTTGTTTGTGAAAGTGAATGCTTTGGAGTTAATAGACATTCCAAGTGACCACATTACTATGGCAAAAAGTGGGTGCTAAAAAATAAATGACTTTGTGGTTACCATTCAAAATAAGGGGAGGCTAGTGGTAAGGGTAAGACTAAACATAGAAGGAATACTTGAACAATTGGTAAGGTTGAAGGGAACAAGGTCATTTTTACCTTTTTGATAATACAAGTAATTTAAACTATACTGAATGGATGTTAACACCACCTTCTTAAGTGTTGTTATTTAAGAGAAAGTGTATGTAGGATAGTTGGATTGAATTAGATATTTTCTTCATCAAAATCATGTACATAAGGTAATGAACAAATGTTTTGATAATTGCTAGAAACAAAGTTATTAGGGTTTTGGTATCCCAAAATTGTGTTATGTCATGATCTCACAAGATATGGCTACAAAGGTCATGCACGTTCTTTAATACATGAGAGAAGTATTTTAGGTATTTAATCATTTTAAGCACCTCTTAAACTTATCATCTAGGAAAAAAATATAGAACTATTATTTTAGTAAAACATGAACTGCAATATATAGCATTAGAAGATTTCTAGTAAAATTTTTTTGTTTGAAAAGGAAATTAAATGATATGGGATTACATTTACAAACCATTCCCAAAAAATGTGACAATTTGAATGTTTTTTGCCTACTCAAAGCAATATAATGTACTATAAGATTGAAGAAATTGATTTTAGGCACTGTGTCATCATGGACTATGTTGAATGAAATATAGTAGAAATTCTATTTGTTGCTAACAACATAGAACAAGTTAGTACCTTAACAAAGCTTCTTAGTAAAGGTTTATTCCAAAGAATTAGAAGAAATTTTTATAATGACAGAAGGAGGAGAAATTAAGCTTTCTTTTAAGGGAAGTTCCTCGAAAGGGAGGGACCTCAACCATTTTCTTTAATTCTTCCAAATCTAGCTTGACTTGATAATATTTAGCAAATGTTTTCTTTCCCTACATTCAATTACATCATCATAAACTTACAAGGTAAGTCATCATAAAACAAAAAGAGTTTATTTGTCCCAAGAGCAATTCTTTATGATATCTTGATGTTAATGACATAATTAAGTAGCACACTAAATGATTATCTACCTTTTCTTGTAGATATGATAGGTGAACAACATTAGAAGGACGTTAATATCAAAAGAACAAGTCAATTGATTAAATATATGGTTATAACCAATGTGGAAAAAGAATGAAAAAGATTTTAGTATGGTAAAAAACTAACTATTTTTTGTCGTAAAACGTGTGAGGAAAAATGAATAATAGTAGAGAAATGAATTGTGTTTAACAATTTTTTTCCCAAAAATTAGAGAAACATTTTTTAGCATAAAATAATACTTTTTTTTATAAAACTTATCAACAAAATAAAAATTGCTTAACAATAAACAAAATACACAAAAGATTATTAACTTGTTCAACAAAAACCTCATCCGACATCCACCCCTAATCCCCGATCAGGCTTCTACTAACCACTCTTTTGTCAAGACTTGTAGAGTTAAAACAAATATGTATTGGTGCTCCAATGAGATACCAAAATATGAGAAATTCAGGCTATACAAAAAAATTTTAGGCTTTACAATTTTTGCTTACAAAAATCCGTATACATTTAGTTTTTTAAACAATAGTAGTACTACTAAGGAATAAAGTGATGTTACCAAAAAGTACAAAATTAATATTAGGGGAAGTCAAAGAAATGTAGATCGATGAAAATCCATAGCACTTATGATTACATAGAAATGCGTTGCTCATAGTTTGAACTTTACTTGGACTTGTATGAAAATTTTCAAGTTTGATTCAATAGTTTTATGTTAATGTAAATGATCTTTATTTATAAATAAAATAAAAAACTCCCAAAAGAACTCACACAACAGCTAAAATCTACTTATTAGAAAACTAGCAATAACGAATGCAGACGATGGTACAACAACCGTCCAATTAAGCTAATGTAGTGGTAACAATCAAATCAACTTAATTGATAAAGGGTACAGATTTAATCCCAACAAGATAAGATTTAGAGAGTTGGATTTAAAAGCTGGATGGACAGTAATGATGATCAGATTCTCTTTCACACAGGTAAAGAGTCTTTCAATCTTTTGATGAACAATTCCCGATAAATTATGAAGATTGTTAACTATTCATAGATATTAGTGTGATCTGGACTGCTCGATTGTTAAAATGCATGATCAGTTGGTATAGAAATATCAAGTTTTGTAATAGCTTTTGTTTTTTCTCACATTGCAAAATATTTGAATATTTTTATGCTTATAATACATCAATGACATATTGCAATTAGCCCAATGGGTTTGCTACCCCTGGGTGTTCTCAAGGAGTCATGACCCAGGTTGTTAGTGGGCATTTATGGGTCTAACCTAACTCATTTTTCTTAATCTGATTAAAGAGTCTACCATGACACATTTTCCCTATGGTTATTCATTACTATGCATTCAACAAAATAACCAAGAGGTCGTAATAGTAACCTAACTTGATTGGTACTTGGGCTTAACTTGTTTTAGATTTGATCAGGTTCTTAGCTTGTGGGGGTCTGTAAGGTCCATGCCCCTAGCTACTACATGTTATTTCACATAAGCCTTTTCAGGTTAATGGTCAAGAGTTCTTAGGAAAAAATATTATTATTATAATAATAATTTATATATAAAACAATTTGAATATTTATAAGATTTTCACAGACTAAAATATTTTCTACTAAAATATAACTTGAACAAAATTCAAATTTGCATAAAAGATGATAACTTTAGTTGCCAAATTTATGAAAAAATTAAAAGTTTAACATGTTAAATGCAAACATTTAGAAATAAAATTCTTTTTGGTTTGCCACTTGACAAAGTCCAATGTTGTTGGCTCCAAAGACAGTACATCGAGCCATCAAATTATATTCACTATTTATGTTATAGCTCTTGCCCCAGCAAATACAGACTGTTAGAATACTCCATGAGATCTAACTAAAACTTTACTAAGTTTAATAAAGAATTAGTAAATACTTTGCCTTGGATTTGTGATCATCATATTAAAAGGTATAATAATCTTGCCCTTGAGGATTATAAAACTAAAGCTATCGTAAAATAAACCATTAATGGAAAATTTAAATAATTTAATATTCAACATTATAATATATACGTTATAGGATAGCCCATATACTCCTCTTAAATTCTAGCTTACCCTCCCCCATAATTCTAACACTTAGTTCTCTCCATTTTTGTAATAATTCATTAGGGTTAATGACACCTAATCTTAATGTAAATTTATTAAATACTTTGATAACCAATTTCTCAGTAAAATATCAACTAATTAAATAGACAATAACACAAATAACAACTCAATTATTTTTTATACATGCTCTCAAATAAAGTTACATCTTAATCATGTTTGTTTTATCCTTGAGGGCTTAATGGGATCTTTAGCTAAATAAATTACACTTAAATTATCACAAAAAATTAAAATTATGTAAATTCTATGCCATAATATAAAAATTGTTGTTTCATCCATAGAACTTGAGTTTCCCATGAAACTTTACCATTTTTATTACAAAACCTCCTACAACTTTAATTCTTTAAGCAAAAGTGCTACTACTAATGAATGAAGTAGATATTTCCAAAAAATAAAAAATTATTATGAACAAAGATAGGAGAAATAGTGACTGATTAAAATCTACATCTTTTGTAATTATGCAAAAATTTATTACTCATAGTTTGAACATCATTTAAATCATTCGATTCAACTCGCATGAAAATTTTCATTTCTGATTCAATTATTTTAGTGGTTGATAAATGATCCCTATATATAGTTGAAAAAAAAACACAAAAAATAACTCCCCAATGGCTAGAATCTACTTTTCAAAAAGCTAGTCAATATAGATGGAGAAGAACATACAACTACCATCCGATTAAGCGAACGAAGTGGTAATCATTTAATCAGCTTAAATGATAAAGGGTCCTAATCTTATCATAGTGAGATAGGAACTAGAGAATTAGACTTGAAAGTTAGATGGATAATAAAATTGATCATATTGCTGTTCACATAGAATGAGAGACACTCAACCGTTGCATCAATTATATTGGAGGAACAGCTAAATAAATTCAACTTTACATAAATATGGGCATGATCTAGACTTCATTGCAAAAATACACATCAGTGTAAAAATCTCAAATTTTGCAATAACATTTATTTAATCCCACATTTTGAAATAGTTTAAGTATTTCATGCTTATAATACATCAACTGCATATTATAATTAGCCTATTGGGGTTGGCTACCCTTAGTGTTCTTCTGAAGTCTTGCCCCTATTTACCAGGACAAATCTTTGCTTCTTACTTGACCCAATTTACTTAAACAAATTAATGAGTCTATCCTAAATCATTTCTCCCAACTTGGTTCATGAATAATGCGTTGAACAGATTGACCGAGGGAATGCAATAGTAAAATGACTTGATTGATACTCGATGTTATCCCGTCTTAGATTAAGATGAACTATTGGCATTTGTAGGTGCCTAAGCCCCATGCCACTAGGTGGTACGACTCACTTGAGTTGAGCCATTTGGGGTCAAGTAGTTAGGGTGTGCTTAAGAAAAAATATTTTTATAATAATAAAAAAATCGCATTTAAAAAAATATTTAAATATTTATAAGATTTTTTAAAAACTCAAATGTCTTCAATTGAAATACAACTTAAACCAAATTCATATATACATAAAGGATTGATAGTTTTATGTGTCACTATTACAAAAAAAAATTGAACGTTTAACATGATAAACCATAAAGATTTAAAAAAGAAATTCTTTGTAAATTAACCACCATAGAATTATCGTTGTCCTTGATTCCAAAGTCAATAAGTTGAGCTAGCAAATTGTGTTCACTATTTATGCTACTATCTTTACTCCCACAAAATCTAGTCCTTACTAAGCTCAACGAGACATTAGTAAACACTTTGATTACAAAATTTGAAGTATTCCAAAGAAACATTTATGATAAATGCTAAAAATAGAAGTCATTAAAATTAAGAAATAAAAAAATGAAAAATAAAATTCCAAAAAATTATTAAATATTTTAAAAAATTAAAAATTATTTATAAAAGTTTTTAAAAAAAATTTTTGTTCCACTCAAGTTTAAGGTCGATAAAAAGAATGCCTAAGACATTCCTAAAATTCTTTTACACATCATTATTTATTCACTTTGATTCTAGATAAAGGTGTTGTATTTAAAACATTTGTAGAATTTATACAATGTATTACAAAGTTGCACAATAATGTAAGTAAAACAAACATCTTGTTACTGTTGATGACATGGTTACACCATTTTTTTGCATGCATGCATTAATTATTTAAGTGTTATATACTTTGGATTTGAAATATTTTTTTATAAATAAACTATTATTTTAAACTTATTTAACTTTCCATATGGGGGACAATACTAATTTGTTGCATGCGTAAACTAATTATTTAAGTGTTATATATCTTTTGTTTTAACAATTTTATATAAATAAACCAATTATTTTTCAAACTAATTTAACTTTTCAAATAGAGGATAGCTTTGATAACTAAGTTATAAATTGTTTTCGATATATTAAGTATTCAATTATCATAATTATTTTTTTATGTTTTATTTTTAAATTACAATAATAAAATGTTTTTCTACTTATGCATTGTGCAATTTTGTAAAGTTTAGTGTGAATTTACAAAAATTTAAAGTATGTTTTTATAATTACCATGTATTATTTATTGTTTTTTCTTTTTTGTTTAAATTTAGCATGTTTTATTTAGCCCAGTACTACGAAAATTAAACAAGTTTTTAAATATTTAAATATTGTTAATAGTGATATTTATTATACCAATAATTTAAATAATTGTTGTCCTCTATGGTATTATCATTCTAATAAAAAACATTTCACATAATTTTTAATTATTTAATTTATATTATCACATTTATTTTCTCATGTTTAATTTCTTAAATTGTTTGGCTTACATCACACAATCTAAATGTTTTGAATCATTAAGAATTTCGTATTTATATATTTAATATTAAAAAGTTTTTAAATTAATAGTTGTTGAAAAAAAGGAAAAACATTTGTAAATTTGAATATTTTTCAAAACTTTTTTATTTTTTGTATTTTTCTCTTAAAAATGTACTATTTTCTAATTAAGAATTTTTTTATTATAATTCTTAAGAAAAGTCTTCTAAGAAAATATTGTTGATTTTTATTAATATTTCAAAATTTCGAACAATCAATATGGAAAATAGTTTTTGCTAAAATATTATACATATATAAATTATCCCTTGTTTATTATTTTTTTGAATTATTGGTTTTTATAAATTTATCATTTGTTTGATATTTTTTATTTCGGATGAAAATTTTTTGTTACTTGATTCTTTAGGAATTTATTTTATGTGTTTGAAAATATTAGAATTACTTGTAGTACTTTTTAGGATAATAGTAGATATTATGTTTTTATATTTTTATAATGTTATGAAAGTTAGATTTTCAATTACTTATTTTTTATGTGACAATACTTTTTAACATCAATGACTTTCTTATTCAAAGAAAGTTGTTCTCAAAAAAAGCATTAATTTTTTAATATTTACTAGTAAATTGTGAAGAAAATTTAGCATTTTGGAGTATATATAATTATTTTGAGATATTTTTTATAATAAATTTTTTAAAAATTAGAAATTATAAAAATAAAATTGAAGTGTTTATTATTTAAAGTTATATTTTAGTATATTATTTTCTTATGATTTTACTAAAGTTGTTTTGAATACATAGAAATAGCTTACTATGATATTTTTTTCTTTTATTCCCTTTTATCTCATTAAATGGAAAGTAATTTGTGAGTTATCAAAAAAAATTTTTAGTACATTTTATTGATAATAGTTTTCTATATTCTCAATATTTTATATTTATCAACAACATTCAATTGCAATTTTACAATTTTTTTGAAAATTTCTATTAAACATTATTTATAACTTTTTGAAAATACAAAAACACTTATTTTTTATTTATTTATTTTGATTATTTTTATTAAATTTTTCTTATAACTACATGATATATTGGACGTAATAGTCAAATATTAAATTATTTAATTATTTTAAAAATCATATAACTCTTAATTATTTTAAAATTTTTACATTAACATGTTTGTGACCTAACATTACTAAGAAATTTTGTGTTCATTTCTAAGGCATATGCAACTCCTTTATTCTTTTATATTGGCATACTATTCTTGATTGAATTACATAAATAATTTTTTAATGTATTATACATATTGTTTAAAAATTGAGGTACACTTATTTCTTGTTGATTTGCCATTTTCAGTCTCAAAAAACTTTTATCAAAATGGTATTTAAAATATATTTTTATTATGACATTTAATTTACTTCTTCAGTACATTTCTATCATTTAATATGCTTAGAATTTTTTTTATAGAAGAAGTTTCTTGTATTATTTAGCTAAGTTCATTAGTTCTTTTACTTAAGTTTTTAAAATTTTGAAATATTAAATTTTACTTATTTCTTTTTCTTTTAATTTTTTTATTAATATTTTAAAATTATAGATCTTAGCAAAATAACTTTTAAAGTATGATAGATTCACAAAATAATATTATCTTCATAATATTTCAATTACTTTTTTTAATTAAACTAATATTTTAGAAAATATATAATACCTAACTTTTTTTTGTTTATAATTCGTTTTTTTATGCAAATATTTCAAATAGTATCATATGTTATTCTTTCGATATTCTTCAAGTACATTACTTAAATCTTTGATTGCACTAACATATTTTCCTTGAATTTGGTATAAATAAATTTATCATGTTATTTATTAAGAAATAAATGTAATATTTTAAAAATTGTACAATCATAATTTTTTTGACAATATTATGTTTTTATTAATATTGAATTATTATATTATTTTTAATGTAAAATTTTATTTAATATTAAAAATACCCAAAGCTTTTTTTATAAGTTATTAATAAACAATTAAATCTTTATTTAAAATTTAAGAAATATGTAAAACATATGAAAATATAAATTAAAATAAAATTAGTAAAATATCATTAAGATAATAAAATTATTCTAACAATTATTTTATTTTCATTTTGTTGTTATTTATTTTGCAAGCTATGGAAGCCTATGTTTGTCTCAATGTAATGGGATTTGTTAAGCAAAGTAGAAAAATATATTGTCATACCAAAATGTGTAAACTAATTAAAATTATAAAGTAAAAGAGAAAACTATATAATAGCAAGAAAAAATTACTTTTAAAATTATGAATAATTAATATAATAAAGGCAAAAAAGTTATATAGGTTATTAAACATATATATTATTTAAATTATATAAAATATAAAAATCAAATAAAAAATCTATACAAACATGAGGAATAAGCAAAGTTAAAAAAGGAAAAAATTAAATGAAATAAAATAAATAAGAACAAGAAAAGGAGAATGTCACAAAATATATTCATAACACAACATCAATAAAATGTTACAAGAAAACATGTTTTACTAAAAAAAATGAAACAAACATTTTTTAGGAGTCAAAAAATGAAGACGCTTGACGTTATAAGATATCTAATAGTAATTAAAATATAATGTACAATTTGTCATTCAACATAAAAAAAAATACAAAAAAATAAATAAAACAAAGAAAAAAATATAAATGTTATGAATAATAATTTGATATTATACTAGTTAAAAATATATAATATAGAAAAGTATAATTAATATTTTATTACAAACAACAAAAGAACAAAAACTATTGAAGAAATAGGAAGGATGGGAATCCATCAACTATATATTTATACTATTAATGTATACATTGAGTTCAACATTTACTTTAAAGGTCTGACAAATCATTTTATCCTAAACAAATCATATGCATAAGCAAATAAACTTTTATTCTTAGTTTTATATTTTAAATTAAGAAACAAAATTTGAATGTAACATAAATTCAATTTGTTGTTCTTTGGATGCCTTATTTATAATAAGTCCATGATAAACAAAGTCAAGTAAAAATGTTAAAAGAAGGTAATGAATGAAAGATTAATTACTATAATGAGGAATAAAATTAGGAAGACATTACTGAGATATTGATAGGTTTTATTTAGATTTGACATAAGTTGATAAATTTTTTAAAGTTTTTAAATTTTTATTTATGTTACAGATAGCCAAAACTTCACTTTTGTGCTTATCATTGATGAAATTTAGGCATGAGGTATTAAATAATAAGATTGATATTTTAGATCATTGAAATTACTTTACAAAAATGACAAATAACTGCTTAATAGAACTAAGTTCATTCAAGTATAATACAAATGTAACCATATAAATCAAATACACCAAATATTATGTAAGAAATTTTTGTTGTTGATAATAATACATTACGTTTAAGTGTCCTAAAGTTTATCGATTTTATCAAAGTTCATTGATATGATTATAAGAACTGTGATAGGATTTATGTTTGTAGATGTAAGTAACGAAGGTAATTCCAATTAAATAATAGTATTTTCATTAATAAAAATTGTAGCATCCTAAAAAACTTTTTTTGTTAAACATAATAAGAGATTACACATAATAGTCAAATGGATTCTGATGGTGGATTAAGTAATATAACACAATAATTGTGTAACATGATTCATTTTATGGTTGAGTGCAATAGAAATGAGTGTAACTAAAAACATAATTATAGATGCTCATTTTTAGTAAATTGAATGGAAGGGATTGTGTGTTTCAAGAGTGATAAGTTTTCATAAGTTAACATTAAATTGAGCAAGAATTTTGTAATATAATTTGACAATCATGAATATAAATCTAATCTTCCAAAATATACTTAATGTTAAAAAAGTTGGCCACTAGTGGCATAAGAATTACATCAAAATATGGAAAAACTTTTTTGATAAATAAATTATTTGAAAACTTGTTTTCAATTTTTTTGGAAATAGTTAGATGTAATTGCCTCGCCAAGATAGTGATTAGTTTGGGGGTGAAAGAAAAACATCACCTATGACTATTACTCTCTTGAGAGCTACTTGGTTAGTATGATGTATAATAAGGTTGTGCCACAAAAACAAGATAGCAAGGCCATCGGTGTTGTTGCTGAAGTACTACGAAAAAATTATTTGAAGAAAGCTTATAGCAATGTGTTGACATGATGTATGTAATAAAAATGCAATGATTGTGAGCCATAATAAGGGTTGAAAATAATTACTAAAAATGAGGAAAGTCCAATAAAGTTTGAAAATGCAACGAGTAATGGTTGTGGATCATCAGGTTCCTTTGAATAACATAGACTATACTTTGATAAGAAAAAAATTTGATAGTGAAGGCACATTTGATAGGAATCTTATAGTTGGAATCTAATTTTTCTCTAATTCCATAAACAATAAGGTTAATGAAAGAAGGAAAAGATATGGGAAGAAAGTGTAGAATATGCCCTCCACTATTTCAGTCTATATGCAAACTAGACCTCCATAGTGACATTGACTATATTAAATGTCAAAATTAAAGATTTGTATTTTCACTACACAAATTCTATTAAATTTCTAATTGAAACAATCTTAATACTAAAAATAATAAAAAAAAATTTACTTCATAAATAATTGATGCAAACATTAAAATATTTGTGATGACATTGGCCTTATACATGACTTGTTATAGTATAATTTAAACTTAAAATTTTTAAATAACCAATAAAAATACTAGTATGGTCCTTAGCTAACATTATACTACATCTTATCTTGAACTAAAAATGTTCTAAGCTGAGGAAGAAAAAGTATATTAAAAGATAATCTAATTTAAGATCAATACACACATAGTGGTGTGCAAAGAAATTGAGCTTGATAACTTATTGTTTATGATCAATGAGAACTCTTATATGAAAGTATATAGAAAAAAAAATTTTGAGAAAAATGGAATGTAATAGAAGACCAAACTACTCCCTTCTTAGTGAGCATGAGCATGCAAAAAATTACCTTCATGACTGAGAAATCACACATCTAACTATTAATCTCCATATTCTAATTACATAAAAGCATTTTTAGGAAATAATATGAATACATTGAATAAAAAAACAATTTAATTTCACAAATTCACATAAATACAAATGATGCTTTGAAGCCACATAAATACACAGCTTCAAACTAGTCGCATTACATCACCCAAAGCTGAAAATGAAATTTCATTGAGAAAAGGAAAATGTAGCCAACAAAGTTAAAAGGACTCTTTTATCTCAACCATGAGCCTTATTCAACTTGATTTCGTTGTGCAGACCAATATTACATATTAATATTCTTTATTCAATTTTTATAGAGTTACTTTTAAAGATTCCAATTGTTTAAATCAAATCACAATTATCTTTTCATGTTACAAATAAGTCTTCACTTTTATATTCATAATATTTTTTTAAATATGTTTTTTACATGGTCTTTATCATTTCAAGTGTACCATTTTCTTAATGATTTTTTCTATGTTACGAAATGTTTTTTCAATTACAATTTTTTTTGGCAAGTATTATCAAGAAACTTTTTCCAAGTATTTATTGTAAAAAATATTTTATATTAATGGCATCTCCTTTTCTTATGGTTTTATGCTTATCACACACATATCATTATGAACTATTTGCTAAAATTAAGTTGTTTTTAAAAGATTGTTTCTTTTGTAGCAATAACCTATTTATGATGCTTCTAATAATTAGAAAACTCTTTCATTATAAATAAATTTGTATATGTTCTATGCCTATCTACAAAAAATTAGTATTTAATGTCCTTGATATAGTTTTAAGGATCTTCAATTTTTCATTATCTTCATAACATTATATATGTTTGATTTTTTTTATTATTCTTATTTGCAATAACTAATTTTTACTTATTTATGAAAATTCTAAAATATTTTATAATAATTTTTTTATCTTTTAATATTTAATTTTTTTTATATTGATCACATAATACCTATGTTATTTGCCTCCTAAGCCTCGTGACCCAAGTTTAAGTTTAGTTTATAAAAATGTTAATAAAGTAAGACACTAACATGTTTTTCTACTTGATTATATTATATTAAAGATATGTGACCTATAGAAAAACTTTAGGGAATTAAAGATTAATTTAGTAAACTTAAAATGAAGTCCATATGAACCTCATATTGGTTTAATTAAAAATTAGAATTTAAGAAATAAGTGTTCTCAAAGCGATAACTCAACAACAGATCGCGGTCATTCATGATAGTAAGACAAACTTTCAATTTGCAAAAGAAAGTCAAATCGAAGATAGAAAGAACCGTGGAGGTTTGAAAGAAAATAAGCTCCATCACAATGCCGAATACTCAAGATCAATTTTTGGAAAACTTTGTGTGGTTAGTTTCCAAATTTTCTCTTATATTATTCTATTTGGAAGCATAATGTTTTTTAAAAAATGTCAAAAGACATCATTTGAATGCTTTCGCACATCAGCCATAAAATAGTCTTAAGATGTCTTAAAAATCTATCTAGTGCAATGGTAGCATGAATGTATTGAAGAAACTTTATTACACGCACACAAAGATCTAAGGTACTTTGAGTTTTTGTTATACAAGCATAATTCTAGGGTGCATCCAATAGATGTCTATGAACCTTGTGTAGAATAAAGAGACATTTACTCAAATAATTCTATAAACCTACACCAATAAAAAATTGATAGTACATTGTAATATATGTGCCTGGAAAGTCAAGATAAATACACATAAACAAGACAATGCATATTGACACAATATATTACTAACATAAAGTATATCTAGCTCACTAGAAATTATTGATCACAAGAAAATTTGACTTTTTAGGTAAACAATAAATTTTCATAGCTAGCACATGATCTTAAGTTAGTTTTAAGCCCATCTATGAAAGTGTAATGTTAAGCCCATAATTGAAAGACATTAAATTAATTCTAAGAAAGCAAAACTATTCTGAAGTTTTTATAAGTAGACCTCAATAAAAAATTTTTTGAATTCGAGCCACATAACATTTCTTAATGCAATCAAACACTATTATTCGTTCATTAAATTAATTTTGACATTTAACTATTTTAAAACCCTTGCCAACAACAAAAGCTTACAACTACTTATTGGAAGATTTGTTGAAGCAAAGTACATTGTTGTACATCATTTCCTCATCAACCTCAAGCATCAAAAAATGTTTGCGGGAATTTTTTTTTTTATTTTTCATATGTTCCATGCATGACCCACATTTTATAGAATCTTATGTAACATGCTTTAAGAAAAGGGATTTGTTTTCAAGAATTATTACCTGATTAGGTTGTAGTTACAAAAGTAGCCAGTTTTGTGAAGGTTGAGTCTAACCCACAAAATCTCAAGAAAGTTTTGCTTTAACATTGTGAGAGACCAACAAAGATTATGTATGCAAGGGATTGTGCAATAGCACAAGGAGGAAAACACTCAAGGTGAGGTTGTATGCTTACCTTTTGAAAATAACATGTGATGCCTTCTTAACTTGCTATGCAATGGTTCATATGGGAGGAAACTAAACCAACTAAAATGATATGTAGCTATAGCAATTATACCTCTTTATTACTGTTATTTGATAAAGTGTATGCTATACATAATATTTTTAGCCAAATAATTACTACTTATTTAATTAATGTACACAATTTCTTGTAAATTAAATTGAAATTTAAATATATTTTAACATACAATATAGATAAATTTATTGTTTAATTTTAAAATTTTAAATTGTAAAATTGGAAGCATTTGAAAATTGTAAGATTTAAATTGTGAAACATTACCCATGATTAGGTTTAATATGTGAACATGAGCTTATAAGTTTATTATATTATTAACTTTGTCTGTCATCTTTACTTCTATGAACCATGAATTCTTGATAAGTTATGGATATGATTCTTAAATATTAGGGGTTGGTGGTTGAAGATTGGTGGATTAAAAGAAAAACTTTTATATATGATGAATTTTTGAATATCATAAGAAAACACGAATATATTAGAAAGAAGAATCTATTACCATATCTTACACTGATTCTTAAATTTAAGGAGCTTTATATAGAAGACCAAAAGAGGTGTAATTAGAAGAAGGTTAATTTGAAATAATGAATTGAGGCTACTCCAACCCAAGAGTAGTTTATCTTAAATTAAATTCTTGGTTTAAGGTGCTATGGTCAAGGCTATATAAGATATTAAGATGTGCTTGTAAATTAAGAAAACTCAACCTTAAAAAGGGAGTTTGGAGGAGCCAACTTAGTGGATACTAAGTAAAATTTGACGTAAGCTATGAGGAAGACTAAGGTGGATTAGAGCTTTCAAGCAATGAAATATCTTACAAAAGAGAACTCCTCTACATGGCTTTTCAACATAGAATAATACTTGAGTTCATATAATATATTTAGCTTAGATGTAAGCCAAGAAGAAAAAGGGATTGCTTTGTGAAAATTTTTATGAAACCTTGGAAATTAATTGTGACAACAATTAGTCAATCTTTTTCATGAAACTTGCTCTTGAAGGAGGGAGTTCTTTCTACCCGAGAATAAGGGAGATTTAGTTTAGTAAATGAATTATTCAATTTTCACACTTTCATATGTAGTGTTTCTAGTTGATTGATAAAAAATTTGTATTACATTTTTTTTCCTATGAATGCAAAGCAGATTACATGTTCACATATGGCATGTTTGGGTTTGGTTATAAATAGATGTGGAAGATAATTTTTGAATGGCAATTTTTTGATGAAAAATACTTCTCAAACATAGACATCACCATGTGAAATAAGTGAAAATTATACTAAATGGTATGCTTATTTTGTTATTTACGTTGGTTATCTAATTATTTATGTATTAAGCATAGATTATCATGATAATTGTTAAAAAATTGTAAAATCATGGAGAACAAAAACTCTTTTGCATATTACCCCCATACCCTTAACATAATAACCAGTTTTTCTTGTTATATATTGTTAAGAGTTAGGATCCTTAGTGTAATTCTTCTTCTTTCTAAGTATAATTGATATTTGGCAATATAGAATGAATGTAATATTTACCTCTCGATTATTGCATGAATAGACAAAGAGTTTCGTTCCATTACTGATAAAAACGTTATAAAATTGAGATTTTGTTATATATATTTTATATAAACTTATAGTTTGAAATTTATTATTGATGTGAAAATAAATAAAAAGAACTCTAAAAAATGTTACGGCCTACCATTCTTTTATCTAGGGTCTACTTGTGAAGCATAGAACCATGGGCTTGGTTAAGTTATAGGAGGCATTGGTTCAACCCTCAAGAGAACCTAAATGGATTTTAAGAAAAGAGCGATTGTTAGTTAGTGCTTAGAAATTCTTGAAAGGCTTAGTTTAAGGCCTTAGAAGAAGGCCAAGTTAAGTAGGCATATGATTAGCAACCAAAGAGTTTGGTTACGACTAAAACTACTAAGGTTAAAGTTAGACATTGTGGTAAATGTCTTAGAGATAATTCATAAACCTTCGTGTAGCAAAATTATGAATTTAAGGTTCTTGTCAATGAATATGTAAAATAAACATTTTTTTGGAACCATGCTCTAAGGTATACAAAAAAACCTAATAGAAAAGGAAGCTATAATAAATGATATTTATTATAGGCTCATAAAATACCATTTGTGGACCATTATGAACAATGAAAACTAAGCTTTGGTTAGCTAAGAAATCTACTGAGACCTTGCAAGAAGGTGGAAGAGAATGGAATATGAGATAGGGTTGTGCTAGGTTTTGCCATGTAAGTAATATGGTAAAGATGTTAGCTAAACCTTGAATTGAATAGGTCTTTGGGGTAAGACCATAAGTAATTCTACTTATGCTCATAAGTCACATGATGACACTCTCAATGGTGATCTTACATTGGAATTCTTTGGGATCATAAGGGTCTCTCGTGATACTTAGTGAATGGAGTCTTCATTGCACTAGTAATAAGTTAAATAAACAATCTAAGGTTAAAAGCAAAGCCATTATGAACTCCGTGGTTATGTTGGATTGGAAAGGTCCAAAACAAAATGTGGGGAAGATTAAATCTATGAAAAATGGGCTAAGAAGTTTTAGATAGTTGAATTATGATTTAGTGGGAACCTTAAGGCATTTAGATATAGTGGACTCTAAATTATCGACACTCATTAAGGACAAAGACATGTTAGCTACCTCACTCCCTTGGCTTGGTGTTAAATTTGAATATTCAAGCCTATATTTGGAGTACCACATTTCATTATAAGAACCACTGTATTTGTTGGACCCATCATGTGAATAGTCTTAGGAGGAAACAATCACACATTTAGTCTTATATGAAATTCAATGTTGTGCTTCCTTCTATTAGTGCCCACTTGTGGTTCTTGAAGACTCTTAGTATCCCACATGGATTGCCATGTGATTATCATTACCATGTCAAATGCGAAATTACATTATTTGAAAAAGTGATAGGTCATGTCATAATCCTTATGCATAGGAAATTATATTATATCATGAAGTGAATGCTAAGTATCTTGTTAGTCATAGTCTAAGGAAATATATATTTAAATAGTTAGTAGATGATTATATAATTTTGTTAGTTAGAAACTTATGTTGTTCATTTATAAGATTTATTCCATTATTACATTCATATTTCGTATTGCTTGTTAAGCCGCCTTGCTCTCCTATTTATAGCAAGATCAAGTTGTTAAAATTTGAGTAGGAATTGAGTTAA
The DNA here is from genome assembly GCA_023846275.1 of Vanilla planifolia. Lineage (NCBI taxonomy): Eukaryota > Viridiplantae > Streptophyta > Magnoliopsida > Asparagales > Orchidaceae > Vanilla > Vanilla planifolia. The sequence goes on from JAIUJO010000184.1 coordinate 138,601, forward strand.
AGATTGTTAGATCAAGTGAGTTGGTTAGATAATTCATTTTATTTATTTCATCATCAATAATAATATATTTGTTATTTATTTCTCATCAATTATATTTTATTGGATATAGGACTGCATCAGATTGTCTTATTAGACTTGGTGCTTACTAGTTATTTTTTCTATCAGACTTTGGTAGTTATTCATAAAATTTTCGTAGATTGGAATAGAATTAAGTGGTTTTATTTATTTTGTAGATATTCTGTTCATGTTTTTTTCATGTGAATGTGAAAAATTGTTAAATTCTTAGAATGATAAAAGTTTGCTTGAAACTTGGAAGTACAATATGATAATATGATTTTTTTTAGAATTTGGTTACTCCCATGGTTTTTTTTAAAATTTAAGTTTGATAATGTAAGCTCATTTGAGTGTTAGGGTATGAAAAAATCATATATGTGTGTGTGTCTTTGTATTACTTGTGTACAATTGAGTCTTTCCTATTAAAAAAAGAAGTTATATGATTGATTGAACATATACATTGGAAGTTTAAGGTTTACTTTTGCTATATTATATAATGGTTAATGTAGTTATCCCAGTGACCAAGTGGAGGATCAAAGAGATTTTGATGATAATAAACCAATTAAGTGAGATTTTAAAATAATCTTAAAGCTTGGATATATATTTTTTTAGATAATTGAAGAAGAGGACCTTTAAAGAGATGTTAAGAACATCTAAAAGTATAATTTTGTGTTGTTGGCATTTAAAGAAGAAGAGTAGTAAATATCAAATTCTTAGAGTGGTAGACCTCAAAGAAATTTGAATTAAATTTGAAGTATTTTGATGTTTTTCAGAATATAAGCTTAATTTAAAAAATCTATGCAAGCAATAAAAATTAAATTGAAATTTAAATTAATCAACTTATAACAAAAATATTTTAGTTTTTAAAATCTTTGGAATCAAACCATGATCATCTAAGAATCATTTTTTTAGCTTTTATTTTTTTTCCATGATAATTAAATAAATTTAAAAAAAACTAATTCCACTCAAATTAACTAACTTAAACCTATGCAACTATTTTTAGGCATAGAGTATTAATATCGAACCAGTTTGCTACAATAACTGAATTGAGGCATCACTTCTAAACATAACTGGAATTATATTCAACCACTCGCCGCATTCATTGATGAATTAATCATGTTGTTGGAGATGTTATGACTATGTCTTGAACAAACATGGTGGCATTAACCCTGAAATAAAACAACTTCTAAAGAAAAAAATGCCTTATAAGGAGAAAACATAGTAGCAAATACATCATATAATAGATAAATTTAAAGCTTTTCCCTTATAGCTAAATTCTAAACTATGATAGTGATGTTAGTTGTCTAATCATGCTATTTTACAAACAAATAATCATTGCCACGATCATCTTTCTTAAGCGATAATTCTACTAACTGTCTAATTGCTCCATTAAATGATCTCACGATATCCAATTAATCAATAAGTAAAATTAGATTTACTCATTAGAACATAATTTAGATTTTATAGGTCATATCAAATCCAAATATCAAAACTATTCTTATTTAGTTCTACCTAATCATTTGTGCAATTTTCATAAACAAGCATTCTAAGATTCTTTTAATCATGTTGTTCCTCTGCAGCGACTATTTTAACAAATATTTATTAGTTGTTGTAAATTTTATTTAAGTAATATTATGTTTTTAAATAAAAAAATATCTGTCAATTAAAACATCTTTTTTTTTTGTTTAGTAAAAACTTTAGCCATTAAAAGCTGTTTATAAATTTGGTAATTATTGATTAAAAAAATTGATGAAATTTTTAAAAAATTCTAAAAAATACATTTGAAGTAATGACATTGAACCATTAGTAGCTAGTGCTTATCATTACCCATATACGTTGTGTCCTTGACCAACTGGATATTCTTTCTTAAAAACTACAAAGCTCTCATTTCCTATTTTTTTATATTTTAATAAATTAAAATACTTGTGCTTCCTTGAGCATTTCTTTAGTGTAGGAATTACTTTGTATAGATTTTAATCACCACTTTCCTTTCCCCTTTCTGTAAATCTTACTTCAATATAAAGCCATTGTAGTCAGTTCTTTTCTATTTAATTGTTTTGATAGTTTAGCATACCCATTTTTTTAGTAAAAGACTTATATAAATCTTTTATGCCTTGTTTTTTTTTAGGGCAGACATAGGTTTGATTTCATGCTGAATCATCTAAAAAATTCTTAAATGTACTCTAAACTTTTTGTTGACCTTCTTATTTCATAATTTCCTTAAAAAAATATTATTAAAAAGAAATTAAAATAATTTAAATAAAATTAGAATTTTCAAAAAAGATTACTTTTAGACAAGTTTTAAAAGGGCATTATAAACAAACATCAAAGCAACTATAAGGTGATAGAATTTTTAAAGGTTTCTTTGAGCAGTTAACAATTCTATCCCTTATTGGGTTTATCTCATGCACATTAGCTTTTTGACCCTTTATTATTGTGAATTTTGGAATGTTTTTTATCCTCGCCAATCATGACAATGCTAATGTCTTTTTGAAATTGTGAAGAAAAGGTCAGGTTTGATGAGGATGATGTCTCCAAAAAGGCTACTCCTTTCAAATTCACTTTAATAGGTAACATTTTTCAATTGGATTACATTATTTTAAAGAAGTGGAAGAGACTAATCTTCTGTAAATTATATTATATCATGTAGTGGATGTTAAGTTTCTGGTTAATTAGACTGTAAAGAAATATATGTTAAATTAGTTAATAGATGATGATATAATTTTCTTAGTTTGAAATTGATGTCATTATTCATAAGATTTAGTCCATTTTTACATTCATATTTCTTATTAATGAATAATTTTTCTATAGCATGGCTCAAATATTCCCTATTGAGCCACCTAGCTCTCCCCTTCATAATAAGATCAAGTTGTTAAACTTTATGCAAGAGTGTTGTTCGAGAATATTATAGTTAGTAAATTAGCTAGTTAATTTATTTTATTTATTCCATCATTAATAATATATGTTTGACTCTTATTATTTTATGTGACATAACAGTTTATCACATTGTCTTAAAAGTCTTGATGCATACACTTTAATTTTTCTTATGAGACTTTTGTAGGTATTCATGGAATTTCTCTAGATTGGATTAGACTCCAGTGGTTCTATTGATTTTTGAGATAACTTATTCATGTTTTGGTCATGTGGTAGGGAAAAATAATTTTATTCTTGGCATGACAGTATTTTTCTTAAATCCTACAAGTACAATATGATTATATGATTCTTTAGAATTCTCTTACTCTAATAGTTTTTTTAAAAAAATTAAGTTTAATAGTGCAATTTCATTTCAGAGTTTGGCTAAGAAAAAATGATAAATATATATAATCAATTATATTAAGAAAAAGTAGTTATATATGCGTGTGTATGTGTTTTTCTACAATTGAATCAATTATAAAAAGAAAAGAGTAGTTACTTGATAGATTGAATATTCAAAATCAAAGTTCATTTTACTTTATGGTTTACATTTGTTATATTACAAAATGGTAATTGTTGTTATCCCAATGGCCCCATGGAGGATCAAAGAGATTTTGATGGTTATAACCTAATTATGTGAAGTTTTAACATAATCATAAAGCTTAGATATATTTTGTCTAAATTAGTGATGAAGAGGACCTTCCAAGAGATGTTAAGAACTTTTAAAAGCATAATTTTGTGATGCTGACCCATAAAAATGGTGAGTTATAGGGTGATAACAAACCAAAATATTTCTAATAAATTTTGTTTGGTAAAGTTTTAAAATTCAGATAGCTAATGTGTTTGTTCATGGAAGATGTTAAAGATGAAGAGCAGTAAATATCAAATCCATGAAACTCATATTCGTTAGAGTGGTAGGCCATAGTAGATACATTTTGAATTAAATTTTAGGTATTTTAATTTTTTTATTTAGAATGTCAGTCTCATTTTTGTCATCTATGTAATTTATAAAAATTAAATTTAAATCTAAATTAATCATCCTTAGAGATATCTTTTTAATATCTTTGATAATAATGTCAATATCATTTTAAGAATCACTTTTATTTACTTCTGTTGTTTTTTGCCAAAATAATTAATTAAATTTTGAAAAAACAAATTCTACTTGAATTAACTAACCTAAACCTATAGAATAATTTTTCAGCATAGAGAATTAATTTTGAACCCTTTTCGTTGCAATAATTGGAACAAGGCCTCCTGCCCAAACATAGATCGAAGTATCTTAAATGAAGGCACTACTACTTCCATTCATAAATCAATTAATCATGTTTTAAGAATTGCAATGACTTAAAAAATCAAACTTGGTGGCATTAACCCCAAAATCTAACTACTTCAAAAGTAAACAAAATCTGTTATATGGAGAAAAATTAACAGAAAATACACCATTTGAGACTAAAATTTAAAGCTTTTTCCTCATAGCTAAATTGTAAATTATAGTAGTCATGGGACTTATCTAATCATGCAATTTCATAATCAAATGATCATTACCACAATCACCTTTTTTAAGTAATAATTATACTAACAATCTGATCACTTCATTAAACCATCACATGGTCCGCATTTAATCGATAAGTAAAAATAAATCTAATCAATAGATCATAATTCAAATTTAGTAGAGAAAATGAAATCAAAATTTCTATACAACTTTAGCTAATTCGTAAATCATCATTTGTACAATTTTCATAATCAAACGTTGCAAGATTCTTTTAATCATGTGGTTTTTGTGCAATTATGTTTTTAATCAATATTTAATTGTTATTATAAATTTATTTAAATAATATTATCTTTTAATTAAAAAACATCTTTGGATTAAAAACATCAAATAATTAGTTTGGCAAATAATCTTTGTCATTAGTGAATTTTTAAAAATTGGGTAATTATTCATCAAAATTAATTCATAAAATATTTATAAAAAATTGAATAAAAATTTTATGTAATGACGTGAATGCCATTAGTAGCTAATGTTCATTGTTGCATCTATACATTGTGTCATTCTTCACCAACTCGATATTCCTTCTTAAAAAAAACAAAGCTCTTTTTTTCTCTTTTTCTTTTTAATTAAAATACAATACTTGTGCCTTGTGGAGCTTTTGCCAAGTGCAGGAATTACTTTATACATATTTTATTTGCCACTTTCTTTTCCTCTTCCTATAAATCTTACTTCACTATAAGACATTTCTAGCCCGTTTTGTCTTTCTATTTAATTGTTCTAAGAGTTTAGCATATCTAGTTTTTGGCAAAAAAACCTATATAGATTATTTTTTAGTCTTATCTTCTTTGAAGAGGATGTAGGTTTGATTTTTGGTTGAACCACTTAAAAAATACTTAACTACAATTTAAACAATTTGTTGATCTTTTTATTTCACAATTTCCTTAAAAACTTATTATTAAATAGAAGTTAACATATTGTAAATGAAATTTGAATTTTTTACAAAATTACTTTTAGATATTTGTTAAAGGATATTTCAAAATTTTTAAACATTTTTATTAAATATTTTTTTTTGAAATAAATATTGTTTTTTTAAATAATTCGCCCATTATCTTGTTGAACAACTCTTGACATGATGTTAGGAGCTCATTTACTTAAGAAGAATGTTAAAAATCAAATCAACTATAAGGAGTAAATTAAAAGGAAGGAATTTAATGAAGCATAAGTAAAGAAGTTGATATTTGAAATGAAGACTTAATAGCATGGAGGACATGTGGCCAAGGTTAAATAATAAACCACAAAAATGGGTAATTTTGAGGAAACGTTTCTACTTAATATAATTTAAAATTAATCATTTATAAAGATTAATTGCATTATTTAAGGCTTTCTTGATTTTTAAAATCATAACATGGTGAATTTACTGACATGTGTCAAAAGAACCTCAAAAGCTAGAATTGAAGTGATAGTGAGGTGATAACATTTTTCAAATTTGTTCTGAGCAAGATGACACTTCCAACATGATTCTAGGGACATCCTTTTGTTAGTAGGCTTCTCTCCATTACTAGGTATATTTCATGTCTGCAATAGCCTTATGGCCCTTCTTTTATGGTGAATATGGGAAAGTTTTTTTATCCTTGCCAATCATGACAATGCTAATGTCTTCTTTAAAGTGCAAAAAAATGGTCATATTTGATGATGACGTTGTCTCAAAAAAGGTTGCTCCCTCCAAACTCAGTAGGTATGGTTTTTAATTAGAATTTCAAAGTGTATGAATTCAAAACAACTGGCATCTTTTAATACATTGCAAAGAGGTAAGCATGCACTCCTATGATTTTCACTAGAATGGGAAAACATTTGATTTTTGATGTACAATATTTTTTAAAATTATACTGTTCCAAATGAGGGTCCGCAAGTAGTTCCAACTTTTTTGCTCAATAATAAACATTTTTAAGATCCAATATGGATCTCATTGGAGCACCTTCCAATCAACTTGGTTCACAAGTAGGCCCTATTCTCAATCATGTTAATAGTTAGCAAGTCATTAAAAGTATTGCTATGAAAATAAACTTAACAAGGTCCCATGGGGTTCTATCTATGCTTTGGTCAATCTTGCTAAAAAACTTCCTTTAGATATTAGAATCTTTGGAAATATTTGGTGCAACAAAGGATTATGGAAAACAAATTAAGTAATGAAAATTTTCTTAAATACTTTCGAAGCAATTGTAAGCAAGAACTCTCAATGATCCAATGCAAGCAAGAAAAAGAGTTCTAAACCCTTCTATGTTGGAAATGGAGAAGATGATACAATTCTCATTATTGAAGTAATAAGAAATGTGAAACTTCAAACTTTTGTGGCCATTGATATAGAAAACAATATCAACACCCCACTAAATCACACAAAATCTACACATAAAAAAAAACTAATTGTATCATAAATCATAATTCAATGATAGTATGATCAATTTAAATTAGTAATTATAAAGTAGGACATGTAGCTTAAACAAGAAGTAGACATTCAACCTCTCAAAGGCTCAAATAAATATCTCTAGGAAAAAGCTAAGACTCTCAAGATTTATCATATAGACTCTAATTGCTTCATAGTGGCTAATAGTGTAAAGTCAATTAGAAAACACACTAAATGAAATGATAAAAAAAGTGATTTTCATAAAAATGTCCAAAAGAAACTTTCAAGAATCTCAAAATGTTGACATTATAGTTTGTAATTAATAATTCCCTACGATTTAGCATAAATGGTATTGTTAGTTGTATAATAGGTTAATGCCTTAATAATCTAATGAAATTAATGAAAATTAAGTAAAGGTGTTTTAATTGTAGTACTTAGAATGTTAAAAATTGAAAATGAAGAATACTTTCTTCAAAAGGTGATACTTAAATGCTGTGTTACCTTTTTGTGTATTCTAACAACTCTTTTATTAATAGAAGAGATATTTGGGGAGATTTAAGATTAATGGTTGAGGCCAATTGTAGGTGCAAAAGGTGAGGCAATAGGGTATTGCATGGTGCAACATTGGTGGATTGATGCATCACTTTGGGTTGCAATATTAATGAGTAGCATAAGTAGAGGGGCAATGAAATTTTGAGTCCTCTTCGTGGTCAATGAAATTTTAAGTAAATTTTGTACTAAAATATTTGTGAGATTGTTGAAAGGATGGTTTATACGAAATATAATGATGAAAATCTTCGAAACATTTTAAATTATTCTTTAAAAAGCGTAAACTAAAGTATAGATGCAAATAAATTGATGAACTAGTAAAAATAAATAGAAGGATGGTATAAATAAGGGTTAATTATAGTTCAACCCTACAACGACAAAGATAACGTAGTCTAATGAGAAGTATAGTGGCGAATCCTTGTTGGGCTCCAAGTTTGAATAGAAGTAGTACATCTCCAAGTTTAACCTCCATGTGATGTACTTGATGGGACTACATTACATGTATAAGAGCTAAAAGATATGTTTCATGTAGCTTAAAAATGGTGAAGAAAACAAAAATGTCTTCTACACAATGTTCAATAACAAGTAAATAATGGGTACTATATAAATAGTTAAAGATCCAAGTGGGAGTTTGGACATAGAGAAGGATTTAAATGCCAAATATATCTTAGATTGCTTGATATCTTGCTATTCCCTACTGAGAAAAAAGGGAGGTGCTTGGCTTTAAGATGCTTATGCTCACTAAAATGTAATATGGTACTAATTCAACTAGTTAATAAGGTGAAAATACAACAAATTATTTTTTTTGATAGATCTTCATGTTCTTATAGTTTGGATGGTTTATTAGTTTATTTTACCAGCATTGTCGATCCATATTTCAAGATCAAATTTGTGATGCTATCAATGGTTTTCTTATTGGTAGCCATCACCTAAATAATGTAGTAGTACTAATTTAATTTTCCTTTTAAGCACTAATTTCAACACTTCCTTTGAAGACTTCATGAAAATTTGGATTATAGTTTTCAAAAAAATAAACAAATTTGTTGGTAGATAGCTTATGCTGTTTCATAACAACCGTCATCTCAATGGAGCAATCATCTTTAGCTAAGGAATAGGAAATCACTAAAAATATTTTTCTTACATAAGAAATCATACTTCAATAACGACAACTTAACGATTCAAATGAGAAGATCAATGCTAATAGCGCTATTATCAAGCTAGACTTCAAGAATTTTTTCAATAGTATATCATGGAGGAAGTAAGTACTACACAAGTTTAACTTCAATATTTAATTTATTAATGTTGTCTTGAGTATCTATACTATAAGTTGATTTTTATCCTTATTAATGCTAAAGGAAATTGTCCATCTAACTCTCACATTGGCTGAAGCATTCTAACCCTCTATCCCTATTTCTTCTCCACAATGTAGATAAAGCACTAAGAACAGGTTTAAACAATCTACATATACTTGGTAAAGTGAAGTACTATGCCACTCCAAGTGGTTATCAACAATATTCTCATTTATTCTTCATACAATGGCTTATACTTTTCTTAAGTGGTGATAATCACTGAATCAAAAATATCAAGATATTCTTTTCTAGTCTCTAGGGCACATCAAGTTTGCAGATTAATGTACAGAGGATCTCCTTTAATAGATGTACAAACAAGAAACACAAGTAGGAGCACATTGATAATGAGCTCATGCCTCAAAAAAGATACTATCTTCCAATCCCTTAACTCAAAAGCACATTATTTGAAGGTAGGAATTAAGTTGTCCCCCTTGAACACAAGTTTAATAAAAATATGCAAAAAGAAATTACTCTCAATAATAGGCAGCACATGTTAGTCATGTGCTATAGTCAATAAAACATTACAATCTAATGATATCTTATCTTTTTAATAATTTTATTAATTTTGTAGAAAGTGTGGTAAATGGTTTCCTTTAATGTGATTGTGAGTTGTTGAGCAAGCGTCCTTTGGTTAGCTAGAACATGATTAGCTTTCCCTATGAAAATTATGGATTATTGGTTAAGAAATAAAAGAATTTTAGGGATGCATATGATGCAAAGCTTTTTTAGAAGGTCTACACCTTAAAAATTATCCTCTTTAGATATGTGATTTGCAATTTCCTTAATGGAAAATGTTGTCGAGCATGCTCAATGTCTTGGAATCTAATAAAGAGAATCATTCTCACTATTTTGTATTTTACAATACTTGGAACAAAATAGATGTGGATGGCAACAATTATTTGACCTCACCAAGGATGGAAAATTCACTATCAATTCAGGATAGCATAAGCTTAGTGGTAATTAATTACCTTATTCATAAGTCACAAAAAATAATGTAAACTAATTCTCAACCTTCCAAAACTATACAAAAGTGGAACCTCCTAAATAACTAATTATCCTTTTATAACAACTTGGGAAATTTGAGCTTCAATTTATAGATTAATGCCTTTTTGTGCATATAAGGACTCTCAAATGAATCTTCCCTTTGTAGCGAATCTTGGCATAAAAAAAAACCCAACACCATGATTCAAGAAATGCTTCTATAATGGTGAAAGTGTAGTTAGATAACTCAATAGCTTTTGATGGATTCAATATTCTATCATCTCTCATATGTTGCAATATCTAGAATACAGATATTCAAAACAATCCAATGAGAAAATATTCCCTATAATTTCCCTAATAGTGTTCAACGTAATACTTATGCAATATTCAAATGTTGTGTAATTATGTAAAGAAATTCAATAGATTCTTAAATAAAAAAATATGCATTGCTTCCTTGATTTTTTGAGATCAATTTAATAATAAATTTTTTTTTTCAATGTACTCCCTTAGTAGTGGATTTAGTCAAATAAATTTCTAATGGATTGATTAGAAGGAACCATGGCCCTACAGGTTGTGTTTATGTGATTAGAGACTACTTGTTACAGCTATTAAAGCACTATCAATTTTTATAGTATCTAAAAAAATATTTTAGTTGAAGCCGTTGAAATACTATGTTGTTTAGACTTATGTGATAATTTGGGGTTATAGAAACGTCATTATAAAACCAAAAAATTAATCAATCCTTGTGATGATGCATAATTGCACTGGAATCCCTTACTATATCTTAACCCTACTAAATAAAATGAATCCATTTCGTTGCAAAGTTGTTGAATTCTAACACATATTTAGGGAAGGAAATCTAGTAACAAACTAGTAAGTTTAAATAGCTTGTAACTATATTAATTTAGAGGTTTTAATTTCGCAACAAATTCTAAAAGTTTTATAAAACTTTAATTAAGATTGATGAGGAGAGATGTTGATATATTCATATAATGATTACAAGGTAAGTCAACCAACTAATGCCTTGATAATCGAATGTATGAAATGCATTCACACAATCGTTAAGGTTGACTTTAATTTGTTCTTACAAAAATTACTGAGCATTTGGGACCAAAAAGAGTGAACTAAAGTCTTCAAAGAAGGGTCTAGATTTTGTCATATATCTTTTATTTTGGCTTAAGAAATCAATTTTCTTAAACTAATTTGGGTTCACATAATTATGTCAAGTTAATCATGTTCTGGGAAAAAGGAATGACCCTAATTCATGAGGCTCATTTCATAACAGGAAAACCAATATCCATTGAGATCCCCAATTTTAACAAATGATAACTATTCTTCTTATATATAAGATCATGACTTTTTTGCATAAAAAATAATACATCAAACCCATTCCAATATATTCCCTTCAAACTTGCACTTGATTTTAGCAAATATTCAAAAGAGAGGTTCATACAATTATGACTACCTTTGCGAAAGTAAATTGAGTACATATTTTGTTACTATTAAAACAAAATTATTTCAATAATATTAATTTAAGTTTTTGAATTAGGAAGCTACCTATCAAATTTATTATTCTTTTTAGGAATAAGATATGCAAAGAATGAGAGAAAAGCCATTTCTTTCTCAAAAAGTTCTGTCATTTGATCTATAGCTAACATAATTATTCATCAATTTTAGTTACATAACATGCTTCTACATCCTCATTATCTCATACTCCTTAATTCATTAGCCATCACATCCTCCCAATTAACTTATGTAAAGACTTGTTGAATGGCATCAGTTTAGTATGATGGGCTTAATTAGGAAATACATAAGACTCCCTATTTATTTGGATTCCTTGCACCATTATCATGTCATTCAATCATATTAATGTGGTCATTAATGACTAAATAAATACATTGACACCTATTTACTTTTGAACATTTATGGTTATAGAGTTCATCATGGTATTGAATTATATCTTACTTTGTAGCAATGCAATTGGTAGCTAAGTAGGCTACCTAACATACATCTTTTAGAATGGTCCAAAGAATTTTAATAATGCTTCAATACTCAATTTGGAATACCCCAATGGGGAAAATTTTCTTAACATGCTACAATATGATTCATTAATCAGCCTAATATATCATTTTAAATCAAGACTCTCATCTTCTATGCATGTTTCTTGATGCTGGTTAATCAGATCTATCTTTTGTGCTTCCTTTTCGTTTCAATGTCATTCTGATACTACGACTCATTAAAAAGGGTTAGACAAATATACTCTAACTTGTTTTTCTTGTGATGTACAATCACAAAATCCATAAATGTAGTATACAATATCTTACTTCATAGCAAGATTGCCATTAGCTAAATATATGGCATGACATGAACCATTTGGATTTCTTTGAAATCCTATTGATTTTAGTCAAATTATTTAGTTATAATAATATGCTAATTTGTTAATCAAACTTATCCATTGAGGCACATTGTCTCAATTGTTCCAATTTAGTTCTTAACTATCTTGGTTTATCGTTTTATCAATCTGTTCATAAAAGTTGTCATATGATTCTCATCATAAAATATCTTAGTTCCTTACAAGAGAAATCATTACACTTTTTGTGCTTGTACAATTTCATTGCAAAACTTATGTGAAATCAAACATGATCACTATGGATACCTCTCTGCATTTGACTCATTCCAACATATATATTGTATTGATAATAATGATACTTCAACGAAACACTCCAAATTCTTGAATGGTTACTGGCTAGCTTAATGCCACAACAAATCAAAAGTTTATGGATGCTCTTCGTCACAGACACATATAAATCGTAGTCTTTAGAAGACTTGATAACAATAGTAATGCATTCTAAGTAATAAACTATAACTATTGCAACCTCAAATATGTAGTAATATTTTTCACAAAAGAAAAGGTTGAGAAGTGTTTAATATAGCCTTTTAATGCTGAAAAAGTTGATAAAATGATTTCTAGAGATGTTAAGTACTTGTAATAAATATAAATAGAACTTTATAATTTATGATCAAAATAATCATCCATTAGTAAAATTACATACGATTATCTAATTATTAAAAATTTTAAAAGCCTCATTTCTTCATTTTCTCATTGCCACACCAATAAAGCCATGTATAACATTATCATGGAAGCTATCAGGATCATTTATATCATCAACATAGATTAAACAACTATACAAGCTTTTGATATCTACATTCATATCATGCCAGACATCATATGCAATAAAAGTAGACATTATTTCTATTTTGAAGGGAATATTGTAGAATTTTGTTTTTTCTTTGGAATCATCCAAGAAGTTGGACTTCACCCTTTCAAAAAAATCATAGAGTAGTTATGTTCTAGAAATTAAAAAATATTAGTAAGTTTGTGACAAACTAGCATTTTATACATTCCACATGGAGGCATACTAGTTTTACTCAGACTTAGAGCCATTCAAAGTTTAGTGTCTCTACTTTTACTTAGTCTCTGATATTATTCCTATTATGGAGGCCAATTATAATTGACCGTTGTATATCAGACTTTTTAATTTTATTTTTATTAATTTGTTCAATTATTTGTAGTTATAGTTTACCTTAAGCCATTTGGAGATTGATTGGTAGTTTTTGAAATACTTCTAGATTTAAATTCTATCCAAGATATCCTTACAATAGTATGGTAATTCTATTAGCAAAAGCTTGTACAAAATAGCTTTAAAAAGCCTTAAAATTGAGAGTTGGGTTGCTTTTTAGTATCGATCACTTCGTCGTTCACCTTTGCCACTATTAGTGTCAGTTCTTGTGGCTTACTCTACCCACCTTAACTCTTCTAACCCATTTATCCTCTTAACACACACTGACCATTGTTGATCCACAATACATGAAATTTTCTAAATTGTCAACAAATGTCGACCTATTAGGTCATGATAACATAGAAATTAGACTTGACATCTAACTGTGTCTATCTGCCTGTAGTGCGCAAATCATGTAGGCCAGCTCCGTGCAACTCACTAAACTAACACTTAAAATGCACAAGCCAATTTCCGAGCCTCTTATGCCAACTTAATTTTGCTTCATTTGAAGAAAAATTTTTGACTAAATTCAAATTATGTTTTTTATAATTTGTGATGATTTTTAAAATTTGAAAAATATTCTTTAGAATTCTAAATTATGTTCCATAGTACTCCAAAAATATCCTTTCATATCATAGGCTAACAAATTATCATTATAGCCTTGAAATGCCTATAAATAGTGATGCTACCAATATTGTAAGTAATATAATAGGAATAAAATAATAAAGTAGTTCCATTAAGCTAGTTTAATAGAAGCATGTTGTGTATATTCAAAATAATGGTGTGATTCTTTGAGGTTACGAAGGAGAGTTAAAAGAGCAAAAAAAAGAGATTCTAACATGTTATTCAGTATTACAAGAGCTTCAAATCATTAAGAAAGCTCTTAATCACTTAATTTTAACTTTTGGGAAATTAATAACCTCATCCAAATTTCGAGTTTGCCTTAATGAACATGTGATTTTCTTATTTAGTATTCAAAAACTCCACTTGTTCACCTTGACAAATCGCTACAAACTTGAGCATTCTGGATGATGGTTATTAAAATTACTTTTTCATTTGGTTAACATTCCTAAGATAAATAATCAATGAATGTTCCAAGCATCTAGGAAATGTTTTACTTGTGCAACAATACTAAGATTTTCTATTATAAACTTATAGCACCTTCGGTTTAGATTTTATATGGATATGTTGCATGAATTAAGAACTTTTCAATTATCGATGGCCTAAAAATAGGTTTTAGCATATCATCCTACATTAAATTGGTATCAAAGGATAGTTTGGTATAAGAAACATTGCATAATTTTTAATTCTCATTAAACCAACATCTTTATTATTTGTGCATTAGTTTTTAATAGCTAGAAATTATTTAAAATTATATAAAAAAATTACGAAATACATTTTAAAAAATCTTAGTTTTTTTTCTAATGCCACAACATTTACTTATTTATATGTTCTTATGCTTTTACATTTAATGATTTGTTTGATTCTCTTTATCTTTGTCATCCAAAATTACAATCTTTTTTCAATCCCAATTCTTTATGATTACTAGGTCTACAAATTACTATAGAATGTTTGATTCTCAACCACTATAGTCATCCATGGACTAATAAAATAATATGTAATTGTAGAACTAAATAATTCAATGCAAGAGATAAGAGCAACCTTAGTAACATCCATAGATTTTTTGGAACAATGTAATGAAAATAGATTTGATGAAACACATAGGTTAAGTTGTTCTATGACAAGTGACTCTAAAGAAGATATCATGTGATCCAAAAATAATCCTAACCAAATTCAATAACGACCTGGGTGACAAGCTACCCCACATACCTATGATAGTAGACATCGTAGGGATAATGGTCACTAGGCTAACATGGTTAAAATAAGACTTGCAACATTTGTTGAAAGTTTAGAGTTGGGAGTATATCAAATTCAAGAAATGAGAATGGAAAATGTTTTTGAATGGTATGATCTTAGCAGGCATAAAAAGTGCTAATTTATAAAAACATAAGCTTCTATCACATGCCAAATTATTTGTTCACATATTAAAAAGGTAATTTCTAATGAGAAGTGAGCAATACCCCGACCATGAGAAGAGCTCAAGGTTTGCCTAAAAGACAAATTTGTACTCCCTTCTTATTTTAGTCAACTTTTGCATAAATGGTAATGTTTATCCTCAAATTCAAAGATTTCTAACAAATACATCATTAAATTTTGAGGATTATATCATCTAATGTGGTTCTTAGGGGCTAGACCAAGTAGCATTATTTTGATTTTGAGTTAGGTGCAAAGAGACTATTCAATTGGCCTATAGTTGAGAAATATTAGCAGTTTAGAAAAGGCATATGAAGTGGCCTACGATTTGGAATACCAATTAACTATAAGAGTTAGATTCCCATGACTAGTTCCTACAATAAAGTGCACACCACTACTTCCATTAATTCTACTACTTCTACTCCATAAACAAATTATGACCCATCACTAATACTCCTACTCATTGAATCCAACTATTGGACAAACCATCTACTACTTCTAGAGTACAATGTTATCATTGACACAAGAAAGAGCATGTCATAACCAAGTGTCTTAAAAGAGTTTTCCACATAAATATATAAAAGGAAAAGTAAGAGAGCAATAAACTTAAGAAAGAGGAGGTTGTATAGTCAGATTAGGTTATTGAAGTAGAATTACAAATACAAAATTTAAAATTTTAATATATTATACCACCACAAGCATTATGAGATGCATTTTGATTACACTAAGAATATTTAAAGATTGGTGATGAACTAAAATCTTCTATAATTTCATTAGAATTAAAGACCAACTTATTAAGATTGTTATAGATAATAATAGTTGTATCAATATCATATGAGAGAATGCTACCAAAAAAATAGTTTAAACATTCACAAACCATATCCTACCATACATAATATCTTTGATCGACAAAATATCAATTTTCATAAACACAAAGGTGTTGCATTCATTTACTAAATTAATGATTAAATCTATTTGATCATGAACAACTTACTTGATAAGTAAAAGAGCTCACACAAAAGGGATTTATTAAGAAAATTATTAGAGCATGTGGTAGATTTTTAAGATCCCAAAGCATAACATGAGTTTTTATTGAAGGAATTACTTGTGTTAGTGAGAACTTATGTATTAGAGAAATTACTTTTTTCTAAAGATTGATCATGAACTATAATTGCACCTTATTTCAAGCATTCACTTACAATTCATTTTAAGCATTAACTGAATTGAATATAAACTTATTTCCTTGCTTGATGTGAAAGCTTTAAATTCTAGGAATAACCAAAATCCTGCAATTAAAAGTCTGGAATTTAGTATATACAAATATTAACCTTCAAATGAAAAAAATATTTAAATATTTGTGAATATATTTCATCATAAAAAATTAAATATTTTGTTAAGAAAATTTATATGAAATGGAATTAGTACAAAATTATTTTTTCGAAATAAATTTTACTAAAAAAACTCAATTGCATTGTCCTTTTGGTAATCTAATTAGCTACCAAATCTAATTTTTTATGGGTAATGAAGCACCTAGTTAGATTAGAATCAATGGCAATAGTCAAATTCTTAGATGTAGATTTGTTGATGGTCCATTCAAAAACTTGATTAATCATGTGATGTTGAGTCTAGTGCATCATAGATCATCAATGGTTTATATCCAATAGAAATAAAAAAGTTTATCATCAACTTGACATTTTATGTGATGACCATAAATCCATTTCATAGGAATTTCATGTTCAATATGGTGGCATTTTTTAACATGGGTCAAATAATTTAATGAATAAGAATAAAACTTGAGTGAAAACAAGGTTTCTATCAAAGCTAATTAGAAATTAAAATGTATAGTTTGTTGAACTATGAAAATAAAAGTTGAAGGGAGTGAATAATTTGATAAGGTTAATGAACTTATAAACAGGTACAATGTTTAGCTTAGCAATTAGTTTAGAAATTGTAACATTGCGCTAAAGCATCGAAGTAAACAGTAAGGAAATGTAAGGATAACAATTTCTTCTAAGGCTAAACTTGTATACTTACTACGACAACAAATACTACTTATGTATAAAAGTCAATATATATTTTGATACTCAACATGAAATTTTTATTTCAATTTTTAATTTGAAAAAGTATGAAGTGCTTTTCATAGCATACTACATTCTTTTTCTAGACTTCAGTAATACTTCACTTAATCAATTTTCTTGCGCAAGTTTAGATGTGCATTTTGGAAAATCTTAAATGAGCTATAACACAACATTCTGCATAAAATAATTTGAAAATATTCTTTGGTAATAATGATCTAACCATTATGTTATGGCTAGTTATTTTATATCTCAAAAAGGGTACTTTGAATTTTATTATTTTTGATTTTTTAGAATTATAATTGTTGTGCTCTTTATTTGCTTCTAACAAGGATTAAGAGAAAGGAAGTCCCACTCAAGTGGTTCTTTTAGGAAAGGAAGAACGTCGTTAGGGCATAGTGTCTAGGTTTTTTTTGTTTTGTTTGACAGCATAATGATGGAATGAGTGTTGAGTTCTTTTAAGAAAATTGTAATGATGGCAATGTTTGGGTTCATAAAAAAGTAGGGAGTATTTTATTTTTTAACTTATGTAATTAGCAATTGCAAAACTCTCTCCACTTATGAAGGAGAAGGCAAGTACTGATAGCCTTAAGCTTGGCAACTTAAGGGTCAATAAAATCCATAGTTTTGTTGGGTAAACCATGTCATATTTGACCCATAGATCTCTTTAGTAGATATTTATCTTTCTTACTTTATGATTCCTTAATTATTGTAATCATTCCATGTAATGTTTGGGATCGATTACTATACTATACCAAAGTATTTTAAAATTCTAATAATTCAATATTCTAATAATTCAAAATTCACCCCATCACATGTTTAGCTATATAACATCTATTGAGTTGAATTCCAGACCTTACAAAAAGTATCATAAGGGACTTAAACTAAAACATGGTGTCAAAGAAGAGATTATATTAATGCTTATCATATAAAAGTTAAGTGCTTACAAATACACACCAATTTAATTCATAAGAATCTTTTGTGCATGAAATAAGATGAAAAATATAGTTGAATGTATGTGTCAACACTAGATAAATTTTTATAGGATAGTCCTAAATTGATAAACTATATTTTTAACTATCCTTATTCATGGATTGCATAACAAACTTATTAATATCATTATTATTCTTCATATCATTTGTGAAGTTATTAAAAAATAATTAGCCCATTTTAACAAATAAGGTAATTTTTTTATATAAAAGATTCATGTTAAGATCATACCATACTTATCGTAGCTTCGCTCGACTTGACTTATGCATCACTTGTGTAGTTGAGCTTAAAAAGCTTTAATATGTTATATTACATCTACATCACATGTTAAGCTTCATCTAGTTGATTTTAACACTTATTTGAATTAACTAGCATTAAGTTAAACTGATAATTTACAATTATGCATAAGATAAAGTCTATTGCAAGCATTTGTTATGATTATATTATGAAATACACATGACTGGTAATATACAAAACACTCAGTATCAAAAATAAACTTTCATGGCCTTCTATGCTTGCATATAGTTTTTCTATATTCATTTATTTAGGAAAGGATTGTGCTAGTGAGTAGTATTACTTAGTAGTGCAATGCACAATGCCAACATGCATAGGAGATACATGATGTGTGTTATCATCAATGAGTGGAATTGGATAGTTGAATACTCTTTCTAGATGTAGCTTCTATATGGTAATTCATGTGCAAAATGTCTTAGTGATGTAAGCTATGTATATGTTGTGTGAACAATATGTTTAGAATAAGAAATCTATGAAGAATTTTTTGTATTTTAATGGAAAAGGAAGTTTTGCTTAATTTTCATACAACAATTTGGATGAAATTATGAGTATTAAAATTCCTATAAATAAGCCTCATTTTTCTCCCACACTATGGTTAAGAAAAGTATGATGGATTTTAATAAAATTCAATCATCTAAAATTATTTCATTTAATGGGTGGTCTTTCATGGAACTTTAATTGAAATATTATTTCTACATTATGTTGAAGTGCATTCCTCTATTGCCATAATAAAGCACTTTAATACATTCAAGATCTTAAAAGCCTCATGATTTTCTTTGTAATTTCTAATCTTCATTTATTAGCGATATTTGTTGCATATCTATGAAATTAAATTTGGGTTAATGTTTTCTGTATTTCGTTGTGACTACATTCTTAAAAAATCCATTGGCTCTATTTGTGAGTGAAGAAAGATCCTAATAAAAGACTTTCTAATGAGCAGATGACTAGCAACCTTACATTGAAGTGTTATGGTGCCACAACATTTAGCTCAAAAGTAAGGCCTTTTGTTAGTAGAAATTAGAAGAATTTAATCCAAGGCTTGGAGTAAAGTGTGTTATTGAGGTAAATACTGTTTGTATTCTTTTTGTTAGAGGATTGGGAATACATTTTTTGATAAAAGAATGTCGATCCAGAGCCTGCTGGTACCACTCATGTTAAGTGAAGGAATGATTATATAGTCCAAGTTATAGAATTATGCAAGGTGGATGTTCAATACGGTCTAATGGTTGAATATCTTAAAACTTTTAAGTGATTTACTATATTACACTTTTCTTCATATTTTCTTTTTATGAATAAAAAGGCTAAAAATAAAGATTTAGCAAAATTTTGGATTATTAAAAAAATTGATTAATACCAATTCTCCTCCTCTGGTTACATAGAATAGTGAACAAGTTTATCAAGGTAGATTGTTATGTTGATTATAGAAGTTCTCTATTGCATAAGCTTAACATCATAGAGTAGATCCTCTAGAATATAATTACAATATTTTTTTAAAATTTATAAAATCCTATTTGGGAGCATGGCAAGTACAACCCAACATTAATGAGTCAATAATTTTCATTTAAGCAAAATCCTTCACAACTATTTTGCCCAAAAAGTTGATTTAAGGATGAGGAAATTATTTGAATAATTCATAACATTATTATGAATATTTCTTATGATTGTAAGTAAATAACTTTATACAAAAGGTATAATATTTATTTTGTGCTATATCATAAGCAATTTGTACTAAAATGTTAATGCAAACACTTTCTTTAAGGCTGTGTGTGTTAGACAGGTAATATGTAAATAAAGCCAAAGGTAAAAAAAGAAAAGGAAAAAGAAGGAAGAGAAGAAAAGGATGAGAAAGAGGAGCCCCAAAAATAATATGGAGCTTAATTGCATAATAGGTGATTTTTGAGGTAAATGATCTTCATGTGTCAAAGTTAATTTTAAATATTTTATTTTATAATGAATCTTGTTCCTCCATTGATGAAATGAATGACAAATTTGAACAAAAAATTCGAAGCAATATTTTTTTTGTAAAGCAATATTGTACATTGCATAAGAAAAACATTAATTATTTTGATGTGATATATGATTAACTTAAGAAAATATGAATCATTAATACGTAATGATTATTTGAAGATTTCTTCACTAGTGAATTACAAGCAAAAAAGAATTTCAATGACAATATTCCATTAAAACTTTAATCAATATTCAATTATTTGATATTAGAAAATAGGATTCTCAAAAATAAAAATTTTGATTTCAAGAATAAAAAAATTTCTAATGCTTTTCTGTTAATTAAATTATTTGATCAAAAATAGTTTTAGTTTATACATCATATATGCTTATGCATGCATTCTCAAAAACTCTACATAACATTGAAACTAATAAAATTTATGCATGAAAATGCCTTATCATTAAGGACCAATTTTTTATGTTTTACATATGGATCATCAAAAATAATATAAAATTATTTCTATAATCTACGTCAAATTTAACTACACTACTCATTGAGGAAAACTACTTATTCAATTACATGTAATTATGCTCGAATTCATAGGTGACATTGTTTTGGATGTGAACTTAAGTACTTCACACTTGCCACACATTACTATCTCGAACAAATAAAAAGTTGTTTTGGGATTCATAAATACAAAGCTTAGGAAATCATGTAGATCTCCCTACATTATAAGCTCCTATGAAGATTAAAATTAACTGTCTGCTTAAAAATGACATGCTCTATTTCCGATAAAAATTACCATCTTAAACTATTTAATTTGAGATTTATTCTATGTAAGTAGACAGTATTATCTCCTCATGGTCCTTGGCATTATAGGCTAACTATAAAATATAATATACATTTTAGTATTATTTGAATATTGATACACCACTATCAGTTAGATGTTATAAAATTTAGTAAAACTATATTCATAATGATTAGCTTCAAGAATTCATCATTTAGCCAACTTCTAACATCAAGTAATAAACATTTAAAGTAAGCATAATGCTATAATATTTAAAGTTCAATAAGGATAATCATTTATGAATATAACTCAATTATTCAATTAATTTTCATTCACAAGGAATTATGCATCACCAAATCGATAAGGATGAATCCTATTTGAATCAAAATAAGTTGAATATGGAATGTCGATGAACTAGAATTCTAAATCCTTACATATATATGTTCAGTATTATTTTGAATTGCTATTAATCTTGATTAACTTGTACTTAACCAAATCTTAAATTTTTATATCTCAAGAAATTGTAGTACACAAATTAGTTATGGCATTCAAAACATGCAAGAATTAGTGTATCTTCTCATGACAAGTTGTGATGTAAGAAGGCATGATTATTGTCCATTTTATAGTGGAAAATAATGTTAAATTGTGATGCACACTATTATTTCATTGTTAAAGAATTACTACTTAATATTGCATATCCCAAATAATCTTTGTTTATGATTTTATTGAATACTGAGCAATAATAGTAAATAACCAAAAATCAAATAGTCAATGGTTGTGATGTTTAGGTAGTTATAGTTTCAATTAATAATCTTAATTGTAGCTAGACTAGTGTCATTGGGACACCTGAAGGTGAGTTCATACACCAAACCATATTTTAGTTATAATAAGACAACTGGCCAGCAAGTCTTTTTAGCATGTTTAGAAGTCCTTACCTCCCTCAACCATTCATTTGTTGAGGTTGTTTTCTAGGTAGCTAACCTTTCACTTCTTTGGATCAACCAAAGGGAACCTTCAATGGTCAACAAAAAATTATTTTCATTAGAGAAGAAATTGAAGAAATTGACACAATATTTAGGCTTGAATTAATGATGAACTTTTCACACATATTTCCAAATATGGAAACAATGCTAGTGGCATTTAAGAAAATCAAAATTTTTAGTGAGTAAAAGGTATCATTTATTGATAACTAACATGTACTAATTACATTTGTTAGATTTTTTGAGAAGTTGGCTTCACCAAGCATGAAACATCAGTGAATTTAAGAAAACAATATTTATGTGGCATCATGAATTTCATGTGATTGTTGTTTGAATGAACATTAGCTCTAATTTAGGTTTCATTTCAAGTTTTTAATAAGGTAATTCTGTACTCCTTAGCTTTGGAAGTAAGAAATCCTATACAAGTCACAATACCTACTATAAATGTAACTATTTTAAGCAAAAACAAGATGTTTGTTGAAATGGATCTAGTGAAGGAATTTCCTACTTGAATCAAGATAACAAAAAATTTGGAAACTCAAATAGATTATGGAAAAGAATTCAATATGATAACTTAGTTATTAAATCAACTTCTATGGTGAAGGTCAACCTTTCTTCAATGTAAAAAAAAATAAAATGTTATGAAATATGCAAGATAAAATAAGAAAAGACAAATGTGAATGAATATAATCTCATTAATCCATTATTTATGAATTAGGAAACATTCTAAATGAAATGTCACTACATTTTGATAATCTCATTTTGGATATGGACGTTGCATGAAAAAAATATTGATACACTACCAAATTGTTCCACTATAAGGAATGGGTATAAAAATTCACAAACTAAGGGAAAAGCAGGTTTGCAGATGAATTAACTTGGAACAACATGAAATTTTGAATTAGATTATTGATAATTAGATTCTTTTTAAGAAAACTTTCAAAGGTAAAATAAATAACTATATTTAGATTTTGATTTACTAGCATCTAACAATAAATATTACCAACAAAATGACTTAAAATTATCACAAAAAATTTGAATTATGTAAATCTAAGCCATAATATAAAAATTGTTGTTTCATACATAGAACTTGAGTTTCCCATGACACTTTACCATTTTTTCTTACAAAACTTCCTACAAGTTTAATTCTTTAAGCAAAAGTGGTACTACTATTGAATGAAGTAGATATTTCCAAAAAATAAAAAATGATTATGAGCAAAGGTAGGAGAAATAGTGATTGATTATAATCTACATCTTTGGTAATTGTGCAAAAATTTATTACTCATAGTTTGAACTTCATTTAAACCATTTGATTCAACTCGCATGAAAATTTTCATTTCTGATTCAATTATTTTAGTTTTTGATAAATGATCCCTATATATAGTTGAAAAAATAACTCAAAAAATAACTCCCTAATGGCTAGAATCTCCTTTTCAAAAAGCTAGTCAATACAGATGGAGAAGAACATACAACTACCATCCGATTAAGCAAACAAAGTGGTAATCATTTAATCAGCTTAAATTATAAAGGGTCCTAATCTAATCATTGTGAGATAGGAACTAAAGCATTAGACTCGAAAGTTAGATGGATAATAACATTGATCATATTGCTGTTCACATAGAAGGAGAGACGAGACACTCAACCGTTGCATCAGTTATATTGGAGGAATAGCTAAACAAATTCAACTTTACATAAATATGGGCATGATCTGGACTTCTTTGAAAAAATACACATTAGTGTAAAAATCTCAAATTTTGTAATAACATTTATTTAATCCCACATTTTGAAATAGTTTAAGTATTTCGTGCTTATAATACATCAACTATTTTGCTTGAATGCATTAATTATTTTAGTGTTATATACTTTGGATTTGAAATATTTTATTATAAATAAATTATTATTTTAAACTTATTTAACTTTCGATATGGGGGACAGTACCAATTTGTTGGATGCATAAACTAATTATTTAAGGGTTATATATCTTTTGTTTTAACAATTTTATAAAAATAAACCAATTATTTTTCAAACTAATTTAACTTTTCAAATAGAGGATAGCTTTGATAACTAAGTTATAAATCGTTTTTGATATATTAAGTTTTCAATTATCATAATTATTTTTATATGTTTTATGTTTAAATTATAATAATAAAATGTTTTTTTGCTTATGCATTATGCAACTTTGTAAGGTTTAGTGTGAATTTACCAAAATTTAAGGTATGTTTTTATAATTACCATGTATTATTTATTGTTTTTTCTTTTTTGCTTAAATTTTGCATGTTTTATTTAGACCAGTACTACTAAAATTAAAGAAGTTTTTAAATATTTAAATCTTTTTAATAGTGATATTTATTATACTTTATGGATAGAAAGCCTCTTTGTTGAATAATTATTCCTAATGCTTTTCTTAATCATATACAAAAATAACAAATTTAATAATTGTTTCATATAAAAAAATTCTTTCGATATTAAGTACCAATAATTTAAATAATTGTTGTCCTCTATGGTATTATCATTCTAATAAAAAACATTTCACATAATTTTCAATTATTTAATTTATATTATCACATTTATTTTCACATGTTTAATTTCTTAAATTGTTTGGCTTGCATCACACAATCTAAATGTTTTGAATCATTAAGAATTTCATATTTAATTATTTAATATTAAAAAGTTTTTAAATTAATAGTTGTTGAAGAAAAGGAAAAGCATTTGTAAATTTGAATATTTTTCAAAATTTTTTTTATTTTTTGTATTTTTCTTTTAAAAATGTACTTTTTTCTAATTACCAATTTTATTATTATAATTCTTAAGAAAATTCTTCTAAGAAAATATTGTTGATTTTTTTTAATATTTCAAAATTTCGAACAATCAATATGGAAAATAGTTTTTGCTAAAATATTATACATATATAAATTATCTCTTGTTTATTATTTTTTTGAATTATTGGTTTTTATAAATTTATCATTTCTTTGATATTTTTTATTTGGAATTAAAATTTTTTGTTACTTGCTTCTTTAGGAATTTATTTTATGTGTTTGAAAATATTAGAATTACTTGTAGTACTTTTTAGGGTAATAGTAGATATTTTGTTTTTATATTTTTATAATGTTATGAAAGTTAGATTTTTAATTAATTATTTTTAATGTGACAATACTTTTTAACATCAATGACTTTCTTATTCAAAGAAAGTTGTTCGCAAAAAATGCAATAATTTTTTAGTATTTACTAGTAAATTATGAAGAAAATTTAGCATTTTGGAGTATATATAATTATATTGAGATATTTTTAATAGTAAATTTTTTAAAAATTAGAAATTATAAAAATAAAAATGAAGTGTTTATTATTTAAAGTTATATTTTAGTATATTATTTTCTTAAGATTTTACTAAAGTTGTTTTGAATACATAGAAATAGCTTACTAAGATATTTTTTTCTTTTATTCCCTTTTATCTCATTAAATGGAAAGTAATTTGTAACTTATCAAAAAAAAAATTTAGTAGATTTTATTGATAATAGTTTTATATATTCTCAATATTTTATATTTATCAACAACATTGAATTGCAATTTTACAATTTTTTTGAAAATTTATGTTAAACATTATTTATAACTTTTTGAAAATTATAAAAACACATATTTTTTATTTATTTATTTTGATTATTTTTTTGAATTTTTCTTATAACTACATGATATATTGGACGTAATGGTCAAATATTAAATTATTTAATTATTTTAAAAATCATATAACTCTTAATTATTTTAAAATGTTTACATTAACATGTTTGTGACCTAACATTACTAAGAAATTTTGTGTTCATTTCTAAAGCATGTGCAACTGCTTTATTCTTTTATATTGGCATACTATTCTTGATTGAATTATATAAATAATTTTTTAATGTATTATACATATTGTTTAAAAATTGAGGTACACTTATTTCTTGTTGATTTGCCATTTTGTGTCTCAAAAAACTTTTATCAAAATGGTATTTAAAATATATTTTTATTATGACATTTAATTTACTTCTTCAGTACATTTCTATCATTTAATATGCTTAGAATTTTTTTTTATAGAAGAAGTTTCTTGTATTATTTAGCTAAGTTCATTAGTTCTTTTACTTAAGTTTTTAAAATTTTGAAATATTAAATTTTACTTATTTCTTTTTCTTTTAATTTTTTTTATTAATATTTTAAAATTATAGATCTTAGCAAAATAACTTTTAAAGTATGATAGATTCACAAAATAGTATTATCTTAATAATATTTCATTTACTTTTTTAATTAAACTAATATTTTAGAAAATATATAATACCTAACTTTTTTTGTCTATCATTCGTTGTTTTATGCAAATATTTCAAATAGTATCATATGTTATTCTTTTGATATTCTTAAAGTACATTACTTACATCTTTGATTGCACTAACATATTTTCCTTTAATTTGGTATAAATAAATTTATCATGTTATTTATTAAGAAATAAATTTAATATTTTAAAAATTGTTCAATCATAATTTTTTTGACAATATTATTTTTTTATTAATATTAAATTATTATATTATTTGTAATGTAAAATTTTATTTAATATTAAAAATACCGAAAGCTTTTTTTATAAGTTATTAATAAACAATTAAATCTTTATTTAAAATTTAAGAAATATGTAAAAAATATGAAAATATAAATTAAAATAAAATTAGTAAAATATCATTAAGATAATAAAATTATTCTAACAATTATTTTATTTTCATTTTGTTGTTATTTATTTTGCAGGCTAGGGAAGCCTATGTTTGTCTCAATGTAATGGGATTTGTTAAGCAAAGTAGAAAAATATAGTCATACCAAAATGTGTAAACTAATAAAAATTATAAAGTAAAAGAAAAAACTACATAATAGCACGAAAAAATTACTTTTAAAATTATGAATAATTAATATAATAAAGGCAAAAAATTTATCTAGGTTATTAAACATATATATTATTTAAATTATATAAAATATAAAAATCAAATCGAAAATCTATACAAACATGAGGAATAAGCAAAGTTAAAAAGGAAAAAATTAAATGAAATAAAATAAATAAGAACAAAAAAAGGACAATGTCACAAAATATATTCATAACACAACATCAATAAAATGTTACAAGAAAACATGTTTTACTAAAAAAAAATGAAACAAACATTTTTTAGGAGTAAAAAAATGAAGACGCTTGACGTTATAAGATATCTAATAGTAATTAAAATATAGTGTACAATTTGTCATTAAACATCAAAACAAAAAAAATACAAACAAATAAATAATACAAAGAACAAAATATAAAGGTTATGAATAATTATTTAATATTATACTAGTTAAAAATATATAATATAGAAAAGTATAATAAATATTTTATTACAAACAACAAAAGAACAAAAACGATTGAAGAAATAGGAAGGATGCGAATCCATCAACTATATATTTATACTATTAATGTATACATTGAGTTCAACATTTACTTTAAAGGTCTGACAAATCATTTTATCCAAAACAAATCATATGCATAAGCAAATAAACTTTTATTCTTAGTTTTATATTTTAAATTAAGAAAAAAAATTTGAATGTAACATAAATTCAATTTGTTTTTCTTTGGATGCCTTATTTATAATAAGTCCATGATAAACAAAGTCAAGTAAAAATGTTAAAAGAAGGTAATGAATGAAAGATTAATTACTATAATGAGGAATAAAATTAGGAAGACATTACTGAGATATTGATAGGTTTTATTTAGATTTGACATAAGTTGATAAATTTTTTAAAGTTTTTAAATTTTTATTTATGTTACAGATAGCCAAAACTTCACTTTTGTGCTTATCATTGATGAAATTTAGGCATGAGGTATTAAATAATAAGATTGATATTTTAGATCATTGAAATTACTTTACAAAAATGACAAATAACTACTTAATAGAACTAAGTTCATGCAAGTATAATACAAATGTAACCATATAAATCAAATACACCAAATATTATGTAAGAAATTTTTGTTGTTGATAATAATACATTACGTTTAAGTGTCCTAAAGTTTATCGGTTTTATCAAAGTTCATTGATATGATTATAAGAACTGTGATAGGATTTATGTTTATAGATGTAAGTAACAAAGGTAATTCCAATTAAATAATAGTATTTTCATTAATAAGAATTGTAGCATCCTAAAAAACTTTTTTTGTTAAACATAATAAGAGATTACACATAATAGTCAAATGGATTCTGATAGTGGATTAAGTAATATAACACAATAATTGTGTAACATGATTCATTTTATGGTTTGAGTGCAATAGAAATGCGTGTAACTAAAAACATAATTATAGATGCTCATTTTTAGTACATTGAATGGAAGGCATTGTGTGTTTCAAGAGTGATAAGTTTTCATAAGATAACATTAAATTGAGCAAGAATTTTGTAATATAATTTGACAATCATGAATATAAATCTAATCTTGCAAAATATACTTAATGCTAAAAAAGCTGGCCACTTGTGGCATAAGAATTACATCAAAATATGGTAAAACTTTTTTGATAAATAAATTATTTGAAAACTTGTTTTCAATTTTTTTGGAAATAGTTAGATGTAATTGCCTCGCTAAGATAGTGATTAGTTTGGGGTTGAAAGAAAAACATCACCTATGACTATTACTCTCTTGAGAGCTACTTGGTCAGTATGATGTATAATAAGGTTGTGCCACAAAAACAAGATAGCAAGGCCATCGGTGTTGTTGTTGAAGTACTACCAAAAAATTATTTGAAGAAAGCTTATAGCAATGTGTTGACATGATGTATGTAATAAAAATGCAACGATTGTGAGCCATAATAAGGGTTGAGAATAATTACTAAAAATGAGGAAAATCCAATAAAGTTTGAAAATGCAACGAGTAATGGTGGTGGATCATCAGGTTCCTTTGAATAACATAGACTATACTTTGATAAGAAAAAAATTTGATAGTGAAGGCACATATGATAGGAATCTTATAGTTGGAATCTAATTTTTCTCTAATTCCATAAACAATAAGGTTAATGAAAGAAGGAAAAGGTATGGGAAGAAAGTGTAGAACATGCCCTCCTCTATTTCAGTCTATATGCAAACTAGACCTCCATAATGACATTGACTATATTAAATGTCAAAATTAAGATTTGTATTTTTACTACACAAATTCTATTAAATTTCTAATTGAAACAATCTTAATACTAAAAATAATCAAAAAAATTTTACTTCATAAATAATTGATGCAAACATTAAAATATTTGTGAGGACATTGGCCTTATACATGACTTGTTATAGTATAATTTAAACTTAAAATTTTTAAATAACCAATAAAAATACTATTATGGTCCTTAGCTAACATTATATTACATCTTATCTTGCACTAAAAATGTTCTAAGCTGAGGAAGAAAAAGTTTAATAAAAGATAAACTAATTTAAGATTAATACACACATAGCGGTGTGCAAAGAAATGGAGCTTGATAACTTATTGTTTATGATCAAGGAGAACTCTTATATGAAAGTATATAGAAAAAAATTTTTTGAGAAAAATGGAATGTAATAGAAGACCAAACTACTCCCTTCTTAGTGACCATGAGCATGCAAAGAATTACCTTCATGACTGAGAAATCACACATCTAACTATTAATCTCCATATTCTAATTACATAAAAGGATTTTTAGGAAATATTATGAATCCATTGAATAAAACAACAATTTAATTTCACAATTCACATAAATACAAATGAAGCTTTGAAGCAACATAAATACATAGCTTCAAACTAGTCGCATTACATCACCGAAAGCTGAAAATGAAAATTCACTGAGAAAAGGAAAATGTAGCCAACAAAGTTAAAAGGACTCTTTTATCTGAACCATGAGCCTTATTCAACATGATTTTGTTGTGCACACCAATATTACATATTGACATTCTTTATTCAATTTTTATGGAGTTACTTTTATAGATTCCAATTGTTCAAATCAAATCACAATTATCTTTTCATGTTACAAATAAGTCTTCACTTTTATATTGATAATATTTGTTTAAATATGTTTTCTACATGGTCTTTATCATTTCAAGTGCACCATTTTCTTAATGATTTTTCTATGTTACGAAATGTTTTTTCAATAAGAATTTTGTTTTAGCAAGTATTATCAAGAAACTTTTTGCAAGTGTTTATTATAAAAAATATTTTATATTAATGGCATCTCCTTTTCTTATGATTTAATGCTTATCACACACATATCATTATTAACTACTTGCTAAAATTAAGTTGTTTTTAAAAGATTGTTTCTTTTGTAGTAATAACATATTTATGATGCTTCTAATAATTAGAAAACTCTTTCATTATAAGAAAATTTGTATATATTCTATGCCTATCAACAAAAAATTAGTATTTAATGTCATTGATATAGTTTTAAGGATCTTCAATTTTTCATTATCTTCATAACATTATATATGTTTGATTTTTTTATTATTCTTATTTGCAATAACTAATTTTTACTTATTTATGAAAATTCTAAAATATTTTATAATAATTTTTTTATCTTTTAATATTAAATTTTTTTTATATTGATCACATAATACCTATGTTATTTGCCTCCTAAGCCTCGCGACCCAAGTTTAAGTTTAGTTTATAAAAATATTAATAAAGTAAGACACTAACATGTTTTTCTACTTGATTATATTATATTAAAGATATGTGACCTATAGAAAAAACTTTAGGGAATTAAAGAATAATTTAGTAAACTTAAAATGAAGTCCATATGAACCTCATATTAGTCTAATTAAAAATTATAATTTAAGAAATAAGTGTTCTCAAAGCGATTACTCAACAACAGATCGTGGTCATTCACGATAGTAAGACAAACTTTCAATTTGCAAAAGAAAGTCAAATCGAAGATAGAAAGAACCGTGGAGGTTTGAAAGAAAATAAGCTCCATCACAATGCCAAATAATCAACAACAATTTTTAGAAAACTTTGTGTTGTTAGTTTCCAAATTTTCTCTTATATTATTCTATTTGCAAGCATAATGTTTTTAAAAAATGTCAAAAGACATCATTTGAAAGCTTTCACACATCGCCCATAAAATAGTCTTAAGATGTCTTAAAAATCTATCTAGTGCAATGGTAGCATGAATGAATTGAAGAAACTTTATTACACACACACAAAGATCTAAGGTACTTTGAGTTTTTGTTATGCAAGCATAATTCTAGGGTGCTTCCAATAGATGTCTATGAACCTTGTGTAGAATAAAGAGACATTTACTCAAATAATTCTATAAACCTACACCAATAAAAAATTGATAGTACATTGTTATATATGTGCCTGGAAAGTCAAGATAAATGCACATAAACAAGACAATGCATATTGACACAATATATTACTAACATAAAGTATATCTAGCTCACTAGAAATTATTGATCACAAGAAAATATGACTATTTAGGTAAACAATAAATTTTCATAGCTAGCACATGATCTTAAGTTAGTTTTAAGCTCATCTATGAAAGTGTAATGTTAAGCTCATAATTGGAAGACATTAAATTAATTCTAACAAAGCAAAACTATTCTAAAGTTTTTATAAGTAGACCTCAATAAAAAAAAATTTGAATTCGAGCCACATAACATTTCTTAATGCAATCAAACATTATTATTCGTTCATTAAATTAATTTTGACATTTAACTATTTTAAAACCCTTGCCAACAACAAAAGCTTACAACTACTTATTGGAAGATTTGTTGAAGCAAAGTACATTGTTGTACATCATTTCCTCATCAACCTCAAGCATCAAAAAATGTTTGTGGGAATTTTTTTTTTATTTTTCATATGTTCCACGCATGACCCACATTTTATAGAATCTTATGTAACATGCTTTAAGAAAAGGGATTTGTTGTTAATAATTATTACCTAATTAGGTTTTAGTTACAAAAGTAGCCAGTTTTGTGAAGGTTTAGTCTAACCCACAAAGTCTCAAGAAAGTTTTGCTTTAACATTGTAAGAGACCAACAAAGATTATGTATGCAAGGGATTATGCACTAGCACAAGGAGGAAAACACTCATGGTGAGGTTGTATGCTTACCTTTTGAAAATAACATGTGATGCCTTCTTAACTTGCTATGCAATGGTTCATATGGGAGGAAACTAAACCAACTAAAATGATATGTAGCTATAGCAATTATACCTCTTTATTACTTTTTTTGGTAAAGTGTATACTATACATAATATTTTTAGCAATATAATTACTATATATTTAATTAATGCACACAATTTATTCTAAATTAAATTGAAATTTAAATATAATTTAACATATAATACAGATAAATTTATTGTTTAATTTTAAAATTTTATATCCTAAAATTGGAAGCATTTGAAAATTGTAAGATTTAAATTGTGAAACATTACCCATGATTAGGTTTAATATGTGAACATGAGCTTATAAGTTTATTATATTATTAACTTTTTCTCTCATCCATACTTCTATCAACCATGAATTCTTGATAAGATATGGATATGATTCTTAAATATTAGGGGTTGGTGGTTGAAGATTGGTGGATTAAAAGAAAAACTTTTATATATGATGAATTTTTGAATATCATAAACAAACACGAATATAATAGAAAGAAGAATCTATTACCATATCATACACTGATTCTTAAATTTAAGGAGCTTTATATACAAGACCAAAAGAGGTGTAATTAGAAGAAGGTTAATTTAGAATAATGAATTGAGGCTACTCCAACCCAAGAGTAGTTTATCTTAAATTAAATTCTTGGTTTAAGGTGCTATGGTCAAGGCTATATAAGATATTAATATGTGCTTGTAAATTAAGAAAACTCAACCTTAAAAAGGGAGTTTGGAGGAGCCAACTTAGTGGATACTAAGTAAAATTTGACGTAAGCTATGAGGAAGAGTAAGGTGGATTAGAGCTTTCAAGCAAGGAAATATCTTGCAAAAGAGAACTCCTCTACATGGCTTTTCAACATAGAATAATACTTGAGTTCATATAATATATTTAGCATAGATGTAAGCTAAGAAGAAAAAGGAATTGCTTTGTGAAAATTTTTATGAAACCTTGGAAATTAATTGTGACAACAAGTAGTCAATCTTTTTCATGAAACTTGTTCTTGAAGGAGGGAGTTCTTTCTACCCGAGAATAAGGAAGATTTAGTTCGGTAAATGAATTGTTCAATTTTCACACTTTCATATGTAGTGTTTCTAGTTGAGTGATAAAAAATTTGTATTACATTTTTTTTCCTATGAATGCAAAGCAGATTACATGATCACATATGGCATGTTTGGGTTTGGTTATAAATAGATGTGGAAGATAATTTTTGAATGGCAATTTTTTGATGAAAAATACTTCTCAAACATAGACATCACCATGTGAAATAAGTGAAAATTATACTAAATGGTATGCTTATTTTGTTAGTTATGTTGGTTATCTAATTATTTATGTATTAAGCATAGATTATCCTGATAATTGTTAAAAAATTGTAAAATCATAGAGAACAAAAACTCTTTTGCATATTACCCTCATACCCTTGACATAATAACCGGTTTTTCTTATTATATATTGTTAAGAGTTAGGATCCTTAGTGTAATTCTTCTTCTTTCTAAGTATAATTGATATTTGGCAATATAGATTGAATGTAATATTTACCTCTCGATTATTGCATGTATAGACAAATAGTTTCGTTCCATTACTAATAAAGAAGTTATGAAATTGAGATTTTATTATATATATTTTATATAAACTTATTGTTTGAAATTTATTCTTGATGTGAGGCACTATGATTTTGTTACTCACAAGTTTTGTACATAGCATGACATGGTATAAATGGGTATTTTATTGCTAAAATCATGGATAAAAAATATACAAAAAGTAACGTGATATAGGTTATTCCATAGATTATGTAATAATCAAATTACACTTGAAAATAAATAAAAAGAACTCTAAACAATGTTATAGCCTACCATTCTTTTATCTAGGGTCTACTTGTGAAGCATAGAACCATGGGCTTGGTTACGTTATAAGAGGCATTGGTTCAACACTCAAGCGAACCAAAATGGATTTTAAGAAAAGTACGATTCTTAGTTAGTGCTTAGAAAGTCTTGAAGGGCTTAGTTTAAGGCCTTAGAAGAATGCCAAGTTAAGTAGGCATACGATTAGTGACCAAATAGTTTGGTTATGACTAAAACTACTAAGGTTAAAGTTAGACATTGTGGTAAATGTTTTAGAGATAATTCATAAACCTTAGTGTAGTAAAATTATGAATTTAAGGTTCTTTTTCATGAATATGTAAAATAAGCATTTGTTTGGAACCATGCTCTAAGGCATACAAAAAAACCTAATAGAAAAGGAAGCTATAATAAATGATATTTATTATAGGCTCATAAAATACCATTTGTGAACCTTTATGAACAATGAAAATTAAGCTTTGGTTAGCTAGGCTATCTACCAAGAACTTGCAAGAAGGTGGAAGAGAATGGACTATGTCATAGGGTTGTGCTAGGTTTTGCCATGTAAGTATATTGGTAAAGATGTTAGCTAAACCTTGAATTGAATAGGTTCTTGGGGTAAGACCTTAAGTAATTCTACTTATGCTCTTAAGTCACATGATGACACTCTCAATGGTGATCTGAGAATGGATTGCCTTGGGATCATAAGGGTCTCTCGTGATACTTAGGTGAATCGAGGCTTCGTTGCACTAGTAATAAGTTAAATAAAGAATCTAAGTTTAAAAGCAAAGCCATTATGAACTTTGTGGTTATATTAGATAGGAAACATCCAAAACAAAATGTTGGCAAAATTAAATATAAGAAAAATGGGCTAAGAAATTGTAGATAGTTGAATTATGATTTAGTGGGAACCTTAAGGCATTTAGATATAGTGGACTCTAAATTATTAACACTCATTAAGGACAAAGACATGTTAGCTACCTCACTCCCTTGGCTTGGTGTTAAATTTGAATAGTCAAGCCTATAATTGGAGTACCATATTTCATTATAAGAACCACTAGTATTTGTAGGAACCATCACGTGAATAGTATTAGAAGGAAACAATCACACATTTAGTCTCATAAGAAATTCAATGTTGTGCTTCCTACTATTAGGGCCCACTTTTGGTTCTTGAAGACTCTTAGTATCCCACATGGATTGCCATGTGATTATCATTACCATGTCAAATGCAAAATTACATTATTTGAAAAAGTGATAGGGCCTGTCATAATCCTTATGCATAGGAAATTATATTATATCGTGAAGTGAATGCTTAGTATCTTGTTAGTCATAGTCTAAGGAAATATATATTTAAATAGTTAGTAGATGATTATATAATTTTGTTAGTTAGAAACTGATGTTGTTCATTTATAAGATTTATTCCATTATTACATTCATATTTCGTATTGCTTGTTAAGCCACCTTGCTCTCCTATTTATAGCAAGATCAAGTTGTTAAAATTTGAGTAGGAATTGAGTTAAAGATTGTTAGATCAAGTGAGTTGGTTAGATAATTCATTTTATTTATTTCATCATCAAT
The DNA here is from genome assembly GCA_023846275.1 of Vanilla planifolia. Taxonomy (NCBI): domain Eukaryota; kingdom Viridiplantae; phylum Streptophyta; class Magnoliopsida; order Asparagales; family Orchidaceae; genus Vanilla; species Vanilla planifolia. Next base: position 174,544 of record JAIUJO010000184.1, read on the forward strand.
AATAATATATTTGTTATTTATTTCTCATCAATTATATTTTATTGGATATAGGACTACATCAGATTGTCTTATTAGACTTGGTGCTTACTAGTTATTTTTTCTATCAGACTTTGGTAGTTATTCATAAAATTTTCGTAGATTGGAATAGAATTAAGTGGTTTTATTTATTTTGTAGATATTCTGTTCATGTCTTTTTCATGTGAATGTGAAAAATTGTTAAATTCTTAGCATGATAAAAGTTTGCTTGAAACTTGGAAGTACAATATGATAATATGATTTTTTTTAGAATTTGGTTACTCCCATGGTTTTTTTTAAAATTTAAGTTTGATAATGTAAGCTCATTTGAGTGTTAGGGTATGAAAAAATCTTATATGTGTGCGTGTCTTTGTATTACTTGTGTACAATTGAATCTTTCCTATTAAAAAAAGAAGTTATATGATTGATTGAACATATACATTGGAAGTTTAAGGTTCACTTTTGCTATATTATATAATGGTTAATGTAGTTATCCCAGTGACCAAGTGGAGGATCAAAGAGATTTTGATGATAATAAACAAATTATGTGAGATTTTAAAATAATCTTAAAGCTTGGATATATATTTTTTTTAGATAATTGAAGAAGAGGACCTTTAAGGAGATGTTAAGAACATCTAAAAGTATGATTTTGTGTTGTTGGCATTTAAAGAAGAACAGTAGTAGATATCAAATTCTTAGAGTGGTAGACCACAAAGAAATAAATTTTGAGTTAAATTTTAAGTATTTTTAAGTTTTTTAGAATATAAGTTGAATTTAAAAAATCTATGCAAGCTTTAAAAATTAAATTGAAATTTAAATTAATCAACTTATATAAAATAATTTAAGTTTTTAAAATATTTTAAATCATGCCATGATCATCTAAGAATCACTTTTTTAGCTTTCATTATTTTTCCCATGATAATTAAATAAATTTTTAAAAAACTAATTCCACTCAAATTAACTAACTTAAACCTATGCAACATTTTTAAGCATATAGTATTAATATCGAACCAGTTTGCTACAATAACTAAATCGAGGCATCACTCCTAAACATAGCTAGAGTTATCTTCAATCAATCCACCGCTCCCCACATTAATAGATCAATTAATCATGTTGTTGGAGATGTTATGACTATGTCTTGAACAAACATGGTGGCACTAACCTTGAAATAAAACAACTTCTAAAGAAAAAAAATGTCTTATAAGGAGAAAACATAGTAACAAATACATCATATAAGAGATAAATTTAAAGCTTTTGCCTTATATCTAAATTCTAAACTATGATAGCGATGTTAGTTGTCTAATCATGAAATTTTACAAACAAACAATCATTGCCACGATCATCTTTCTTAAGTGATAATTCTACTAACTGTCTAATTGCTCCATTTTATAGTTCATATCAAATCCAAATATCAAAACTACTCTTGTTTAGTTCTACCTAATCATTTGTGTAATTTTCATAATCAAGCATTCTATGATTCTTTTAATCATGTTGCTCCTATGTAATGACTATTTTAACAAATATTTATGAGTTGTAAATTTTATTTAAATAATATTATGTTTTTAATTTAAATAAAAATATCTCAATTAAAACATCAAATTGTTTGTTTGGTAAATACTTTAGCCATTAAAAATTGTTTATAAATTTGGTAATTATTGAATAAAAAAATTGATGAAATTTTTAAAAAAATTCTAAAAAATACATTTTAAGTAATGACATTGAACCATTAGTAGCTAGTGCTTATCATTACCATTATACGTTGTGTCCTTGACCAACTTGATATTCTTTCTAAAAAACTACAAAGCTCTCATTTCCTCTTTTTATATTTTAATAAATTAAAATACTTGTGCTTCCTTGAGCATTTCTTTAGTGTAGGAATTACTTTGTACATATTTTAATCACCACTTTCCTTTCCCCTTTCTGTAAATCTTACTTCAATATAAAGCAATTGTTGTCAGGTTTTTTCTATTTAATTGTTTTGATAGTTTAGCATACCCATTTTTTTAGTAAAAGACTTATGCAAACCTTTTATGCCTTGTTTTTTTTTGAGAGTAGACATAGATTTGATTTCAGGTTGAATCATCTAAAAAATTCTTAAATGTACTCTAAACTATTTGTTGACCTTCCTATTTCACAATTTCCTTAAAAAATTATTATTAAAAAGAATTAAAATAATTTAAATAAAAATTAAAAATTTAAAAAAAAAATTACTTTTAGACACAAGTTTTAATAGATCATTACAAACAAACATCAAAGCAACTATAAGGTGATAGAATTTTTAAAGGTTTCTTTGAGCAGTTAACAATTCTATCCCTTATTGGGTTTATCTCATGCACATTAGCTTTTTGACCCTTTATTATTGTGAATTTGGGAATGTTTTTTATCCTCGCCAATCATGATAATGCTAATGACTTTTTGAAAGTGTGAAGAAAAGGTTAGGTTTGATGAGGATGATGTCTCCAAAAAGGCTACTCCTTTCAAACTCACTTTAATAGGTAACATTTTTCAATTGGATTACATTATTTTAAAGAAGTGGAAGAGACTAATCTTCTATAAATTATATTATATCATGTAGTGGATGTTAAGTTTCTGGTTAATTAGACTGTAAAGAAATGTATGTTAAATTAGTTAGTAGATGATGATATAATTTTCTTAGTTTGAAATTGGTGTCATTATTCATAAGATTTAGTCCATTATTACATTCATATTTCTTATTAATGAATAATATTTCTATAGCATGGCTCAAATATTCCTTATTGAGCCACTTATTTCTCCCCTTCATAATAAGATCAAGTTGTTAAACTTTATGCAAGAGTGTAGTTCGAGAATATTATAGTTAGTAAATTAGCTAGTTAATTTATTTTATTTATTCCATCATTAATAATATATGTTTGACACTTATTATTTTATGTGACATAACAGTTTATCAGATTGTCTTAAAAGTCTTGGTGCATACCAGTTAATTTTCCCTATGAGACTTTTGTAGGTATTCATGGAATTTCTCTAGATTGGATTAGACTCTAGTGGTTTTATTGATTTTTTAGATAACTTATTCATGTTTTGGTCATGTGGTTCATAAAAATAATTGGATTCTTGGCATGACAGTATTTTTCTTAAATCCAACAAGTACAATATGATTATATGATTCTTTAGAATTCTTTTACACTAATAGTTTTTTTAAAAAGATTAGGTTTAATAGTGTAATATCATTTCAGAGTTTGGCTAAAAAAAATGATATATATATATATATATATATATATATATATATATATATATATATATATATATATATATATATATAATCAATTATATTAAGAAAAAGTAGTAATATATGCATGTGCATGTGTTTTTCTACAATTGAATCAAGTATAAAAAGAAAAAATAGTTACATGATAGATTGAATATTCAAAATCAAAGTTCATTTTACTTTTATGGTTTACTTTTGTTATATTGCAAAATGGTAATTGTTGTTATCCCAATGGCCCCATGGAGGATCAAATAGGTTTTGATGGTTATAACCTAATTATGTGAAGTTTTAACATAATCATAAAGCTTAGATATATTTTTTGTCTAAATAAGTGATAAAGAGGACCTTCAAAGAGATGTTAAGAACTTTTAAAAGCATGATTTTGTGATGTTGACCCATAAACATGGTGATTTATTGGGTGATAACAAACCAAAATATTTCTAATAAATTTTGTTTGGTAAATTTTTAAAATTCAGATAGTTAATGTGTTTGTTAATGGAAGATGTTAAAGATAATGAGCAGTAAATATCAAATCAATGAAAGTCATCTTGGTTAGAGTGGCAGGCCACTAACAGATATATTTTGAATTAAATTTTAGGTATTTTCATTTTTTTGTTTAGAATGTTAGTCTCATTTTGGTCATCTATGTAATTTATAAAAATTAAATTGAAATCTAAATTAATCAACCTTGAAGATATCTTTTTAATATCTTTAATAATAATGTCAAGATCATTTTAAGAATCATTTTTATTTACTTTTGTTGTTTTTTCCAAAATAATTAATTAAATTTTGAAAAACCAAATTCTACTTAAATTTACTAACCGAAACCTATGGAACAGTTTTTCAGCATAAAGAATTAATTTTGAAACCTTTTTGCTGCAATAATTGGAACAAGGCCTCTTACCCAAACATAGATCGAAGTATCTTAAATGAAGGCACTACTACTTGCATTCATAAATCAATTAATCATGTTTTTAGAAGTGTAATGACTTAAAAAAACAAACTTGGTGGCATTAACCCCAAAATCTAACTACTTCTAAAGCAAACAAAATCTGTTATATGGAGAAAAAGTAACAGAAAATACACCATGTGAGACTCAAATTTAAAGCTTTTTCCTCATAGCTAAATTGTAAATTATAGTAGTCATGGGACTTATCTAATCATGTAATTTCATAATCAAATGATCATTAACACAATCACCTTTTTTAAGCAATAATTATACTAACATTCTGATCACTTCATTAAACCATCACATGGTTCGCATTTAATCGATAAGTAAAATTAAATCTAATCAATAGATCATAATTTAAATTTAGTAGAGAAAATGAAATCAAAATTTCTATGCTACTCTAGCTAATTCGTCAATCATCATTTGTACAATTTTGACAATCAAACGTTCCAAGATTCTTTTAATCATGTGGTTTTTGTGCAATAATTTTTTTAACCAATATTTAATTGTTCTTATAAATTTATTTAAATAATATTATCTCTTAATTAAAAAACTTCTTTCGATTAAAAACATCAAATAATTATTTTGGAAAATAATCTTTCTCATTGGCGAATTTTTAGAAATTGGGTAATTATTCATCAAAATTAATTCATAAAATATTTATAAAAAATTGAATAAAAATTTTAAGTAATGATATTAAACCCATTAGTAGCTAATTCTAATTGTTGCATCTATACATTGTGTCATTCTTCACCAACTCGATATTCATTCTTAAAAACAACAAAGCTCTCATTTTCTCTTTTTCTTTTTAATTAAAATACAATACTTGTGCATTGTGGAGCTTTCGCCAAGTGCAGGAATTACTTTGTACATATTTTATTTGCCACTTTCTTTCCCTCTTCCTATAAATCTTACTTCACTATAAGACATTTCTAGCCCGTTTTGTCTTTCTATTTAATTGTTCTAGGAGTTTAGCATATCTAGTTTTTGGCAAAAAAGCCTATATAGATTATTTTTTTGTCTTATCTTCTTTGAAGAGGATGTAGGTTTGATTTTTGGTTGAACCACTTAAAAAATACTTAACTACAATTTAAACAATTTGTTGATCTTTTTATTTCACAATTTCCTTAAAAACTTATTATTAAATAGAAGTTAACATATTGTAAACGAAATTTAAATTTTTTACAAAATTACTTTTAGATTTTTGTTAAAGGATATTTAAATTTTTTTAAACATTTTTATTAAATATTTTTGTATGAAATAAATATTGTTTTTTTAAATAATTCGCCCATTATCTTGTTGAACAACTCTTGACATGATGCAAGGAGCTCATTTACTTAAGAAGAATGTTAAAACTCAAATCAACTATAAGGAGTAAATTAAAAGGAAGGAATTTAATGAAGCATAAGTAAAGAAATTGATATTTGAAATGAAGACTTAATAACATGGAGGACATGTGGCAAAGCTTAAATAATAAATAATGAAAATGGATAATTTTGAGGAAACGTTTCTACTTAATATAATTTAAAATTAATCATTAATAAGGATTAATTGCATTATTTAAGGCTTTCTTGATTTTTAAAATCATAACATGGTGAATTTATTGACAAGTTTCAAAAGAACCTCAAAAGCTAGAATTGAAGTGATAGTGAGGTGATAACATTTTTCAAATTTGTTCTGAGCAAGATGACACTTCCAACATGATTCTAGGGACATCCTTTTGTTAGTAGGCTTCTCTCCATTACTGGGTATATCTCATGTTTGCAATAGCCTTATGGCCCTTCTTTTATGGTGAATATGGGAAAGTTTTTTTATCCTTGCCAATCATGACAATGCTAATGTCTTCTTTAAAGTGCAAACAAATGGTCATATTTGATGATGACGTTGTCTCAAAAAAGGTTGCTCCCTCCAAACTCATTCTAGTAGGTATGGTTTTCAATTAGAATTTCAAAGTGTATGAATTCAAAACAATTGGCATCATTGAATACATTGCAAAGAGGTAAGCATGTGCTCTTATGATTTTCACTAGAATGGGAAAACATTTGATGTTTGATGTACAATATTTTTTAAAATTATACTGTTCCAAATGAGGGTCCGCAAGTAGTTCCAACTTTTTCGCTCAATAATAAACATTTTTAAGATCCAATATGGATCTCATTGGAGCACCTTCCAATCAACTTGGTTAACAAGTAGGCCTTATTCTCAATCATGTTAATAGTTAGCAAGTCATTAAAAGTATTGCTATGAAAATAAACTTAACAAGGTCCCATGGGGTTCTGTCTATGCTTTGGTCAATCTTGCTAAAAAACTTCCTTTAGATATTGGAATCTTTGGAAATATTTGGTGCAACTAAGGATTATGGAAAACAAATTAAGTAATGAAAATTTTCTTAAATACTTTCAAAGCAATTGTAAATAAGAACTCTCAATGATCCAATGCAAGCAAGAAAAAGAGTTCTAAACCCTTCTTTGATGGAAATGGAGAAGATGGTACAATTCTTATTATTAAAGTAATAAGAAATGTGAAACTTCAAACTTTTGTGGCCATTGATATAGAAAACAATATCAACACCCCACTAAATCACACATCTACACATAATAAAAAAAACCTAATTGTATCATAAATCATAATTCAATGATAGTATGATCAATTTAAATTAGTAATTATAAAGTAGGACATGTAGCTTAAACAAGAAGTAGACATTCAACCTCTCAAAGGCTCAAATAAATATCTCTAGGAAAAAGCTAAGACTCTCAAGATTTATTATATAGACTCTAATTGCTTCATAGTGGCTAATAGTGTAAAGTCAAACAGAAAACACACTAAATGAAATGTTAAAAAAAGTGATTTTCATAAAAATGTCCAAAAGAAACTTTCAAGAATCTCAAAATATTGACATTATAGTTTGTAATTAATAATTCCCTACGATTTAGCATAAATGGTATTGTTAGTTGTATAATAGGTTAATGCCTTAATAATCTGATCAGATTAATGAAAATTAAGTAAAGGTGTTTTAGTTGCAGTACTTACAATGTTAAAAATTGAAAATGAAGAATACTTTCTTCAAAAGGTGATACTTAAATGCTGTGTTACCTTTTTGTGTATGCTCACAACTCTTTTATTAATAGAAGAGATATTTGGGGAGATTTAAGATTGATGGTTGAGGCTAATTGTAGGTGCAAAAGGTGAGGCAATAGGGTATTGCATGGTGCAACATTGGTGGATTGATGCATCAGTTTGGGTTGCAATATTGATGAGTAGCATAGGTAGAGGGGCAATGAAATTTTGAGTCCTCTTCGTAGTCAATGTAAATTTAGGAGGGTTAGCACGAGTTGACGAGTGAGTGCTATTGGTGGTGGTAATGATGGCTATCAGAGGTGGACGATAGAATAAAAACCCATAACAAAATTTTAAGACATTTTGAAGTCATTGTTTAAGAAAATTTTGTGCTAAAATATTTTTGAGATTGTTGAAAGGATGGTTTATACGAAATATAATGATGAAAATCTTCGAAACATTTTAAATTATTCTTTAAAAAGCATAAACTAAAGTATAGATGCAAATAAATTGATGAACTAATAAAAATAAATAGAAGGATGGTATAAATAAGGGTTAATTATAGTTCAACCCTACAACGACAAAGATAATGAAGACTAATGAGAAGTATAGTGGCGAATCCTTGTTGGGCTCCAAGTTTGAATAGAAGTAGTACATCTCCAAGTTTAACCTCCATGTGATGTACTTGATGGGACTACATTACATGTATAAGAGCTAAAAGATATGTTCCATGTAGCTCAAAAATGGTGAAGAAAGCAAAAATGTCTTCTACACAATGTTCAATAACAAGTAAATAATGGGTACTATATAAAAAGTTAAAGGTCCAAGTGGGAGTTTGTACTTAGAGAAGGATTTAAATGCCAAATATATCTTAGATTGCTTGATATCTTGCTATTCCCTGCTGAGAAAAATGGGAGGCGCTTGGCTTTAAGATGCTTATGCTCACTAAAATGTAATATGGTACTAATTCAACTAGTTAATAAGGAGAAAATACAACAAATTATTTTTTTGATAGATCTTCATGTTCTTATAGTTTGGATGGTTTATTAGTTTATTTTACCAGCATTGTCGATCAATATTTCAAGATCAAATTTGTGATGCTATCAATGGTTTTCTTATTGGTAGCCATCACCTAAATAATGTAGTAGTACTAATTTAATTTTCCTTTTAAGCACTAATTTCAACACTTGTTTTGAAGACTTTATGAAAATTTGGATTATAGTTTTTAAAAAAATAAACTAATTTGTTGGTATATAGCTTATGGTGTTTCCTACCAACCATCATCTCAATGGAGCAACATCTTTAGCTAAGAAATAGGAAATCACTAAAAATATTTTACTTACATAAGAAATCATACTTCCATAACGGCAACTTAACGATTCAAATGAGAAGATCAAAGCTAATAGCTCTATTATCTAGCTAGACTTCAAGAATTTGTTCAATAGTATATCATAGAGGAAATAAGTACTACACAAGTTTAACTTCAATGGTTAATTTATTAATGTTGTCATGAGTATCTATACTATAAGTTGATTTTTATCATTATTAATGCTAAAGGAAATTGTCCATCTAACTCTCACATTGGCTAAAGCAAAGTAACCCCCTATCCCTATTTCTTCCCCACATTGTAGGTAAAGCACTAAGAAGAGGTTTAAACAATCTACATATACTAGGTAAAGTGAATACTATGCCACTCCAAGTGGTTGTCAACAATATTCTCATTTGTTCTTCATACAATGCCTTATACTTTTCTTAAGAGGTGATAATTACTAAATCAAAAATATCAAGATATTCTTCTCTAGTCTTTAGGGCACATCAAGTTTGCAGATTAATGTACAGAGGGTCTCCTTTAATAGATGTACAAACAAGAAGCACAAGTAGAAGCACATTGACAATAAGCTCATGCCTCAAAAAAGATACTATCTTCCAATCCCTTAACTCAAAAGCAAATTATTTGAAGGTAGGAATTAAGTGGTCCAAATTGAACACAAGATTAACCAAAATATGCAAAAAGAAATTACTCCCAGTAATAGGCAGCACATGTTAGTCATGTGCTATAGTCAATAAAACATTACAATCTAATGATATCTTATCTTTTTAATAATTTTATTAATTATGTAGAAAGTGTGGAAAATGGTTTCCTTTAAGGTGATTGTGAGTTGGTGAGCAAGCGTCCTTTCATTAGCTAGAACATGATTAGCTTTCCCTATGAAAATTATGGATTATTGGTTAGGAAATAAATGAATTTTAGTGATGCATATGATGCAAAGCTTTTTTAGAAGGTCTACACCTCAAACATTATCCTTTTTAGATATGTGATATGCAATTTCCTTAATAGAAAATGTTGTCGAGCATGCTGAATGTCTTGGAATCAAATAAAGAGAATCATTCTCGCTATTTTGTATTTTACAATACTTGGAACAAAATAGATGTGGATGGCAACAATTATTGGACCTCACCAAGGATGGAAAATTCACTATGAATTCAGGATAGCATAAGCTTAGTGGTAATTAATTACCTTATTCATAAGTCATAAAAAATAATGCAAACTAATTCTCAACCTTCCAAAACTCTACAAAAGTGGAACCTCCTAAATAACTAATTATCCTTTTATAACAACTTAGGAAATTTGAGCTTCAATTTACAGATTAATGCCTTTTTGTGCATATAAGGACTCTCAAATGAATCTTAGGAAAACCCTTTGTAATGAATCTTGGCATCAAAAAAACCCAACACCATGATTCAAGAAATGCTTCTATAATGGTGAAAGTGTAGTCAAATAAACTCAATAGCTTTTGTTGGATTCAATATTCTATCATCTCTCATATGTTTATATATCTAGAAGATAGATGTTCAAAACAATTCAATGAGCAAATATTCCGTATAATTTCCTTATTAGTGTTCAACGTAATACTTATGCAATATTCAAATGTTGTCTAATTATGTTAAAAAATTCAATAGATCCTTAAATAAAAAAATATGCATTGCTTCCTTGATTTTTTGAGATCAACTGAATAATAAAAAAAATTTTCAATGTACTCCCTTAGTAGTGGATTTAGTCAAATCAATTTCTAATTGATTGACTAGAAGGAACCATAGCCCTATATGTTGTGTTTATGTGATTAGAGACTACTTGTTATAGCTATTAAAGCATTCTCAATTTTTATAGTATCTAAAAAAATATTACAGTTGAAGCCATTGAAATACTATGTTGTTTAAACTTATGTGATAATTTGGGGTTATAGAAACGTCATTATAAAACAAAAAATTAATCAATCCTTGTAATGATGCATAAAAGCATTGGAATCCCTTACTATATCTTAACCCTACTAAATAAAATGAATCCATTTCCTAGCAAAGTTGTTGAATTCTAACACATATTTAGGGAAGGAAATCTAGTAACAAACTAGTAAGTTTAAATAGCTTGTAACTGTATTAATTTAGAGGTTTTAATTTCGCAACAAATTCTAAAAGTTTGGAAAGCTTTAATTAAGATTGATGAGGAGAGATGTTGATATATTCATATAATGATTACAAGGTAAGTCGACCAACTAATGCCTTGATAATCGAATGTATGAAATGCATTCACACAATCGTTAAGGTTGACTTTAATTTGTTCTTACGAAAATTACTGAGCATTTGGGGCCAAAAAGAGTGAACTAAAGTCTTCGAAGAAGGGTCTAGATTTTATCGTATATGTTTTATATTGGCTTAAGAAATCAATTTTCTTAAACTAATTTGGGTTCACATAATTATGTCAAGTTAATCATGCTCTGGGAAAAAGGAATGACCCTAATTCATGTGGCTCATTCATAACAAGAAAACCAATATCCATAGAGTTCCCCAATTTTAACAAATGATAACTATTCTTCTTATATATAAGATCATGACTTTTTTGCATAAAAAAGATTACATCAAACCCATTCCAATATATTCCCTTCAAACTTGCACTTGATTTTAGCAAATATTCAAAAGAGAGGTTCGTACAATTATGACTACCTTTGCAAAAGTAAATTGAGTACATATTTTGTTACTATTAAAAAAATAATTTCTATAATATTAATTTAAGTTTGTGAATTAGGAAGCTACCTATCAAATTTATTATTCTTTTTAGGAATAAGATATGCAAAGAATGAGAGAAAAGCCATTTCTTTCTCAAAAATTTCTATCATTTGAACTATAGCTAACATAATTATTCATCAATTTTAGTTACATAACATGCTTCTACATCCTCATTATCTAGTACTCCTTCATTCATTGGCCATCACATCCTCCCAATTAACCTTATGTAAAGACTTGTTGAATGGCATCAGCATAGTTTGATGGGCTTAATTAGGAAATACATAAGACTCCCTATTTATTTGGATTCCTTGCACGTTTATCATGTCATTCAATCATATTAATGTGGTCATTAATGACTTAATAAATACATTGACACTTATTGACTTTTTGAACATGTATGGTTATAGAGTTCATCATGGTATTGAATTATATCTTACTTTTTAGCAATACAATTGCTAGCTAAGCAGGCTACCTAACATGGATCTTTTAGAATGGTCGAAAGAATTTTAATAATGCTTCAATACTCAATTTAGAATATCCCAATGGGGAAAATTTTCTTAACATGCTACAATATGATTCATTAATCAGCCTAATATATCATTTCACATCAAGACTCTCATCTCCTATGCACGTTTCTTGATGCTGGTTAATCAAATCTATCTTTTGTGCTTCCTTTTTGTTTCAATGTCATTCTGATATTATGACTCATTAAAAAGGATTAGACAAATATGTTTATTCTAATTTGTTTTTCTTATGATGTACAATCACAAAATCCATAAATGTAGTATACAATATCTTACTTCATAGCAAGATTGCCATTAGCTAAATATGTGGCATGACATGAACCATTTCGATTTCTTCAAAATCCTATTCATTTCAATCAAATTATTTAGTTATAAAAATATGCTAATATGTTAATCAAACTTATCCATTGAGGCACATTGTCTCAATTGTTGCATTCAGTTCTTAACTATCTTGGTTTACCATTTTAAATTGTTCATAAAAGTTGTCATGTGATTCTCATCATAAAATATGTCAGTTCCTTACAGCAAGAGCAATTATTACACTTTTTGTGCTTATACAATTTCATTGCAAAACTTATGTGAAATCAAACATGATCACGGTGAGAAGAAGGCCACCAACAGCAACAGAAGCATAGCGTTTGTGCTTGTGGTAGCATCTGGTGAGACTATCCAACAGCAGGTATCCAAAGACAAGACTGAGGAGCAACGACGACTGAGGAGCGACGACGAAGGAGCGGGGACGTGCTGGGAGGGTGGCTGTAGCTCGTCTGATGTGATGTGGTGTTGGAAGGCGAGGCTTACTCGGGCGCAGCGTCGAATCTAGTGACGGTACCGGAGGCGGAGTCATAGCCACGGACTGCGACGCCGCGCGGTGGGCCTGAGGATGCCAGGGGGACTGGCGACACCGTGGGTCAGGGACTAGAGGTGTGTTGTTCAGACACAGCGGCGGTCAACGATCAATGGTCAGCAATCGTCGGCCCACACGTGAGTGGCACCTGGTGTGTTCGACCGCTCGTGCGTGGACCGGGTTCGTGTTTGAATTTGAATTCTGGTTCACATGGGGTGCACTGGGACATGATTGATTGGCATAGGTTCCTGCGATGCATTACACCCTTCGTCCCTGAGGTCACGCCACAGACCCTGCAGCCCAAATCGGACGTTCGATTGTGTGAAGCACGCTTCGGAGGTGCAGCCGGCGAGCAAGGACTACCGCGAGCAACTCCCCAGTGCGAGAGTGCCTTTGCTTATCTTCTGGAGGAGGAATGCCATATGACGAGGGACCCACACTTCCTATCATTTCAGAGGCTGGAGGCTTCTCAAGGAATGACGCCATACTGGAGGCCGAGGACACTGCAACGAGAGGAGTGGAAGCGGAGGCAAACAATTTTACCGGAGATGCGGAGATGCAGAGATGCAGAGGGCTGCGGAGAATTTGCATGCCAAGGCTAGCTTTAGAGAGGTTTTGACAGCTCGCAATAATCAGAATGGTAACATGGTGAATTCCTCCTTGCGCCTGGCAAATATTGATATCAAGGAACGTGCTACGGCCATTCCTGACATTGCTGAGGACGGTGAGGTCCTTGTCTCTTTGAAAGCTTGTCAATGGCGAATAGATTTTCACAAATTCGACCTGGTGGGTCGAATTTATGTGAACACGTTTCCTTTCCCGATCATTGCTATGGTGCTGCTCAAACACTGGGGCCACCAGAAGAATTTCAAAGTGTTTGATCTGTCTTCGAACTACTTTTTCTTACTTTTTGAATCTATGGAGGACCAGAATGATGTGTGGCTTCTGGGGCCGTGGCAAATCGCAGGCCAAGCTATGGGTCTGGATGTTTGGTCGCATGAGTTCAAACTCGGCGACTCCCACGCGATGTGCGCACTGATCTGGGTGCTATTCCCTGGCTTACCCTTGATTTACTATGATGTGGACAATATTTTGCGCATTGCGAAGGCTATAGGCAATCCATTCCTTCTCGACGGGTGGACGGCAGCAATGGAGGGATCGTCCTATGCCCGGGTCTGCATACGAACGGACCTCTCCAAACCCTTGTAGCTGGGCGTTTGGCTTAACGAGGACTGTGGGAGAATCTACCAACGTTTTGAATATGAGGGGCTGCCGAGGATTTGCTTCTCGTGCGGTCATGTTGGTCATTTAGCCAGTCATTGCAACGTGCAGCTGACGAAGGCGCTGGTTCACCCTGGTGACGGCGAATGTTCTGAAATGAGCGAGAACAGGGGCCAGAGGGAAGGAGGGGTGGACCATCTCGAGATAACGGAAGATGCGCATGGAATAGAGCCTTGGATGCTAGTTCAACCTAGATGGAGAAAAATGGGTGCTAATGCTCGGAGTGGCCGAGTGGCCACGGCAAGCCATAGCCCCAGGAAACACGTTAAATGTACTCGTGGGCGGGTGCACAGTGACTCGTCTAGGGGTGCCAGCCATCCCTCGAGGGAACGCGTGAGGAGCAGACCCAAGCGGAGTTCACCATCTAGGAGCCGCGCTCAACAATTGGCGTGCTCGGGAGATCAGGGCCTCGTAGTTGAAGGTGCAGAGCGGGCGGCCTGTGGGGGCGGAGACAGGGGAAAGTTACCCGTGTCTATGGTGGCTCGAGAGAAGGACACACCCAAGGACCTGGGTGGCAGCACGACTTAAGTGTGCGGGCTATAGCTGTGCTTCGTGGGGCGCAGCGGCCATCACAAGCGGTGATGGTGGAGTTTCGGGGAGGTGCTGATGCACGACTACAGGTTCTTGTTCTAACGACATTATCATTTATGAATGTTATAGTGTGGAATATAAGGGGCGTCAAGAAGAAGAAGTCCAGGGGCTATTTGTGTAGGCTGGTCCGTGAGCAGAATATTGCTGTTGTGGCGTTAATGTAGACTAAAGTGCGGTTTTTATCTGGACAAGATGCAGATTGGCTCCTCGGGAGAGGTTGGGAGTTTGAGGCCTACCCCTCGGAGGGTATGTCGGCTGGCTTTGTTATTCTATGGAAAAATGTGGTGGACCTTAAGGTAACTGGGGCTTCGTCTCATGCAATGGCTTGCACAGTCAAAATCCTTCCTAACGGCATGATTAATTGTTTCATTGTTTACGGCCCCAAAAATCACCATATGCGTCGGGCCATTTGGGATGCTGTCCAGAACTCTTGCGGGGGCGACGAGCCTCTTATTGTCGCTGGAGATTTTAATTGAGTTTTGGCACCTGAGGAAAAGTGTGGTGGGCGGCGCTTCATCTATGGCAGGGATTAGCAGGAATTTGCGGACCATATGCAAGAGCTCCAACTTGTTGATTTGGGCTTCTCTGGCAATAGGTTTACATGGAGCAACAGGAAGCAGGGGGGTGCACACTTCCTCGAGCGTCTAGACCAGGGTCTTATGAATGCTGCTGGGTTGCTCGCATTACCTGTTTGTTCTGTTCATCACCTTAGTAGGCTGGGTTCAGATCACTGTCCACTGCTGATTAAGGTGGGAGGTGGGGATCATTGGCAGCAATCCGGCATGCCTCTCTTCGACATCGTGTGGCTGGATTTCCCTCAATCTTTCCAGGTGGTGGATAAGGCTTGAAGGAGACATGGCGCTGCGCAGATGGAGCCGTGAGGAGGTGGGGAATATTATAGATCGAAACAGGGAGTTGGAACGGGACATCGACGAGCTTTAAAAGAGGGAGTCTAGCGAGGGCCTGTCAGAGGAGGACCACAAGCGGCTAGGGAATATGGTTGCTGCCTTTCATCGGGGATGTGCTCACAAAGAACAGTGGTGGTGGCAGTACGCCAAGGTGCACTGGGTGTAGCTCGGTGATTGCAACTCGAAGTTCTTCCACATTGCAGCCTCGGCTTAGAAAAGGGAGAATCGCATTACATACATGAGGGATGATGACAGCAACATTGCGGACTCTCCTGACAGCATTAGGCATGTTGTCCTTGCCTATTTTGAATGGAAATGGGGCGATGGAAACTAGACGCCCCTGCCCCAAATTACCTCGCTTTTGGGATCCATCAACGATCAGTTGGGTTCCAGCCTTTGCCACAGGGTTACGGAAGACAAAATCATGGTGGCTATGAGGGGAATCAAAAGGAATCGCGCCCGAAAATTGACAGAATCACAATGGACTTCGTTAATGGCTATTGGAACATTACACAATGGGATATTATTAACGTTGTATTTGCCTTCTTCAAGGAGCGCAGGTTGCCGGAGGGCTGGAAGGACATCCTTGTAGTCCTTATTCGAAAGAAACAGGGAGCTTGCCGGCCGGAGCATTTCTGGCCGATCAGCTTATGCAATATAATCTATAAGTTGGTGGCTCGTATTTTTGTTGGCAGGTTGAAAACGCTACTGCCTAGTCTTATTTTGCAGGAAAAGGTTGCTTTCGTCCCTGGGAGGAGCATCTCGGATAACATAAACATTGCCCAGGAGATGGTAGTGAGGATGCGCTCCTGTACCACTGCCTCCGGCCTCATGGCAGTGAAAGTCGACATGGAGCAGGCCTATGATAGGGTTCGATGGGACTTTCTGCTCGAGGTTATGAAGGTAATGCGCTTCCCTGTCACTTTGTGCGAGTGGATCACAGCGTGTATCTCTGCTCCACGATTTGCTGTTCTCATTAATGGATGATGGCTTCCTTGGGTGGCGGCGCGGTGGGGCCTCCGGCAGGGCTGCCCACTTTCCCCTTTCCTCTTTGTTATGGCCACGGAGTACCTGTCGTGCTTGATGCGGGAATACGAATCCTTGCAGTTGCTTGGGTTTAGATCAGGGAGGCACGCTTCGTGGGTTTCCCACCTCCTGTTTGTGGATGACGTGCTGGTGGTTGCTCCTGCATCAATGGAGGCTGCGAGCGCCGTTCGTCGCATTCTGCAGGCCTTCGGGGACAGCGCTGGCTTGCAGGTTAATTTCTCCAAGTCAAACGTTTACTTCAGCAATAAATTCAGCAAGAAGAAGTCCCGCCTTATTTCTAGGAAGCTTGGTATGGAGCTTGGCCAGACGCTGACGTATCTGGGGGTTCCAATTACTGCGCGACGATTGACCAAACATGAATTGAATTTCCTCGTCCAAAGGATTGACACAACTGTGATTAGCTGGCGCACCCGAGTGCTGTCGCTTGTGGGCAGGGCTATGCTGGCATCCTCTTTTTTGTGCGTTATCCCCAACCACGAGTTGCGACATTGTATGGTGCCGACAGGGATCCTTGCTGACATTGAACGACGCATAAGACAATTCCTCTAGGGAGGCACAAGTACTGCGCAGGTGCTGCACAACGCGCCTTGGGACTGCGTGACTATGTCGAGGGCGACCAGAGGGCTTGGCCTTCGGGAACTTCTCATTTGGCACCAGGCTTTGCAAATGGGGAACTGTAAATGTATCCTTGGATGTGATGTGGTCTTATGGGTAGACATCATGAGGAGGAAGTATGGGTTCAACGATTCGTTGATGAAGGTATCCTGGAAGGCCTTTGCTATGTGCAAGATGATCCTGGAAGCTATGCCAGCGGCGATTTCTTGTTTTGTGTGGCGTATTGGCGACGGGCGAAGGGTGCGGTTTGTGAAAGATAATTGGCTCGGTGTCCTCCCCATATGCTGCTGGCCAACGTTCATTAACATGCTGTCCTGCTGGCCTAAAAGTGTCGCCGAGTGCATCAGGGCCGATGGCATCTAGGATGTTGAGGCGTCTCCAACTGGGCAGGGGCAGAGCTCATTGACAGAATTTTGCATCTTCCGCGTGCTCGGGATTCTGTCCAGGATGTCTTGCTCCAAGCGCACACCGAGATGGCAAAGGCTCACAGCGGCCGGATCTACGCATATATCAAGTGCAACGAGTGGTCATCAGCAGGGGGTAGCGGCCGGAGTCCTAATGAGATCATGGGGAGGATCTTGAAATTAAAGGTGCTACCGAGGGTCCGGGTTTTCCTTTGGCGGGCTGCCGATGACTTTCTGCCTACGGCGACGCGGATGGCTCTCCGAGGAATTGGCTGGGATTCATTGTGTCCCCTGGGCTGCACGGAGGCGGATCCTTACACCACGCGTTGTGGGACTGCCCGTGTGCCCGAGACATGTGGGCTGCGAGCCATGCACGTCATGTGCTGCTGGAGCTGGTTGGGCCAACTGGTGCGGCGTCCGGATTTAGAATTTTGGACAAGCTTTTCCATCTTATGGGGTCTCCTGCTGCACGTCGCGGCGTCGGGGTGCTTCACGTGGCAATGCTTGCCACTACCTTGTACTACATATGGTTGAGGAGAAATGTGCTCAAACACAATTGCCACGTGCCCACACCCTACTCGTTGTCAAGGACGATTAGGTTCGAGGTGAGCACGACTCTCAGGAGGCATCTTGTCTTTTCATGTCTATCAAGCGGGAATCCTGGCAAGTCTTCGGATTTGCTGGTTACGCATGGCTGGTTCCCCCCTCCCAACAGGATGGATTAAAGTCAATTGTGATGTTGCGGTTGGTGACTCCATTGCTGGCCTTGGTGTCGTTGTGAGAGACTTCTTGGGCAGACCTCTCATGGTAGGTGGCAAGAGGATGATCTCAGTGGCTGCTGACATGATGGAGGTTCAGGAAATTCTTTTTGCATTTGACCTACTTAGGGGATCCTTTCCCAAGTATCGTGCCATGGATTTCCAGTTTGGCTCGATGATAGCACTTCAGGTGGCTCGGGACATGTTTTCTAACCCCAATAGGGAGGGGGTGTTTGCTGTTACTCTTTAGTATTTAGGGATATAGAGGCTCTTCGATTTTCTCACATCCATAGGGAGGGGAACGAGCCTGCCGACTAGGTTGCCCGTGATGTTTGTCTACACGAGGGTTCCTGGGGGATCTCTTACCCAGCCTCTTCTCAAACTTATGTTGTCCGATTTTTTGTTTGATCCCCCTTGAGGATCTTATTGTAAAACCTGTGTGGCATTGCCACCTTTGATATAATGATATATCCCTTTCAAAAAAAAATGATCACTACGGATACCTCTTTGCATTGGACTCATTCCAACCAATATATTGAATTGGTAATAATGATACTTCAATGAGACACTCCGAATCATTGAATGGCAACTAGTTAGCATAATGCAACAACAAATCAAAAGCTTATGGAAGCTCTTCATCATAGACACATATCCATCGCAGTCTTTAGAAGTCTCGATAATAGTAATAATGCATTCTAAGAAATAAACTATAACTATTGCAACCTCAATTATGTAGTAATATTTTTCCCAAAAGAAAAGGTTGAGAAGTGTTTAATATAGCCTTGTAATGGTGAAAAAGTTGATAAAATGATTTCAGGAGATGTTAAGTACTTGTAATAAATATAAATAGAACTTTATAATTTATGATCAAAATAATCATCCATTAGTAAAATTACATACCATTATCTAATTATTAAAAATTTGAAAAGCCTCATTTCTTCATTTTCTCATTGCCACACCAATAAAGCCATGTATAACATTATCATGGAAGCTATCGGGATCATTTATATCATCAACATAGATTAAAAAACTATTGAAGCTTTCAATATCTACATTCATATCATGCCAGACATCATATGTAATAAAAGTAGACATTATTTCTGTTTTGAAGGGAATATTGTAGAATTTTGTTTTTTCTTTGGAATCATCCAAGAAGTTGGACTTCACCCTTTTAAAAAAATCATAGAGTAGTTATGTTCTAGCATTTAAAAAATATTAGTAAGTTTGTGACAAACTAGCATTTTATACATTCCACATGAAGGCATACTAGTTTTACTCAGACTTAGAGCCATTCAAAGTTTAGTATCTCTTTTACTTAGTCTCTGATATTATTCCCATTATGGAGGCCAATTATAATTGACCCTTGTATATCACACTTTTTAATTTTATTTTTATTAATTTGTTCAATTATTTGTAGTTATAGTTTACCTTAAGCCATTTAGAGATTGATTGGTAGCTTTTGAAATACTTCTAGATTTAAATTCTATCCAAGATATCCTTACAGTAGTATGGTAATTCTATTAGCAAAAGCTTGTTCAAAATAGCTTTAAAAAGCCTTAAAATTGAGAGTTGGGTTGCTTTTTAGTATTGATCGCTTCGTCGTTCACCTTTGCCACTATTAGTGTCAGTTCTTGTGGCTTACTCAACCCACCTTAATTCTTCTAACCCATTTATCCTCTAAACACACACTGACCATTGTTGATCCACAATACATGAAACTTTCTAAATTGTCAACAAATGTCGACCTATTAGGTCATGATAACATAGAAAATGGACTTGACATCTAACTATGTCTATCTGCTTGTAGTGCGCAAATCATGTAGGCCAGCTCCGTGCAACTCACTAAACTAACACTTAAAATGCACAAGCCAATTTGGGAGCCTCTTATGCCAACTTAATTTTGCTTCATTTGAAGAAAAATTTTTGAATAAATTCAAATTATGTTTTTTATAATTTGTGATGACTTTTAAAATTTGAAAAATATTCTTTAGAATTCTAAATTATGTTCCATAGTACTCCAAAAATATCCTTCCATATCATAAGCTTACAAATTATCATTATAGCTTTGAAATGTCTATAAATAGTGATGCTACCAATATTGTAAGTAATATAATATGAATGAAATAATAATGTACTTCCATTAAGCTAGTTTAATAGAAGCATGTTGTGTATATTCAAAATAATGGTGAGATAAACTTCATTGGACTTATTTCATCAAGCTCTAACTAATCAAATGTAGCCTTTTAATGTTTGGAATATTTTTATTTTGTAAGATTTTTGCATGCTTTATGAGTCATTTTCATTTGCACCTATTTTGATTATTGGGGATATTTTGGTCGATCTCCTCAGTATCATGCAATGTAATATTCTTATATAATTTCTCATTTTTCTAAATATTTTACTTTAATTTACTTGTAAGAATATATAACTCTAAATCAGCTACTTTGTTACCTATAGATCACTTTAATTTTGAAACATTATATTTCTTCAATTTATCTCTTTTCAACATTGATATATGTTTATTTAATATTAAAATAATTGTTTATTATTATTTATGATCATTTAGTTTTATAATTTATCATAATTCCAAATGAGGATTGATGGAGATGAATTAGCATCATTGGGAAAGTCAAGAAGAGCAATATATGAATAAATATTTATTTTTAAATTATTAAATATTTAAGTATCATAGAGTGTAACTTTCCTAATTTATTTCATTTAATCAAGTTTTCCCTTCCATGTAAAACATTATTTTTTAACTCTAAATCTCTTCTAGAGTGACCATTACATCGATTCCATTTGCTTATATTACAATGCTTTTGTTCATAACATTTCAGCTTTAATAAATATTTACTTAATATTAAAACATAATTTATTTTTACTCATGATTATTTATTTTTAAAATTCATATTAATTAATGTTGAGTTCTAATTTAAACAAAATAAACATTATTGGAATCATCTCAACAAGCTTTATCCAATTTGCTATATATTTTAATTTTCTAACTGTTTTATTTTCTATGGTTTTGGCTTAATTTACTAAATATTTTCATTTGTGCATGATTTTTTTAGCAAGTGTTTTACACTCGATCTAATTTGTATATTTTAATACAACTTTCCCATATAATTTAATTTGTTTCTTTAAGTTTTTTCTTTTGTTTGATTAGATTATTAGGAAACTCTAAATCAATTATCAGGTGCCTTTTAACATCACCTTGATTTGATTATATTACATTGTTTAGGTTTATCTCATTTATGATTTAATACATATCTATTTAATATTAAAATAACTTTAAATATTATTTTCACTTTGTAATTGCTACAAAAAGGTTGTCAAGATGAGCCAGTAATGTTTATTTCATCTTGAGCAAATTTCATTTTGAATTTCATCAAATTAGCATAATAAAAAAGCATAATTAATCAAATTTTATTATTTAATACTATGTAAACATATTTTAATACTGCAATGAGTTAATTGAATTAATATATTATATGAAAATCATTGATAATTAAAGTTATATGATTTGAGACTTCTTGTTAAATATATAATTCAAAAAATAAAATTAAAAACGTTACAGAAGAATAATAATAATTTTATTATAAATTTGAACTTTAAGATATCAAGGAGAATGAGTGTAACATTTTGAATCATTAGTATTTATCCTTATTTAGTTTGTGAATTAAAAAACATCAAGTAAAAAGTGCAATAACTTCTATTTCGTCTATATCAGCTTGGAACTCTTTGAGAAATTTTTATTCATACTTTATTTGAACATAAAAGATATTACACTCAATGTCTTTAGTATAATGGAATGCATCTTGTTCATAAACTTTATCTTTTTGTTTCAAATTTTTAACATTGATTATGTTATATTATTATGTTACTCTAAATCTTCCATCATGTGAGCCTTGCATTGCTTTGATTTGTTTGTATTACATTGTTTTAATTTATCTTATTTCAATATTAATAAATAATTTTTATTGATAAACTAATTTTTTATTATGTATTCTATTTGATTTATAATAATTTCAAAAGTGGATCTATTGAAATGAAATAATTATCATTAGAATTGTCTCAAAAAGTTTCATGCAATTAAATTTTTATTTAATATTATTTTTAAAAATGTTTTTTAACAATTTTGGCATGTTTTGTAATACATTTGATTTACACTTCATTTAACAATCAATTGTGTTACACTCATTCTTTTTAGTATCTTAGAATGCAACTTTGTTGAGTAATTATTTTGCCTTTTGTGGATTCTTTATTTTCAATTTGTAATTGGTTTTATTGCAATCATGTTATAAATCTCTACGAGTGTGACCTCCATATTATTTTGATTTTGTTACATTAAAATACTTTAATTCATCTCATTTTAGGTTTCATATGTACTTATTTAATAATAATATAATATTTTATTACTATTTGTTCCCAATTACTTTGTAAATTCATAGTAATTCCAAACATGGTTTCATAAAGACAAAGAAAGCTTCGTTCAAGTCGACCAACAAGCTAGAATTAATTAAAAAATTATCATTGTAGTTTTAAATATTTTATTTCTTAGGGTCTTTCCTTGCTTTGAAGTCTTCTTGATTTGCTTATTATTTATTGATTCAAAAAATTACGATAAACCTTCTTATTAACTTGGAATTCAAATGTCTCATTTTAGGTTTAATATGTATTTCTTTAACAATAATATAATTTTTATTATTATTTATTTTCAATTACTTTAGAAATTCATAGTAATTCCAAACTTTCTTTCATAAAGACAAAGCAAGCTTTCATTCAAATCAATCTACGAGCTTCAATTAATTAAAAAACATACTCTTGCATTTTTAGATTTTTTTTTTATTTTTTAGGGTCTTTTCTTTCTTTAAAGTCTTGTTGATTTATTAATTATTTATTGATCAAAGTTATTACACTAGACCTTCTTATTAACTTGGAATGCAAATCTCTCATATAGTTTCACTCGTTTATCTAAATGTTTCTCTTTCATTTCATTATTTTACGATGAAACTATATTTCTCCTCTTATGTGAAATTTGAATTATTTTTTAATTTGTTATATTACTTTGCTTCAATTATCTTATTTCAACTTTAATATATACTTACTTCAAATTAAAATAATTTTTTATTTCTATTTTTTTAGATATTTATTTAATTCCAAAGGAAGTTTGTTTGATATAAAACAAATGTCATTGCACTTGTCCCCACAAACCTAATCTAATTAAATAAATATTGTTAATTTTTTAAATATTTAATTTTTAATGGTGTCAGCTCATTTTAAAAGATATTGCAATTTGTACTTAACCTGATTACCAAGAATGACTTCCCTTGATCTCTATAGTATCTTAAAATGAATGTTTAAAAAGTAATTTATTTCATTTCTTTAAATTGTTCCACTTGATTTTGCTATATTACTATACACTAAATCTCGTATTAGGCAACCATTAAATGCGTTTGACTTGGCTAAATAATAATGCATCAATTTACTTCATTTTATCATTATTGTATATTTACTTAAATTTTAAACAATTATTTATTATTATTATTATTGATAGTTAAAATTTGCAATTCATAATAAATTTAGATGAGGCCTAATCATGTTGAAATAATCATCATTGAACTCATCTCAGTGAGCTCTATTTAATTAATTTATTTTTTCAATATATACTTTTTATTGATACTATTCAATTTATGAGAAATTTACATTCGTTATTATTTGAATATATAGAAAGTTTAACTTTCTCTTCTTAGAGGCTTTGATTGTAATGTTTCTTAAAATTTATATTAACTTTTTAAATTTTTTTTGCTTTGTTTCTATTATGTTACTATGATACTACAATTCTTGCATGTCTAACATTTGCATCATTTGATTTCATCATATTATACTTGTTCAATTTATGTCGTTTATGATTAAGGATATATTTACTAAAAATGTCAAAAAATAATAAATATTTATACTTATTTTCTTTGAAAATATATTGGAATTTCTAATGAGGTCTAATTAAGAGGAAATAGAGGCCATTGGATTGATCTCATCAAGGTTCATCAAATTGATTAATCATTTTCATATTTTTAATATTGTAATTATGAATATTTTAGCTAGATTTATGAGTTATTTAGATTTTTACTTACCCTGATGATTAGGTTGTTAAACTTAATGTCAATAAGGTCATTGAATGCATCCTCATGTAAAATACATCTCATTTCTTCAAATATGCTATTTAGATTTATTTATATTATTATGTAACTCTAAATCTATCCTAATGTGACCTTAATAAGCCTTTGATTTATGTATTTTTTATTACTTCAATTTATCTTATTTAGCTTTAACTTACATTTACCTCAAATTATGATAATAACTTATTTTTTTTATTCTTATTTATTTTGCAAATATATAATAACACTAAATGATGGCCAATTGAAAAAAAAAAATATAGTTGGACTCTTGTAGCAAAACTTTATGTAATTAAAAAATTTATTTTTTAACTTTTTAAAAATTTTAATTTTTTATGGCTTTTGCATGCATTAAAAATTAACAATTCATACTTAAGTTGATGTTCGAAAAGTTTACACTCAATCACCTAAATATCATTGAATTAAACTTTCTTGTGTAATTTACCTCATTTCTTAAATTTTGTATTTGTATTTGGCATATTATTATGTAACAGAAAATGTCCTCATAAGTTTTGCATTCCTTTAATTTTGATGTATTATATGGCTTCAATTTACCTCTTTTATCATTACTAAATATTCAATTAATGCGATAAATATTTTTATTTTTTATTCTCATTTACTTTTGTCAATTGCAGTAGTTCAAAAGAAGGTTTGATGAAGAAGAAAATAATTCCTCTGACAAATCTTGACAAGCCTAAAATAACAAAATTTTCATTTTTTTATTTTCAAGTATTTTATTTTTTTGTTTTTTTATGCCTTAAGCATAATACTAACTCGCACATAATTTGTACAATTAGAATATTGTACTTAATCTCCTCAATATGTTGGAATATAATTTTTTTCATAAATTTTATCTCATTTTTTCATTAGTTTAAGTTTAATTTGGTTATATTACCAAACCAAAATATTTTGAATTTTTTATATTACATTATTTTAATTTTTAATATATATTTACTTGATATTAAAAATATAAATTTATATTTTTTTAATTCGTATTAGCTCTAAATGAGGTTTGATAAAGAGGAAGAAAGATTTTTGGATGCTCCTCAAGAAGTTTTATCCAATTAATTATTATTTTTTCTATTTTTTAATCTTTTATTTCCTTATTTTTTTTGGCATGTTTTAAGATATATTTTATTTCAATTTTTATTTGTGGATAAAATATGATAATTTAATCTCCTTAGTATTTTTTGAAAAAAACTTTCTTTGACAATTTATATATTTTCTTCAATCTCTTTTAATTTAGTTGTATTACAATAAACCTCAAAATCTCTTCCCTTAACAAATAAAAATTGTCTTACATTCACTATATTACATGATTTTAATTTATGCCATTTTAGCTTTTATATATGAGTAAGAAACATAAAAAAATAAATTTTTAACTTTTTTGCTTATTTTTTTTCATTCAAGTAATTTAAAATTAGGTTTGATTAAAATGAAACAAAGGTCGTTGGCCTCATCTCAATGACCTGAATTTTATTAAATATTTATTTTTGTATTTTTAATATTTTTAAAGGGTTTTAGCACGTTTTATAAGATAATTAGATTATACCTGATTTGACATTTGAGAATGTTGTACATAATGCACTTAGTATCTTCGAATGCTTCTTTCTGGTGCAAATTTTCCCCTACATTAAAAAATTTTTCTTTGATTTGGTCATATTGCTTTGTAACTCTCAATCTCCTCTCACATAACTTTTTCATGTCTTTAATTTAGTTATATTATGTTGCTTCAATTATATCAATTCAACTTGAATATATATTTCAATAATATTAAAATAATAAAAAAATTTATTTACGCAAGTTTACATAGGTAATTAGTTGTATTTCCAATCAAGGTGTCATCTTACTAAAATGAAGGTTGTTGGACACATCTCGAAAGAATCTATCAATTTAAATATATTTTTTAACAATATTAAATATTTTATTTCCAAAGTTTTGAGCATGATTTAAGAGGCATCTTGTTTTTTACCTATTTTGATGATTGAGCATGTCATTCTTTAATACCTTAGTATCTTGGATTGTAATTTCCTAAACCAATTTATCTAATTTCTTTAATTGTGATTCCTTGATTTGTTGATAATATTATGTAACTATAGGTCTTGTCTTTTGTTACTTTTACTTGACTTTGATTTGAATATATTATATTTTTTTGTTATATCTTATTTCAACTTTAATTTATATTTACTTAACATTAAAAAATAGATTTTGTCATTTATGCTTTTCTCTATTTCATTAAATAGTATTTCTTGTATGTTTAAATATTTTATTTTATTAAGTTTTTGGATGTTTTAAGACGCATTTTAATTCTTATGTGAATTAACATTTAGGGATGTTACACTAAATATTATTTGTATATTGGAATGCAACTTTTTGTCTAGTTTATCTCAAATTTGTAGATTTTGGACATTTCTTTCTTATCTTTTGATGAAATTTTAATTTGTCTATTATGTGACCTATATATGTTATTGGTTTGGATATATTAAATTACATCAATTTACGTCCTTTCCATTTTGCTATATATTTAATTAAAATTTAAAAAATAATTTTATTTTATTTATGCTTAATTTTATAAATCAATGTAATTCTAAACAAGGTACAACAAAGTTGAAAGAAGTGTCCTTTTATTTGTTCCCACGAGCTCTATCCAATTAATTAATTATTTTTATATTTTTAAATACTAACTTTTAGTATTTTGGCATATTTTATGAGACATTTTGACTTGTGCTTTAATTTGAGAAACAATTTATTCATTTTTAGAATTCCAACATAGGTTTGATTAAGGGGAAAAATTTTGTTGGACTGAACACAAGAGTTCTATCAAATTCAATATTTATTTTTAAATTTTAAAGTATTTTAAATTTTAAATATTTTTACATGGATCATGAGACATTTGTTTTTGTATCTTAATTAAAAATTAAGGATATTACAATCAATCTCTTTAGTACCTTGGAATGAAATTTTCCTTTATAATTCATTTCATTGCTTCAAAAGTTTCTCTTTGATTTAGATATTTTACTATGTAAATCTCAAACTCCTGATATGTGAACTTCACATCACTTGATTTGGAGCTATAAAAGTGCATTTAATTATTTTCATTTTAGTATTAATATATATTTACTTAATGTTAAAATGATTATTTATTTTTATTTATACATATTCATTTCGATATTTCTTAACATTCCAAATGAGGTTAGATTTAGACAAAAAAAATTTCCATTGAACTTAACTTGATGAGCTTTATAATTTTGTCTTCATTTCTATATTTTAAAAAAATTATGATTTTGGCATAGTATGTGATATATTTTGATCCATGATTGATATTATAATTGAGAAATTTTCACTAAATCTCTCCAAAAACAAGGAATGTTGCCATTTTATTAAACTTTTGTCAATATTTTCAAAATTCTCACTTTGATTTTGTCATGTTATTATGTAATTCTAAATCGCCACTCATGTGAGCATTACATTTTTTTTATTTGATTTTATCATATTTCATCAATTTGCCAAATTTTAGCTTTAATAGATATTTACTTAATATTAATATAATAACTTGTTATTATTGAAGTTTGTTTACTTTTGTATTTCATAGCATTCCAAACACGACCTGATCAAAGTAAAAAAATCATCATATGACTCATCTCGATAAGCTTTATCAAATTAAACATTTATTCTTATATGTTAAAAAAATTTGTTTTCTAAGTTTTTGACCATTGTAGGAATTTTGTTTCGACCTCTTTAATATATTTAAAATGTAATATTGCAACATAGTTAATGTTTTCTTCAATGTTTTGGGTTGATATTTTCATATTACAATGAAACTCTAATTTGTTTTATCATGTGATATTTAGATCACTAGTATTTTGTTATATTACATAGCTTTAATATGTCTCATTTTTTGCTTTATTATATATTTACTTAATATTGAAGTGATAAATTTTTTTTATTTAAGTATATTTACTTTTAAAATTCATAGTAATTTTTAACAAAGTTCAATTTAGTTGGCACAAGTGTCACTAGACTCATTTCGACAAGCTCTATCAAATTAAATATTTATTTTAATAATTTCAAATATCCTTTTTCACAAGGGTTTTACCACATTTTATGAGGCACTTTGATTTGTGCAAGATTTAGTAATCAAAACAACTAACACATGATCTTTTTGATATTTTTAAATGTAACTTCCCTATACAATGACTTTTATTTCAATAAAGTTTTCACTTTGAATGGGTGTATAAGTATGTAACACATAAACTTCTTTCATGTAGGAATTACAATTCTTTTGCTTGGTTATAATACAGTTACTTAAAAAAGTTATTTTAGCTTTAATATATATTTATGTAATTTAAAAATACAAATTTATTATTACGTGTGCTTAGTTGCTTTCATAAATAATAGTAGCTCCAAAAGAGGATTGATTGTGATAATAAAAAATGTAATTGAAAATCTCTCTATGATCCCTATTAAATAAATATTTTATTTTGTAATCTCTTGGAATACCTTATGAAATATTTTGATTCTTACCCAATTTTATGATCAAGGTTATTAGACTATAACTCACTCAATTGTCAAATAAAGTCCAAATCAAAGTCTCTTAACAAATACTAAAGCACTGGGAGAAAACCTTTTGAAAAATTTTAAAAGAAGGCATATTTAGATTCATATAACTCATTGAGACATGTCCAACAACCTTTTTTTTGTCTTTTTTGGACCTTGTTTGTAGTGAAAATAAATAACCAAATTGATTATACATCAATAATTACGTATTATTGTTATAAAATTAAGAAATATATGTTAATGATTAAATATCGTAAATTGATGTAATGTAATATAATAAAACAAAAGCAATATAAGGGTCACATGAGACAAGTTTATGAGATTCCTAGTAATATAATAAAATAAATGCAAAACCTTTAAGGAAATGAGATAAATTAAAAGGGATAGTCGAATTGTAAGATAATAAGAAGATCAAGTGTAACATCCTCAATCAACATATTAGATAGAAGGAGAATGTATTGCAAATAGATGGCTACCTATAAAGAGTAAAATATTTAAATATAAAAATGGATATCTAATTTGATAAAGCTCGTCACGCTGATTTCAATAATGTTTATTTTATCTCAATGAGGCCTCATTTAGAGAATTGAAAATCACCAAATTAAAGAGGCATGTATAATAATAAATTATTTTATTAATATTAAGTAAATATTTGTTAAATTAAAATAAAGCAAATTGAATTAATGTAATATTAACATATCAAAGTAATGTAATTACCTTCTAGGAAGAAATTTAGTCAAATTATAATATAACAAAGTCAAAAAAAAGAAATTTAAATAAACGAGATAAATTTAATGAAAAATTTACATTCCAAGATACTAAAGATATCAAGTGTGGCATGCCCTATTATCAATGCAAACACAAACCAAATAGTCTCATAAAACCACATGTAGTAGATTTTGTTTGCTTTTATTTTGGCTCATTCAAACATCATTTAGAATAACAAGGAATTAAAAAGCATAAAAGTAAAAAAAAATTAACAAATATCTATTTTAATAACAATTAAATATATATTGTAGTTGAAATACTATAAACTAAAGAAATGTAATATTAACAAATAAAAGTGATGTAAATATTACAATAGAGGATATATAGAGTTATAAAGTAACATAACAAAATAAAAGTAAATCTTCCAAGAAATGAGATAAGTCTTCAAGGAATGTTGAGCCCCAAAATAATAAGGAGCCTAAGTATAACATTGTCAATAGTCAAATCTTGTACAAATCTATGTGTCTCATAATGGTTGCAATAATCAAGAAAAATAAAAAATATTTAGAAATTTAAAAATAAATTTTTATTTTATACATGAAAGTTACATTCCATGATACTAAGGAGACCATAGATAAATGTTCAAGTAGTGGTGAGATGGTTTCAATTATTCATGGGTTCCTATGTTTACTTCAATGGCAAGGAGTATGTAAGTATGTTGCATAGTGTGGAAAAAAAGAAGCAAGTTGCAATACTAAGGAAGAGCCATATTAAATGAATACAAAATTTGTTCTAACTCCCCCATTTTAATTTCCTAATCAACCTTGAGACTATTGAGAAGCTAAAAAAACAAAGGATAATGAATAAAGTTATGAAAGCTATTTAAGTAACTCAAATGATTCCAACTCATGAAATGAGGAAAAGAAGAAAAATCAAATTTGTTTGATGAAGGAAGATGGAGGCTTTAGTCAAACCTCTAATAGAAATGAAGTTATTTTTCGTCCCACAATGATTATGAATAACAATACATTGATGTGTGCCTTTAGAATAAAAAATTACTACATAAATTACAAGATCCTAAAAAGACACTTGCTTTTTATCGTCATTTATAACATAGATCTCAAATTATTAAGAGTTTTCTTCTCTAGTTGTATCTTATTGTTGTTCATTTAAATGTCACTAAAATTTAAGAGTTTGGCGTTTTACAACTAATTATCAAATTATAATTATTATTCAATCTAAATTTTTAAAGTATTTCTTGGTAAAGAAAAATAGTTTAAACTTGTTTAATTCTAGACATGTTGACAACTCCTAAAGGAAGGTCATTAGTATTTGCATTATAGGTAAGTCATTATGTTTATTAAGAACATATTATTAGATTAGACTTAAGGTATAATTTTGTTGGCATTAGTTAGTTATACAAATTAAAATTTCTTAAGAAGTGTATTATTGGAAATGATAATAAATCACATCTTCTCTTTGAAAAAAAACTAAAATTATAAAGTAAAATTAAATAGTTTTGAAGAAAATAGTGCAGAATGCACTACTTCCCAATCAAAGAATGCCTGTGTTGTAAGAGATTATGTCATATCAATCCTTTCACCCTTTAGAGAATCTTAAATAATACTTTGTTAGATGATTTTCAAGTTCTCAATGTAATGATGAGAATATCTTTGGACCAAGCTAAAATGACAAGCAATCTATATCTTCTTTCAAACCCAAAAATGAAATCTTTACTAGAAGTCCCATTGGATATTAGATATTTATTTTACACAATTCACCTATGTGGTGTATTGGAATCAGATAAATTCACATTAACCTAATAAGAATTAGTGCTTTCATTGATGACATTTTACTACACCATATTGAGACACTCACCTCTTTTCCAAATATCAATCTTATCAATTCCCACAACACGTTCTATCTTAGCAAAATAGCATGTTCTACTTTCAGCATAGATCATTGTTTTCTAGGTATTGTTCATTTTGTCACTTCCCTAAAAAAAGATAATGATCATATCACTTCACTATGACATATTGCTAGAACTACTCAATTTTACACTTCATCAAGCCATAAAAAAGTAAGCATTACTCATATTAGGAAAATCTACGCGCACCTAATTTAGGGTGATCACAATATTACATCTACACATGCTCAACTACAATAAATCGATATCATTGATGATCAAACTTTGTGTGGTGAATCATCTTTTAGTCTAGCATGTGGTCAAACCAATGCTCATGGGTCATGAATCGTGTTAAATTGCACTTGTGGTGTAAACTTGCGCTGTTTTTATTTGGAAATGAAGTACATATATATATATATATATATAATAAGAAAATGTACATGGAGTTTTTATGATGAAATCGTCACATTAGAGTAAGAAGATAATAGGACAATTTTTGACAATGTTATATTCACCAATATGTGCTTGTAACATCAAGAAGAATAGAAAAAGGCTTTTATACTAAATAGATTTGAAAAATTCTTCAAAAGGAAGGATCCATTGGTAGATGAAAAAATATTTCACACAGAGCAATCTTCTTCTTCAATTGACACAAATGTTGTCTTGGAGAAGCATTAGCTTTATTGATTTGAATAAAGTTTAATATTTTTATTGGAATCAATTTTTAAAGATATCGAAGGAAATATAATAAATAACTTATAAAGATAATGTTGTATGTTTTTATTGAAATTCATTTAATTTGTTACTTCAAAACTATATTGATTAGCTTACAAATTATATTAACGATGGCATCAAAGATTATGAAGGTAATGCTACACAATATGTAATTTTGAAAGACGGTGACAATTCACTTCACTTTTAGATTTGGAAGCTTCATTTGAAAAGGTAAGCAAGAATACACTTTTCCTTCACTTAAAGAATTTAGTGATGAGATTAAGGATAACGCTAAGAATTTATGGATGTTTCATTGCTAAGAGGAAGAGTTTACCCTAGTTCATGTAAATTCTAAAGAGAAATTAAAAAAAGCATAAGAGAAACTCATTAGCAGTGAAGTATCCCACAAAAACTCTTGAGACATTCAAATTGGTGAAAAATAAGTTACAATGAATAACATCCTCATTGTGAATATCATCGAAGCATCAAGTGAATGCTTGACTAGTAAGCTAAACTACACATTTAAAACAAAAAAATAATTATGATTTCACTAATGAAATTAGTAGAACATTGAATTAAAAAGCCTTAGTTGATAGAGATGTTGCACTTTGACCACTATGCAGCAAATGTCTCCAACAACATTTGGTTACAACATAAGAAAGAATTGGATTGCCAAATTTTAAAGGATGAGAGGAACATAATTCATTTTCTTATAAAAAAAAGGCTACAATGGAATGCATCATTTGATTATGCATTCATATACACCAATTGCCCACACTCTTAATGAAGGACATTAGGAAGAATTTGAATAACACTGTTAAGGGCACTAATAGGCTATGGACTATGTGTGGTGATTTAATGGAATTGCTCCTCTTGACAAAAACAAAAGACATTCCTTACCAAAGTTAGAGGTAATGTATAAAATCTTAGATTGTATTAGCTAGTGTAGTTTAAAGGAATTCCATTTTATAGAGGCCTAATTCATATATGCTAATGAAAGGAATGATAGGTTATTTTTGCATAGGAATAATAAAATGTTTGTAAACTAAGCTTGGATTGAAATAATTTTCACAATCATATTGCAACAACCTTGCAAAACAAGATCTTATCACACTAAAAAACATATTCATTTTATAAAATAATCTACTTAAGGCATTAAGAAATTTTGACTCCAAAACATGTGGCTGAAGTGGCAAACATTTTTTCATATAGTGGAATAAAATTGGATAGTATTAGTTGACTAATTAGAAATGAAGTCACTTGCAATAAAATTAAAAATATTAAAGGATTAAATTCAATAGTTGAATAAAGACAATTTGGTCATCAATTTTGCTATCTAATTTATGTAATTCCTAATTTAATATGCCATTCAAATGACTTTAAAATTTCAATGATAAGGTTAGATTTATGTGCTATGTCTTTGATTAGTGTCATAGAATTTCAAAATAGATGATTTTATTTGTTGATGTGGGCTGAAAGCTTTGTTGAAGGCTCAATTGTGAATATTGAACATGTTAATGTCAAGAAAATTTATAGTACCATTTTGCGACAACAATCTGGTGGTAAGTGTAAATGAACTATTAAGAAAAACTTTTATTGTACATGTATGACATAGTTGTCATATTAGTAGAATACCAACATAAGCATTAAAGCCATCTATGTATGATAGTAATTTGTCTTCACACAATGTCACTTCAACAACACATATGTGGATAATTGTCAGTTGAAGTAGTATACAATTATCAAGGAAAGAGGATGTATAGGTACAATAATATGACATGTAATTACAATAATTTTCCAAGTATGATCAACTAATTCAAGCATCACATAAGAGAAACATCAAGTTGTTAAGCAGGAATGAAATGTAGCTTTCAGATTGAAGAAGAATGTCATATTTGAATAATGTCATGCTAATATTTTATGTTATAGCTCTCAAATTTATAATAACATGAGATATAAGAAATATCCTTTTACACTCACAAGTTATTACTCCAAGATTGATAAATAAAATGAAATGCATGTATTATTGGATGATCATTTGCATGTTATATCTCTCCTTTAAGGTAGAAAAAATAAGATAATAGGAAGCATCAACTTTATCCCCATGCTTCTCATATACTTCATTTTCTTAGATTTTTTATTATTTTGTGAGGCATTCAAATTGTAAATAATTTGATGATCGAGGATATTACATTTGATTACGTTAAGATTTTGGAATGAAATTGTATTACACAATTTACCATATTTCTTCAAAGTTTTTGCTTCGATTTGGTTGCATTAACACGTAACTATAAATCTCTCATATGACCTTTATGCCACTTTTGTATGGCTGTCTGTATTTCTCCATTTTATCTCATTTCAACTTTAATGCATGTGCACTATTTATTAAAATAATAACTTAATCTTATTTATGCTTATTTACATTGATAATTCATAAAAATTAGAAAATTTGTCCTATTTCGAAGAGACAAACATCCTTAGAAACTTTTTTACAAGCTCTATATAAATTTTTATAGTAATTCAATATTAGCTTCACTAAATGTGAAATAATTATCATCACAACTTTTGAGGTTTTTTGATTATTTCATGATTTAACATCAAGAATATCACACTCAATCTCTTTAATAGCTCAGAATGCAAATTTCTCTAACAATTTATCTCATCTTTCTATACAAACCACTCATTGCTACATTAAGGGCAAGAGTTCAGATGGTAAGGAGGCACCACCAAATTTTCACTATAACACGAACAAAACAAGACCACACAATGCCCCACACAAAGAGCAAAGAGTGGCACTTTGAACATGCAAAACAACAAGTTGTTGATTAGGGCTTCACCACATCCATTCAACAGCAATGCACAACATTAAAAATACCAAAACAATTTAAAACATTAGGAGCCCACCAAACCGAGAACACAATATATCATAAGGTTGTGAGTGAACTAGCTTCACCACTTCCACTTAGTGCTTTACTATGTGGATAAAGTGTTCTATTTTGCCCAGCCATAAAATCACATAACTATGGTCATAACCCAACATGCACAAACCTTAATGCACATTGTACCATCCAACTCTCACTTCATTGTACCTCTACACTACACAATGCCCTTCTTGAAATGCATATTGCAAGAATTTCATTAAGAAAAAAGACAAGTCTACTAATAAGACAGTAAAATATTGATGTTTTGGTAGCCTGCAATGCAAAAAATCTACAAAATAATTACACTTAGTGTGCCTAACAAGTTGCACATGAAAAGTCAAATAAGGCAATGGGTAGGCTAGTTATTATGAGTAAGCATAGAGCTATGACAAAGCAAGTCTTCTATTCTTTGTGCTCTATTGTACATAGCCAATTATGCACAAATTAAAGTGCATATTGCACCATCAAACTTCTAATTCAACTGCGAGGCACAATGCTACACGTTGCCCTCTGTGTAATGAATATTGCAATAATTTAGGTAAGAAGGAAAGTATTCCTATAGAGCATCACCTTATAAATCCACCAATAGCCCACAACATTAAAAATTCAAAAACGTTACACTTTGTGGGTCCCATTAGCTGTATGTAGAACATGGTCGGCCATGTGCATGCGTTTTGGACTATGACATGAAGCTAGGGATGAAGCCCATCACACACTTACCTTAGCACATATTTCACCATCCAACTTGCACTTTGCTATGGGTAACCCCATGCTACATATTGCCCTATGTGGATTGTATATTATGTTAATTATATAGTGTAAAATGACAAGTTTATTGAGAAGACATGACCTTATTAATACTCTAGTAGCCTGAACGGATAAAAATCCCAAAAAATAGTTACTCTGTATCGGCCTTACCAAAGCATGCAAAGGATGTCATAGGCAACACGTGGACTTTTTGTCTCGTGCATGAACAATGGAAAATTATGTGCAGATAGGGATGAAGCCTAGCATGCACTAACCTTAGTGCATATCAGACCATCATCCTCCTGCTTCTCCAGTAGCCGCACCACATTACATATACCCCATAGTGATTCATGTTGTGAAAATTTTATCAAAGAAGATGCTAAGCCTCCAAATAGATCATCACCTTATCGAACAACTAGTAACCCACAATGCTAATAATCCCTAAAGAAGGTACACTTTGTTGGGCGAGGATAGACAAACACGTTGAATGTAGTAGGGAGAGAGCGTAGAGATAGCCTCATGCATGAAAGAGCAGCACTGGTGCTGTAACATACCAAGTGTTCTATTGTGCATGAAGCATCAGTAGCGTGATGCTAGGGTTGTAGCCATGCTTACACATACCGAAGTGCAAATTACACCATCCAACTTCCTCTTTGTTGTAGGCCACACTCTACCTCACATTTTCCTTTATGGATTGCATATTATAATAATTTTATCAAAAAAGAAGAAACATATCCTACTAAAGCATCACCTTATCTAAGCAATAGCAACTCATAGTGCAAAAAATTTAAAAAATGGTTACACTTTGTGGGACCCACCAACCACATGCACTAGATTTTACTAGACATAATGTTGAAGCCGACATAATTCTATATTTCCAGTAGTTAGAGACGGCCAAATATGCAACAAACCTAGCTCATATTACACCATCAACTTCCATTTTGTCGTAGGTTGCTCTAGACCACTCATTACCCTATTTGGATTGCATATTTTGACAATTCAATTCAGGAAGAAAGTAAATCTCAAAATAAGACATCACCTTATCTATTCGTTGATTGCTTACATTGCTAAAATTATAAAAACATTTACACTTTTTTGGCCACACTAGCCTCACCTAGGATGTCGCAAGCTACGCGAGGATTGGCTGTCATAAATGTGCACTTGGACTACCACAATGCAATGTAATCCACATGCTATTCTCTTAGGCTCCCTCTCTATAATGAAACATTAATTCTTCATCATTGGTCTTCACCATGGTAAGCTCTAATCATACCATCAAAAGTTGATAAAACAAAAATTAAAAAGATGTATTACCAGAACCAAAGGCCGTCTAATTCAATAACTTTTCATGAGCCATTAAGTAGCTAGAAAAAGCCTGCATGGACCATTTTTGTAATAAAGCAATCCCTTCTAAAGTTAGTGTTTGGAGCATATATTAGCTTTAAAATTATTACAGTTATTCAATTTGCATGTAACATCAAAAAACCTATAACTAATTTAATGAGCCATTCATAGAAGGATCAACCATGTAGTAATACTCATTTGCCATGTTTGACGATGCTCCACAAAGTAAGAGCAAATGCTCCTAAGTTCGGATGCGATTCCTCAAGTTCCAAAACATTGCCTCTCAATAATAGCTTTCTTCAAAGACATTTGTCCCTGGTGAGGAATGAAGATCAAAATTAGTGATTTTAAAAACTATGCTAACTAGACAGTAGGAATGATCACAAGCTACAAAAAGTGCACTGGAATTTTGAGCATACCTCATGTAGCTAAAAATAGCCATTTAAATGGCTAAAAATTATTATGCCTTCCAAATCAAAGATGTTGAGCATACCTCATGTAGCTACAAAATGTTTTGTCAAAGTTCCATGATAAGAAAGCAAGCAAACTACATGTTGAAATGTTTGCCAAACACCAAAAAAGACCATGTTAATTGCTTAAAAAGGTCATGATTCCACAACTAACTACTCAAATTTGTCAAGCCCCCCATGTCGCACACATAGGAAGACAGCACATGGGAGAGACTTGACACTGCATGTTTCATCTTGTAGAAGCAATAACACCATTAACCAACACATAGCCAAGTGCAACCTGTACCTCTTAAGTTTCATTATGACATGTGCAAACTCCACGCTAGGTAAAGCATGGTGTGACAATTCCACATTGTACCATGTCAAGTCTCTATTAAAGAGGCTCCTTATTCTTACATTAGCAATCCTAAGAGATGAAAATGGCCAAAAAGAGTTGTGTTGTGGGCACAAAATTCCACACACTAAGAAAGACACCACAAGGGAAAAGGAAAGACCACCACAAATCACACTATGAAGGGTAGAAGCATGGATGACAAAAACTTTGCCAAGAACACATAGCATTACCAAACTTTCACTACAACATGAGCAAAACTACACCTCATAATGCCCCACAAAGAGGGCAAATAGTAGCACTCCAACTAGGCATAACGAAAAGTCTCCCAATAGAGCATAACTCTAACCATGCACTAGTAAACTATAGCACTAAAAAAAGTTTACACTTTATGAAGCAAACATATCATGCACATAGGAACTTATAAGCCACTTGCAAACAAGGTGTCACATGTGTGAATTGTAGATTACAACGACAGCTAGGGATGAAGTTCAACATGTATAAACTCTAGTGCACATTACATCATCCAACTTTTTCTTCATTATAGGCTACGCGTGCCACACGATTCCACTTGGATATTTCACGTGATAATTCCATCAAGGAAGAACGCAAGTCTTCCAATAGTACATTTACTTATCCACACACTAGCATCCCGTCATGCTAAAAATCTAAAGAGGATACCCTTTGCAAGCCGTAATGATCACATGCATTGTTTGCAGTAAGGAGCACATGCGCTAATTGTCCACATGCAAGAATAATGCACTACTAAGGCTACATTACACGAAGAGATCTACTGCATATATAGCTATAGTATTATAAAGTTATGGGCACACCTTAGCATGCACCAACCATTATGCATATTATATCAACCAAAGGTTGCTTTGTCATGTGCCATGCCACATTGATATTCCTTCTTGTGAATTACATGTGATAATTTTGTCAACATACAAAAAAAGTATCCTAATAAAGCTTTATTTTATACATGAGAAGTATTCTATAACGCTAAAAATAAAAAAAAATTGTACTTTTAAGGCCACATAAGGTGCATGCACAATGTTGTAGCAAGCACTATTCTTTATGATGCTTGATTAGAGGCACAACCCAACATGCACAAACCCTTTTGCATATTTCACCATCCAATTTTTACTTCAACATATACTACATAATTCCACAAATTACCCCTTTCATTTTTTTTAATATTGCATATTGTAATAATTTTGTCAAGAGGGAAGGCAAGTTCCTAACTGTACATCACCTTATCTTTGCGTTAACTATCTAAGGCTCTAAAAAATACCTAAAATATTAGGTTGATGGTTGGACAATTCACATGCAAAGATCATCCTTTGGAAGAGTTTGTGGAGGAATTGAGTTTACAAAGCTCCTTAAAGTGGGCCTTTTGCTTAATGGAGAATTGGGTCACTCTTTTTATAGGTTTTATTTTGAAGGAATACCACTTATCTACTTCACTTGTGACAAAGTGGGACATGCTTCTAAGATAAGTACATCCAGTGAGTTGGTTCTTAGTGCTATTGTAGTTAAAAGCCTTTGTCCTTTTGAGATAGCACCTGATCAAGATATGATGAGTAACAATTTGTTTGGCATCATGGATGATTGTGTGACATAGGAAGAGGAAAGTGTTAATAGCAACACAATAAAGGAAGAATGTGAATCGTAAAGATCTAAGTAGGAAAGTGTTGACTAGTCATTACAAGCTGGAAGATAAAGAAAAAGTTGTGAATAGGGGCACATCCTAATCCAAGAATTATTGGCATAGAGGGCATTCATCTAAGATAAAGTGGGTACCAAAATAGATTGTGTTTGGCAAAGATGAATTTAATACAAATAAAACACATTGTTCATGAATTAATAGGGTTGTGGATGATGGTTGTAGTGACTCTTCGTAGAATAAGGTATATATTTTGAAAACATAAATGGAAGTCTTAGGTAATCTTAGTCCATAACTATTCTATCATTTCCTGAGCTTGGGAGAAGGGCAAAAGCTCTATGGAATAATTTGGAGATCATAAAGGAATAAAGAATAGTAAATAGAGGTGATTGTCTTAGGTAAGTTTGAACACTAAAAAAAATGGTGTTGTCAAAAAACATTAGAATTGGAAGAATATGGAGCAAGGGAATTTTGTTACCTAGACCTTCTGAGCAATTGTAGATGGTGTTATAAGATGCACTTGGAAACTACACTTAGTATTGTTTAAGGCTTTCCTTTGTCATGATTTTTAAGGTACTTTGGGTTGGGCATATAAGGGTTAGATGTGGTATCCACATAAATACATTCATTTTTGTATTATTACTAATTACATGAAGTTCATTTGGCATGAAAACTTGTGGTTTTTTATTTCCTTCTTTGAGATGATCATATTAGGAAAGGTTTTGGCATGGTAAGAGCATGGCAACTACTATTAGGTAGAGAGAAACAACATTAAGTTTGGTCAAAACACCATGATTAACATGAATGAAAATTTTTGTAGTTTTTAGTATTGGCAGGACTCAAAATGGAAATGGAGTGGACGTGCAATTTTTCGAGACATATTCTACATATAATTCTTGGAGATATTATAAGTAGTGATGATTGCCAATCTATTTGGCTATAACTTTTGATGAGTGCTCATAGGCCAACTTCATTACATTTTTTTTTGTAAAATGCTAAATTACCATGCCTAGGAAGCTACAGATATTTAGTCATTAGGAGATTTGGTATGCATCAAAGAAGCTTGTGTACATCAATTTACTACCATAGGGGCAAATTGGGAGTAATGGTGTTCAACTTTTAAGAAACAAGATTATTACATGGCCAAAGAATTTCTTGTGCCTAATTCTCAGATGGAGAAGAGCTTCTTTAGTTTCTTAAACTTTATACATTAATTTTATGATAGAGGAGGTTGTCTTTATGAGGATGACCTCAAATAAAAGCTAGAATATTTGCTTACTTGCAAATATAGCTAAATGTCATACTTTTTTTCCTTGGCTAAAACTTTAGACTTTTGATTTGCTCTAATGCTACTAATCATGAAAAGTTTAGTTGGTATAAAAACTAGAGGTTTCAATTATTTACTGGTTATCATCTTGAGGTTCAAGCTTAGCTCAAACATGGCTATGGTTACAAAGTGGGTAAATGCAACATTAAGTTTTATCGAGATATGGTGAATAATAATAATACAAATAGGACATAAAATATGCATAACAAGGATGTATAATTCTTGGAGATGAATTCAATGTAGAATTCCTAGAGATATTGTAACTAGTAGTGGTTATCAGTATGCTTTTGTGTAAAACATTATGTTGCCATGCACAAGAAACATTATGTGATTTTCATTGCATTTAAGCAGCTTATGTATAACAACTTACTGCTATAAGAG
The DNA here is from genome assembly GCA_023846275.1 of Vanilla planifolia. Lineage (NCBI taxonomy): Eukaryota > Viridiplantae > Streptophyta > Magnoliopsida > Asparagales > Orchidaceae > Vanilla > Vanilla planifolia. Next base: position 216,097 of record JAIUJO010000184.1, read on the forward strand.
CAAATTTGGAGTAATTGTGTGCTACTTTTGTGAAGCACCTTTATTGGAAGGTCATGGAAATTCTCAAACAAAACTGTTTTGTGGGTGAGAAGTTCTTTAGTTTCCTAGAATTGGTACTTTATTATTAACACAAAGGAGGATTTCTCTAGGAGGACGACGTCAAATGGGAGACAAAATATTTGCTTAATTGTAAACAATAGCTAGGTGCTTTAGCCTTCTTTTTAAGGCTTTTATTACAACTGATGTTTGAGTCTCAGGTGTTGTTATGGAAGGCAACTACATCTAAATTTAGAATTGTCAAGGTTGGCAGGGTTATAATAAGCAATTTTACCTAGGCACACATTTTTTAGCTAATAATATATGGCTCTGTTTCTAGTATGGAATATTTGAGGGATAAGAGCAGTAAAATCTTATAGCTATTTGTAGCACTTGGTAAGAAGCAATAGGGTCTTTGCTATTGCCTTATTCGAATCTTCCATGGTGATTTAATAAACATGAGGTGGATCAACATTTGTGTATGAATTGGGAGAACTTTGTCTAATATTTGACTTAATTGTGAAGGGTTATTGTGGTTTTACTGAGGTGTTGTGTGGTGTATGAATCAAAGGAATATATGATCTATTGGATAGCTTAAATCCAAATCAAATTATTTATAAAGCTTGTTAGACCATTGATTGTTGCAAGGGATTTTAACATATTGTTTGCATAAAATGAGAAGAAAGATGGAAACAAAATTAGTGGTGTGTAGGGTCTGTATGAGATCTCTAGGCTCATTAATGATTAAGATTTGACTAACCAAGGATTTATTATGAAAATGTTCTCTTGGTGTAATAATAGGTGGCTAATTCACACACACACATATATATATATATATATATATGAAAGACTAGATAGATTTTTGACCAATAGTGTTGGTAAGTAAGCATTCCCAAGCACTATAGTAAAACATCTTCATTATATAACTTTGGATTATTGCCCTCCACTAATTCTACTTAGAGAATTTTTATTGAATAAAATGGAGATGGGAGCCTATCACAAAGCCTATGGCTATCAAATACACATTCAATAATATTATGTATGCAGGCTGGAATAGGATTGTTAGAGGGAACCTTGCAGACTATCTATCCCCCAAATTTAATAGAACATTATTAGATTTAACAAAATGGAGTTTAGCTAAAATTGGTAATATTCTTAATAAGCGTAACTTTTTGGAGTAGGAGATCTAGGAGGTTCAACTTAAGAAAACTGAGATGGAGTTAACAGAGCAAGAATATCTAATAAGATGGGTAATAGAAATACACTTTTATCAAATATGTGTAGCAAAGGAAGTACTTTAAATGGCTACTAAGAGGAGGAACAATTCATGGATATCTTTACTGCAAAATATTCTTGGTGTTATTATTAGCAGTAATGGTTGTTGATTATGGTGGCATTCACATTTTATGAGGGTCCATTGCCCTTCTTGTAAGACTACTGTAGTGCTAAATGCTATTTTACTTACCAAAAATGTTATTTGGTTTTAGGCATTATTAGATGTCCTCTACATCAAAGAAATAAATCTACTTTAGTTTACTTAGGAAAGAGGAAATTGGGAGCATTAGTATGCTACATTTGCATGCCAACTTCATTGGGTGGTATTGGAATCACTCATGGAGAACACTTATTAAGGCAAGAGAATCTTCATTTACTTAGATTTTGTATAATAACTTTAGGGTAGAGGAGAAAGTTTATAGGGGAAGAATCTCAAATAAGACTAAGAAAACTTGTGGAATGCTAAAAAATTCTTGATCATTTAGCTTTCTTTCTTGAAATGTAATTACTATTGGAGTTTAAGTTCCCAATGTTACTGTGGTTATGTGGTTAATATTTATAGGTTGCCTAGAAGCAACTATTTTGTTTCCATTTATTAATAATGATTGTAGTAGTAGTTTTGAACATTTAGGGTGTTAGACTAGCAAACGTTTGAGACTATTTGTAGCTCATTGTAAGGGAAAATGGTGTATCAATGTTTCTTTATTGGAAACTTCAATAAATAACTTCAACAAGCAAGTGACAAACATTCTTTTAGGAATGAATTGAAAAAACTTTTTCCAACCTTTAATTGGCTTTTCTAGTGGTATTGTGTGTTATGTAGTAAATGGGTTGAGCTTGAGATTATGAAGGCATCCTCATAGGTTATGTCTATATTGGTCACCATTGCCAGAATCCTCTCTTGGTGATGTTATGTGGTATATGCATCTAAAGATTATATCATCCATAGGGTATCCTAGGACCAAATTAGAGAATTGTTAACATTGGTTGGTCTATTGAGTGTAACTAAACATGGCCATATCCTTAACATGCCTTGGAAGTTAAAGTAGAAGCTTTAGAAAGCTCATGCTTAAAAATTTGACTTAGAGTTAAATGAGCTTGGGCATAATTTTTTGGTTTAACATATAGCCTCATATCATAGGGCTATAGGTTTAGAGAAATCTTGGAGGTTGTGGTGTCCCAATCTACATTGGGCTAAATTTGGAGATTGCAACATGTACTTCTTCAAAGTTGTCTACCTACAAAAGTAATTATACTCATCAACACAAAAATGATAGTAGAGAATTGGAGGCTTCCCCAAATGAAATTAAAGAATTACTCATGTGTTACTTTAACAAAAAATGAGGTTGCTTTGGGCAATATAGTTTTCCACCTCTCTAGCTCTACAAAACTTTTGATAATGAGCAAGCAAAAGAAATAAAGCCTCTGCCATGGATGGCATCTTTGAAACGTTTGTGCATAAGTAATTCGAATAATACTCTCACAGATATTGTCACAACGATGAAACAATTTAATAATAATATATGTATGCTAAAAAGATTGAAAGATATGTTAGTTATTGTTATTCAAAAGGTTTAAGGTCCTTTAAAACCTGAACAATTTAGATTGATAAGTTTTTTCTATATGACAAACAAAATTATGGCTAAATTTTTTTGCGTACGTTAAACATGATGCTTCCCAAAATAATTATGAGCAAACAAGTTTTTTCCTATGCCTCATTGAGCTATATTTGACAATATACTTTTAGCATAGGAGATGGTAGCTTTTATGTATGTATATGCAATAAACAAAGGTCTCATGACTCGTAAGCTGCACATGGACCAGGCCTACAATAAGGTCAATTAGTTGTCTGTGCTTGACATGTTAAAGAATTTATAGTTTTGAAATATTGTGTTTGACTAGGTTGAGTTGTGTATCACTACACCAAGAAATCAAATTAAGCTAAATGGGGTTCATCTTTCATGGATTGAAGCGACATGGGGTCTTAAGCAAGGGTGTCCATTAGCACCATAACTTTTAACTATTGTATTTGAATATCTCTCTTATCTTATTATGCAATTGATAGACCTTGTAGCTATGGTTAAGATCAAAAGTATCCCTTCTTCCCATATGATTTCTAACCTTTTTTATGATAATGATAATTGAAACTATGCTCTACCCATTTATGTTCTAGCAATGATCATTTGGGACATTATTAAATAGAATCAGCTACATTCAAGCCAACTGGTCAATCTTTACAAATCAAAATAGCTGTTTGGTAGTGTAATAGAATGTATACAAATATAGATGATAATAGGGAAGTTACATTTGTCCCAAACTACTCAATTGAAAGATTTAGGCATTCCTATTATAAAAACTACATCACAAGAAAAAAACTTCAATTTTCTTACTGATCAAGTGAAAAATTGCATGGTTGGATGGAGGTTCAAAGCTCTGTCCATGACGGACCATATTACCATGATCAACTTGGCACTTATTTTCATTCCTATATATTGCTTAGCACAATCTTTAATTTCGAAAGGCATTATTAAGGAGTTAAGAAAATTGATATGTAGGTACTTATAGATGGTTATAATATTAGTAATTCTATAGAATTTGGTTACTCTACATAAGGAGGAATTGGCCTTGAGATTCATTGCTTGTCCAAGTTATAGGTAGCATTGATTCCAAAGAACTACAAGTGGGTTATGAATTTGAAGGAAGTTTAAAGGGTTCAATATTCAGGTCCAAGTACTGTACGATAAATAATAATCTCTATAAACCACATTGGGCTTCACATACATGCAAACAAATTTGTAATGTAGTGCCCTGAACAAATGAGAAAATGGTTTGGTGAATTGGTAAGGACATTAAAGTTTCTTTCGTGTTGGATAATTCACTTGACTTTTTTGCAAATGCATTGTGGCCTACATATATTAATGTACACTTGTAATGATAATTTGCATGGTAAAGCTTGTTAAGGAGCGTTGTGTTTGGGAAAAGTTATGATACAAAATTTGTTTGAGTCTAATTTGGCTTTTAGGATTATGGACACCCCTTGGGCAAGATCAAGTCCAAAGGATATGTTGTATTTGAATGAGCATGAAGACGTAGTGCTGGAATCAAAATTTATATACAATGGAATGTATAATAGCCAAAGTTTATTGCTAGAAGAAGTGTAGATTCTAAATTTCAAACTATAGCATAGAGTGAGTTTGTTTATGTAGACATTAATTTTGCATTTGCTTACCATACATCGCTTGATTTATGTGAGGGCATTGAGGACCAGGAATATTGTCAATGAGGCTGTGAGGTGGAGGAAGATATTATGCATTACTTTTGGGAATGTCATAAGGAAAAACAAAATATGGGCAAATAACTTCAAAATTAGAAGTCTTAGTATTAAATGGAATAATTACATGCATTTTAAAGCATTAAAGGAGTTTTTGAACTAGATGGAGTTTAATATTTATGTTGCTAATGCGTCATAATTGATCAAGTTTTCTACTAAAGAGTTGTATTATATTTGGGTTAATAGAAATCTACATGCCTATTGTGCTATGTAGTTTAGCCTTGTTGCTCTTCGATAAAGAATTCCGTCTAATGTTGCTCCTATCGTTGCATGTTCCATTCATTCGAGCCCATCTAGTGGGAGTTCTTGCAACCTTCAAGCACTATGTGTAACCTCTTATTGGACTACTTTAATGGGTGGGTTAACCTTAATTATGATGCAATAGTGAAGGAGAACCTTCATATTGGAATTGGCATAATTGTTTGGGATCACTTTGGTAAGAAAAATACTTTTGTTGATAAAATGTGGATTTTGAGAGCAGCCTCTGCCATGGAAACTATTGCTATTCTTAAACCATAGAGCTTCTTAGAACACTATTTCCTAATATTCTTGATGCAAAAATCAAATATGACTCTCCAACTTCCATTGTTGAAGTGAGATGGATGGTTGTGTCAACCTTCTATAATAGCAATTATCTAAGTGCTGCTAATTTTGTGAAGACTATGCAGTTCTTCAAGCTTCCCCATATATTGTGTTAAATTAGATGTGTATTTGACTGGGTTTAGTATTATACTATTTTGCTTGATTTTATATGGGATTGGGGAATGCCCCGCAAACTAGTTATGCACTATCTTTTATTTTATTTTATTGTGAACATCCATAAGTATTGTATGTTGAAGCCTTTAGCCATTTATTTATCATGCAACCCAAAGACTTACCAATAATTGGGATTGGGATAGGCCATTTCTCACAAATGATTACTCACCTTTTTTATACATATGGCATTTTGAACTGCACACAACTTTTGCTACAACATAAACTATTGGGACATTATGAAGTAATATGGACAACACTTTGGTCAGGTGGTAAATTTTAGCAAATCCAAAACATTGCTTAGTAAGGAGATAGGATGCAAGCATAGAAAGATGATAATAAGAAAGTTACATATGAGTCAATCTACTCCAATAAAATATTTGGGCATACCTATTGCAGCAACTAAATTTAAAAAAATTGAATTTTAATTTATTGTTGATCAAGTTGAAAACTATGTCAAAATGAAGGCTCAAGTTCTATCAATGATCGGACATCTTGTCATGATCAACTTGGTGCTTTCTACAATTCCTGTATACCACTTAGCCCACTCTTTATTTCTAAAGGACATTATTCATGAGTTGGAGAAATTGATGCAATGGTACTGGTGAAGTTATTGGAATGTTAGCAGCTCTATACATTATGTAACCTAGAAATTAGTACTCTTCCTAGGGATTATGGAGGTCTTGGAGTTTGTAGTTTTTCGACATGGTATGCAACATTTATTGCAAAGTGTTGTAGGTGGGTTGATGGTCTTTTTGTTCAAGCATTTAGATCCAAGTATTTTATGACAAATAATAATATCTATATGCTATGTGGTGCATTGTATACATGCAGGATACATAGCAGTGTGATGCCTTGGACAAGTAAAAACATAGTTTGGTGAATCATTAAGGGAAAGAAAGTTTCATTTTTGATAGATAATTCACTTAGTATTTTTCCTATTGCTTTCTGGCCTACCTATATCAACATTGACGTCAAACATCTAATATATGTTGCAAAGCTTGTTAAGGAGCACGGTATGCAGAACCATGACAAAGATACAAAACATATTGATGCTTACTTTATTTATTTTGGTTATGCATTCCCCATAGGCTAAATCAAATGAAAAGGTTGTGTGGTACTTCAATCATATTGATGACATGGTGTTGGAATAAAAATTCATCTACAGTAGCTTGTATTTGATTTATAATTGAATAATAGTTGGAAGTTGAAACTATAGCCATGTGTTAATGTGTTCATTTGGAGATTAATTTTGAACTTTCTTCCAACTCACTCTTGGATGTGTGTAAGAGGTATTGAGATGGAACTATTTTGTCCATTGGGCTATAAGGTGGAATAGGATGTTCAACATAGCTTATGGGAATGTGATAAGGAAAAGGATTTTTGGGGGAGCAATTTTCAATTGCTATTTCATGGATGATGGAGCTAAAAGTAAAGATTTTAAATCTTTAAGTGAGCCACTAAACAAGATGATGGCAAATATTCAAATCGTAACTATGTTGCGTGCAATTAAATTTGATATTTCTACATTATATCACCTTTCAATTAATTGAAATTTCCAAGCATAAGTGGGCAAGGTGTTGAGTTTGGCTACACCTCAATGTAGTGTTCAATTCAAAGCTATTAGACCTACTTGTTCCCTTTGTCCAATCCCATGTTGTGGGACTTTCTATGGCCTTCAAAGGTTGTTTATAAACAATTATTGGACTCCCCCACCAGTAGGGTGGGTTAAGTTCAATTTCAATACAATAATGTAAGATTATCTAAATGTTAGAATAGGTATCGCCATTATGTATGACTTGGGTAGGACTATTATTGTTGGTAGATCTTGGATTTTAGGTTCAGTTTTCAACATGGAAACTATTGCTATTCTTGAAGCTGTGGAGCTCCTTAGAGTGCTACTAACAAATTGTCATGCTTCATAGATTAAATCAGACTCTAAAGTAGTCATTTTGTAAGTGAGCCAACTACTTGCATCTATTACGTGTAAGGGTAATCATCAAAGTCCTATCATGTTTGTGCAAAATATGTAGTCTTTCAAAATATTCCACACTATGTGTCAAGTCAACTATGGAACCAACTAGATTGCACATCACACTTTTATGAATGAGTTTTTGTAGGATTGGTGTATGCCCCTTCCCAAACAGCTACAATAATACCCTTTTTATTTATGTATGAACCTTTCTCATGAGAGCATGTTGTAGGCTTTGAGCATTTCTTTGTCAAAGAACTCAAAGACTTTATGATTTTGTTGAACTTTAGAATTGTCGGGAAAGGAGGGAGACACAATCACTAAAGGCTTGTTATGGGTGATGTTCTCTATTACCAGCAAACTTTGAAATGGACATTTTATCAAGTTTTCTCTGAGAGCTTTGTGTTGTTTTGTAACTAATGGTAGGATCACAGTCAAGTAAGATTACTAAAAAATAAGATACATGGAGAACATCCTAGACACAGGTGATGAGTACAGAGGCCAGAATCCCAATAGCTGAGAATTCTTGGTATCCCAACATTTTTCATTCTATTAGTCCTCTGACATATTGTGGTAGTGGTACTTAAGGTAATAAAGCAAATATTATGGCAAAATTATTGGATTTATCATAGTCAAACAAAGTTTGTTGTGAACTGAATTCATCTTAGGGTGAATCCTCTAGGATGTGCATTACATTACCTATCAATTTGAACACAACAACTGAGACAAAGGATATGATGGAAGAGTTGAACACACTAGAAAATGAACTAAAGCAAAAATAGCTTACGAAATTATCTACTATATCAAAGGAGAAGGTTATACATCCCAATAACCAGTTAGAGAACTCCAACACAGTGCTTTAGCCTTCTTTCATGAACTATAACTATGGAATTTTTATTTCTTGCATTGCTGTTGATCACATGGAGTTTAGTTGGCATGAAAGCAAGCGGTTTTTTGTTACTTGTATGGAGTGATCTTGTTAGACATGATCTAAGCTATGCTCAAGATTTGTTGTGGCTATGACATGGGAGCAGGTAACCTAATGTTTGCTCAGTATATAATCATTAATAAAAATACAAATTTCTCAAGTGTTTATAACGACACAAAATTTAAAAAGAGAGGATGTGTAATTAGTGGAGAAGCATGCAATGCAAAAATCTTAAAGATTTCATAAGAAGTGGAAGTTATAAAGTTTTAGTCATTAAAAGATTAACTATGTAGCTAAGAAGCCTTTTTACATTACTATAGTAGGGGAAAATTGGGAGTAATGGTGTGCTATTTTTGAGAAGAAATTTTATTGGATGGATAAAGAAGTGCTCTGATATTAGTCATACATGCGAGAATTGTTTTTCAATTACCTAGAATTGTTATGTTATTTTTAAGGTAGAGGAGGATGTCTGTAGAAGGAGGTAATCAAATAAGAGTTGGAATGTTTACTCAATTGTAAATTATTACTAGATGTTTTGCTACTATTGCATATGTCTCAGATGCTATTGTGAAAGTGCAATGATCCAAAACATAGATCATGCATGGTTGAGAGTGTTATAGAGGCATACAATTTCCATAGTTGTAAGTTTTAGCTAACAATATATGGTTGTCTTTGCTGTACAAAACATTCGAGAAATTAGAGTGCAAAATCTTGTAGCTACTTGTTGTTCTTATTAAGGGAAAATATGGTGTTTGTTGTTCCCTCGTTGGAAACTCAATTGGAGAACTTTAATTGATATAGGGGAGACTAACTTTTCGCTAGGAATTGGAACTTCTTTGTCTAATATTTCATTAGATTGTTAACAAATATTGAAGCTTTATAGGAGTATCTGGTGGAGCTTGAGATTGTGTAGTCATCCTCTTAAGCGTTTATTATCTAGGAGGAATCTAGTTAGCAACAACTCTTAATCAAATTTCTGTGGTGTATGAATCAAAAGATTACATGATCTATTAGACCAATTCAGAGAATCTACAAGGCTTCATAGACTGTTGATTGTTGTAAGAGATTTTGATGTACTACCTTCATAGAATAAGAAGAAAAGGGAGGAAAGTTTCTATTTAGTAGGCTCAATAAGAGTTCTTCAATTTCATGAATGACTTAGATCTAATAGACTTGTAATTTACTAGGAACAAGTTAACTTCGTGTACTAATAAGGAGGGTAGTGCATGTTTATTTGGAAGACTTGATAGAGCTTTGTTGAACATTCATGATATGTAAGCATTGCCAAATATAATAATGAGACACCATTCACACATAAGATCAAACAACTACCATTTGCTAATTTTGTTTAGACAACTATCATGAATAAAACTAAGCGGAAAATCCAATTTGAAACTTCTTGGTTATCACTTCCACATTCAAATAATATTGTGTAGGTAGTTAGGAATAGAACTATTAGGGGCAACTCTATGGATTATCTATCCACTAAATTTAATATAGCACTATTGGTTTCAAAAAAATGGAGTGTAACTGAAGTTGGCAATATTTTTAATAGACCTTGTAGTTGAAGTAGTTTTAGAAGTTTTAACTTGATGAATTTGATATGGCATTAGCTAAGTCTAGACATGATCTTTTGGCATAATGTATTGCCCTCTATAAGAAGGCTATGGCTTTAGAAGAAACGTGGTGGTGCTAAGAAGAGAAGCTTCATTAGGCCAACTTTGAGCATCAAAACATGCATTTCATTTAGGCAGTGGCCACTTTTAATTACAAAAGTTATTGTATACATCATCATTAAAGTTATAATAAAGAATTGGTCACTTCCCCAGTTGACTTTAAAGATATACTCATGCAATGTTTTAGTAGGAGGTGGTGTAGCTTAAGCCTATTTAATCCTGCACTGTCATCCAACCTTTTAGAACTATTAATATATAGAAAAGGAATGGTTTATTTCCTTTAATAAGTGAAGATGAGGTTTGGAATGCCATTATGTCTATCAAAATAAAGCCCCTGATGTGGACGACATCTTTGTAGAATTTGTGCATGGATATTGGAACATTACTAAGGTAGATATTATCACAACTATGAAACAATTCTATACAGATAGCTATATGCCCAATAAGTGGAAGAAAGATTGATAATTCTAGTTCTTAAAGTATTAGGTGCTTCAAAACCTAAACAGTTTATATCTATTAGGTTTGCAATGTGATACACAAAGTTCTTACAAATATATTGATGGGGTACATGTAAGATGGTGCTTTTTTATTTTCTTCCAAGTGAGCAAGTAGCTTTTGCTCTTGTTTGTGCTATATTTGATAATATGTTTTTTTTTGTTTAAGAGCTGGTTTGTTATATGAACTCATGTACTTCTAAATAGGGGTTCATGGCACCTAAGCTAGGTATGCCTTATGACAAGGTCGATTAGAAATTTATGCTCCATATGGTAATGCATTTATGGTTGTTAAATATTTTGTATGATTGGGTTAAGACTTCTATCACTACATTAAGAATTTTGGTTATGTTTAGTGGGATCTACCTTTTATGGATTCAAGTTTTATGGGTCTTAAGAAAGGGTGTTCATTGTTATTATACCTTTTATGATTGGGTCTTGGCTTATTAAGAAAAAGAATTAGATGGAGCAAGCCACCATGATTAGGATAAAGATTTGCCCTTCCTAACCAACATTTTCTCACCTTCTATGTACTAATGAAATTTTTATCTATGCACCAGCAACTTATGTTGTAGCACAAACTACTACACACTTTTTGAAGTAACATGGCCAATGCTTCAACTAGATGATAAATTTTAAAAAATATAGAGTATTGTTCTATAAGTCATATACTTTAGCTATATCTATTACGACAACTAAACTTTAGAAAAAAAATTCCAATTTGTAATTGATCATGTTGAAAGTTATGTGTCAAGTAGGACAATCGTGTCTCTATCGATGGTGGTGCTCATTGTCAGGATTAAGTCATTGCTCATTGCTATTCTTATCCATTACTTAGCCCACATTTTAATATTGAGCAAAATGTTTTGTTATGATGTGATGTTACTTGTAGAGTGGTTTAATTGTTAAGAGCACTATACATTATGCATGTTAGAAATTGGTTGATCTTTTGAAGAAGTGTGAAGGCCTTGGAGTTTGAAGTTTTTTGCATGTTTTGGAAAGCATTGCAGGCTGGTTATGACTTGTTAAGACTTTTTTTAGGTGTAAGCATTTAGATCCAAGTATTTTATGATAAGCAATAATTTTTATTTGTTGCTTGGTGCTTCATATACAAGCAAGCTACTTCATATTGTGGTACCTTGAACAATTGATAATAAAATTTTGCTTACCATTCTTTTTGTCAATTACACTTCTATGTTTGTACTTATTAGATTATTAGAATGCCAATTATTTAATGAGTAAGCACCTCTTTTAAAATATGAGAATTAGCAACAAAAGAAGAAGTAATTTAGTTGATAAAGTTTAGTGCACAAACTTTTCACAAATGCCAAACTAGATATAGCATCGTAGTCAATGTCAATACTTTCTACCAGTTCAAAAATATTCAACGTATGATCATGAGTGAGTAAATGTACATTTACAAGAAAAAGTTCGATACTTCAAAATCATATTCAGATACTTCATAATATAATAAAAAAGTTTCACTAATGAAAACTCCATCGAAACCATGCTCACTGAAATGGTTGCTTCTATCTGCTCCAATAATGAATCATTTGTTGAATTAAATAACTAATTTAATCATATACTCGTATACTTGGGGAAGGGGATCCACACAGTGTGAATGATTTCTGAGTGGACTCCTCATTCATTTGATAGAGAAGATCACGAATGTTCTATGATCCTATGCCAAATCCCAGGCTCGGATCGTGAGGAACACTGAAATACTTCGTATCAATAGATAAGATTAAGATACTTGGCATGTCAATATTGATATGCTTAGTGTTTCACCTATTTATGATTATTCCTTGAAGAGACCTTGGACCTCCATACCCTTTAGTACAAGTTTTTGCAAAACTCTATCTATTTTGTGTAAATGGTAGACTAACTATCTTTCTTTGTTTTGCTCAGTCATTAAGAACTTGATTCTTTCTATCTATTATATATCAATATATACTAGACAAAAAGAATGCTCATAAGTAGTCATATTGAAACAAAAAAAGAACCCTTGTGTATGAAATTTGAAAAGATCTCTATTCAGATCAAACAATTCCACTTAATTAAGAATGACTATACGTGTGATAGCATCAACAAAATGGAAATGAGCTGGGGTTATAAATTTATAATCATGAAATCGAGAATGAAGTTTTCAATTTGTACATGCTACATCATGAAATCATAATTGCATCCAATCTATGAAAAAGTCCCAATTAATTTCAATTTTCTTCTTTTGAAATGGGACGTATATTGAATCCTTATGAATATGGTTAAGATAAAGCCTTATTTCCTTATATTCTATAGGATTCTGTTATTATGATAGCCCTTGACAAGGCTTAGTTGATCTATAATTTATGTTTCATCTTTCTTTTCCTTTATGTTTGCTTTAGAAAATGTTGACTTTGTTTCTTTCTTTTTCTATTGATTCTTTTTTTATCGAGATTTATGGACTCATGGATCTATGTGTCTATATAGATCTTGTTCATTGATTAACAAAAATGTGCAAAAGCTCTATTTGCCTTTATCATTCAATGAGTCTCTTCCTTTTTGAATATTGCATTGCCATGGCCTTTCGAAGCATCTATTATTTCAATACTTAATTGGAAAGCCATATTTTGATTTGGATTGGAAGCTTGTAGGAAGACCATAACGACAAAAGATTTGCAATCACTTTTCCATGTGTAGATCCTATTTCAATAGAAACTTAATGAGTCAATCAGCTTACACATCTATATCTTTTACTACTATATTAGAGGTTACTCTACATATTGCTTTACGTACGATAGATAAAGAATTTTTTATTTCTTGGTGAATCTTTTTCACGAATCGATAGATAATATTATATGACAATGATTTCTTTGTGTTTTAGGATATAGATAACAAATTCACTAACTAATAAATTATGTTAAATTTGATCAAATTTTGTAATTTTTTTGTGGCACCTAGAAATGAAATGAACATTAGAATGGCTAAAGAATTAATTTTTTTATTAGGGCAAAAAACAAATCACTTATTTTGGCTTTTTCTTTTTGACACCATATTGTAGGGTGCCTTGGACATGTAGTTGTTATGAATCAAATATATTTAGAAAGAAGATCTTTTGTATTATGTGTAGCTTGCTCCAGTCCCCTTTCAAAACATTTGTTATTGGTTTAGCCATACACTTCACATGTTTTAGTTCACATGATATATATAATTGATACAAGTCTTGGATAAGAATCTACAATGCACTATGACACCTTTATCGATGATCCCTTACTCTAAGAGCATTAAGGGTTTGTCAAATAACGTGATATCTTACACCAGTAAATCCTTAACCCTTTCTCTTCTTACTAATACTGTAGAATGTTCATGTAAAATATGGAAAATATCTACTATATAAGAAGTGATTTGTAATCCAGAGGTCAATCCTACTCTATAAGCTTTACGTAAGGCAGAGTTTGGTTTTTTAGAGGTAAAAATAGAAAATTTTGAATTGGATCCATATGTGAGATATTAACCTCATATGGAAAATATCGACTATATAAGAAAATCTATAGAACCATATGTGAGATATTCACCTCATATGGCTCTCCATTCAATTCTTTCAAAAGAATTCCATCCTTTTCTTAGATTGAGAATGTCCTTCCTTCTTTCACTCCATCATAAAGAGTAACTCAGCCCAATCCATTCATGTTTTCATGTTCTAATGCCTTCCGAATCCCTTCCAAGGAAAATTTTGAGTTGGATCCAAAATGGATGGCTTAGTGTGAACTTATCCATGCAGTTATATACTATTCAAATAAGAATCTATTTAATGATAGGAATGAACCTTGCTTTTGTGCTTTGGTGAGTAATTTTATATTCTTTCAATGACATATGTTGTGTTCAGGGGATATCCATATGATTTGATTGATCATGTAAGGGCTGGATAGAAAAACCTGTACAAAAAAGATAGTTCTTTTCTGTTATATCTTTTTATTTCCTATTTTATGTTTTTATTTTATATTATATCATTTTATTTTCTATTATACCTTTTTTATTTTATTTTTTATCTATTATTTTATTTATCTATATATTCTTTATATATCTATTATTTGTTATATTAGTATGTTTTTATTAATATATTACTATTATTCTATTTGTATTATTATTTAGATTTAGATTTATTTAGTGTTTTATTTATATTATTAGAATATAGATTTGAATTTTGAATTGATTTTTTAATTAGGCTAGTCTTAGTTCTTAGTCCATATATGTTAGTTCTATTTCTCAATGGAAACAAAAAGGGATATAAGTCAATGATAGAGTGTCACCTCGATGTGGTGGAAGTCACCATTTTGAGCCTAATTATCCGTAAACCAATTCCACATTTTTCTATTTTGTCTTGCTCTCTCGCTATGAGTGACTGAGAATCGATAAAAGGCCTATGGTTTTGATGCGATAAGGTGGGGATGGCAATATGTTATGAACATATATATATTATGAAGTTTATAAATATGATTTTTATGTATTTGAGTATGATTGATGTATTATTAAGTATCTAAATATTATTTTTAAGTATATGAATATGATTGGTGTATTATGAAGTATTTGAATATAATTTTGAAGTACATAAATATAATTTTTAAGTATCTAAATACGATTAATATATTATGATATGTTTGAATATGATTGATGTATTATGAAGTATCTGAATATGATTTTCAAGAATCTAAATACGAATTCGAAGTACCTAACTATGATTTTGAGGTATCTAAATATTATTTTAAAGTATCTAAATATGATTAATACATTATGAAGTGGATGGATACAAGCATTCACTTTGATCTCAAAATAAAAATTTCGAATTAGCTTTTCCTATAAACAAAGAAGTTATAAGTAATGAAACTATGAATTTCATCAAGAGTTATATCTCGACTCAGGATGAATTCTGGCAGCATGCTTAACACATGCAAGTCAGATGAGAAGTGGTGATTCCAATGGAAAATGGATAAGTAACCCAGAAGAACCTAACCTTTGGAGGGAAACAACAATTGGAAAGGATTGCTAATACCTGGTAGGCTAAAGACGAAAAGAAGGAATCCACCAAAGGAGATGCTCACATCCTATTAGATAGTTTTTTGGGTAATAGCCCATAAAGAATAAGGTTCAAGTTTGGCTCAAGCATGCCAACATTTATGGGGTGTGGACAAGTAATTTTACTTTTTTCTAGATATGATTATAAACATTTTTGAAATTCTCTTCATTGTTGATAGTTGAGAAATGATTCAAAATGGCAACAAAGAGGTTGTGAAATTCTTAGAGAAAAGTATTCTATATAAGGGTATGTTTTTTAGCTAATAAAATATAGTTTCATTATTATAATATAATATTTAGGGGATTAGAGCTAACAAATCCTATAGCTACTTGTTACACTTGGTATGGGAAAGTAGGGTGTTCGTAGTTACTTTTTTGGAAACTGAAAAGGAGAATGTTTATAGGCATGAAGTGGATCAGCTTTTAAGGTAAGAATTTGAGCTAGTTTGTTCATTTTTGATAGGGCTGTTAGGGGGTATCTCTAACTTTATGGAGGCATTGAGTGGAGCTTTATATTATGGATTCAACCTCACAAGTGGTTATTACCTAGTAAGATGTAGTGTCAACAATACTTGGTGGTGATGTATGGTGCATACATCAAAAGATTATTTTAACCATCAAGCAGCTTGGGACAAAATCAAGGAATCAACAAAGCTTAGTGGATTATCAATTATTATAGAAGATTTTAATGCCTTAATTATATGGAATGAGAAACAAGGGAGAAAAAATCATTAACAAATCGGCTCAGTCTGGGTTTTATATTTTCATTCATGATGTACATCTAAATAACTTGGGATTTATTGGGAATAAGTTAACTTAGTGAAATAACAAGGTAGACAGAACTCTCACATATTAAATATTGGACAAAGATTTTATGAATTTTTGATGGTGTGCAAGCATCCTCAGGCACAATAGTGAAAACATTTTTCTCATGCCAACTCAAACCACAACCCTTTGTTTATTTTTTTTGGTTGTGGACATTGAGTAATACTAATAAAACTACCCAATCTGAAAACTTATGGCGATCATATCTAATCTCAACTAATGTAGTATAGGAAGCTTGGAATAGAACTATCAAAGGAAACTCAATCGATGGTTTATCCATTAAATTTAGCTTAGCATTGTCAAAATTAAAGAAATAGAGTGTAGCTTAGCTGGGGAATATTTCTTACAAGCCTTGCCAATTAGAAGAGGAGAACTCAGAGCTGCTACTTAACGAATAAAAGAGTGGATTTATTGAGCTGAAACATAATCTCTTGGCATAACGTACTGCTTCCTACCAAAAGGCTTTGACTTTAGAAGCAGCATGGTTGTTGCGTGCACCAAGCTTCATTTGGCTAGCCTTGGCAATCGAAATAGACATTTCTTTTAGGTAACAGATACTTCTATGTACAACAAAGAAAATATACCTCATCGTAAAAATGATAATGGGGAATTAGTGACCTCCACAACTTATATAAAGACATTTTGATGTAATTCTTTAGCTTGAAGTGGTCTAGTTTTGGGAAATATGAACATCCCTTACCCTTCAAGTCTTTGGGATCTATCAAAAGTGAGTAGGCATAGTTTTTGTAGCTCTAATTAGTGATGATGAGATAAAAAATGATGTATTTTCTAGCAAAAGAAATGAAGCCTCTAATGGGAATGGCATATTTATTGAGTTTTTACATTCTTATTGGAATATTGCCCAATTGGATATTACGACAACTATGAAATAATTTTTTAAATATGGTAGTATGACCAAACAGTGGAAATACACATTAGTCAATCTTATATATAATATTCAAAATGCCTCTAAATATGCAATAATTCAAATCCATTTGTCTTTGCAAGGTGATCCACAAATTTATGTCCAAAATTTTGGTGGATACTCTGAAGATTGTGCTTCTTAATATTATGATAAGAGAACATACTACTTTTGTGTCTATCCATTTTATGTTTGAAAATATACTCTTAGCATAACTTGTGCTACTAAGAGTATCACTCAAGATATTATGAAGTACTATGGGCAACACTCTAACCAAGTGGTTGATCTTAATAAGCATAGAGTATCATTTTGTAAGGGGATGGAATGGAAGCAATGAAAGATGATAGTAAGAAAATTACAAATTAGCAAAGATGTTTAACTGAAATATTTTGGAAAACCTATTATAGAAACTAAACTTCAAAAAAATGCCTTCAAATTCATTTATGAATGAGTTAAACAATGTATAAAGATGGAAGATGATGTCAATAGAGATGATAGGGCATAATGTGATGATCAACAAGGCACTAGCTACTATTCCTTCATATTACTTAGCCTACTCTTTCATTTTTAATTGCATTATTATTCATTTAGAGAAATTTGTATGTAAATAAATATTTATTAGTTCAAATACTTGTTGCATGCTATATTGTGCCTATTTGGAATTATTAACTCTTTATATGGAGTGTAGAGGATCATAGTCCATAGTTTGTCAAATTTGTAGGTAGCATTGTTTGTAAAGCATTGCAGAGGGGTTGTAGCTTGAGAAGATGGTTTACATGTTCAAGCTTTTAGATCCAAGTATTTTATTACAAATAATACCTTCTATAAATTAAAACATTTACTTGTGCCTCCTTTAGCAATTTTTATTATGCATTCCCCTTGAGCTAAATCAAATGAAAGGGATGTGCTGTACTTCAAAAAAATTGAGGTCGCAATATTAGAATAAAAATCATTTACAATCGATAGTGTATGAGCCACAATTTAACAATAGAGGAGATTGCATGGGTTCAAAAATTGTACTTATAGACTTAAGTTAGCATCATCACATTAAGATTATTTCTTGACTTTACATTTTACTTGCATTTGGATGTGTGAATCAGGATTGAGATGCTAGTTCTCTATCAATGAAGTAATAATGTGATAGAGGATTTGAAACATAGCTCATAGGAAGGCCATACGACAAAGGTATTTTGGTCCAATAGCCTTGCAAATACTGATCTCATGCTCAATAGAGCAAACAATGGGGATTTGAATTCTATAAATAAGAGGTTTGGGTGTGGTGAGTATATGGGTCCCAAATGCATCTCATTCCACTAATTTTGGTACTTCAGTGTTATAGCACCTTTGGCTTAATAGAAAGTTGTAAGCACATCTGGACAAGTTGCTCAATTTAGCCGCATTATAAAGAATTATTCAATTTACTGTTGTTGGTTGTTCCATTTCTCCAATCATATCCAACTGGAGCTTTGATGGCCTTCAGAGATTGTTTGTTACCTATTATTTGACTTCTTTGATAGGTTGGATTAGGCTTTATTATGATCCAATAGTACAAGATAATCGAGATGCTAGAATTGGTATAGTTATTCAAGATGACTTGGGTAGGCCTATTATTTTTACTAAAAAAACTTGAATTTCAAGTTCAAATTTTGTCGTAGAGATTATTGCCATTCTTGAAGAAATAGAGCTTCTTACAATGTTGCTTCAAAAATATCCATGTATTGGAGAACAAATTAGTCTCTACAACAGCTACTATTAAAGTGAACCTATTTCTTATATCCACAACGAACAAGAGTATCGATCATAGTGCTATAATATATGTGCTTGGTATTCAATCCTTCAACCTATCTCACATAAACTGTAAATGCAATAATGCAACCAACTATGTTATGCATTGCAACTTTTTGTGTGAATTAGTTTTGGATTAGGGAAAAGCACTTCAGAAACTACCTCAATATAGTCTTTTCTTCATTTTAATTATGAATCCTTTCAAGGATAGTATAATAGAGGCTTCTGCCATTTCCTTATCAAGGAACCTAAAGAATTTTAGAAGGTATTATTTGTGAATTACGAACGGGCGTAAGGCATTGTTGGTGATGGTGATGCATGGATGAGTAGAAGGCATCATTAGAGATTGAAGGAGGGAGAAGAAATGTGGTGGATGGAGGTGGAGAAACTATGTGGATGGGGAGACTCTATGGCAAAGTTTGGTTCTAATATTTAAGAGGCGAGTTTGGGCATCTCGGTGTATGATTCTATTTTTTGTTAATTTTTAAATAGATCTAGAATTCATAATGCTCTTAGTAGATAGTGTGGTGTAGTTATTTATGATAGGAACTAAATCTCCTAAGATTTGAAAGTCAATGAGTGGTGGCTTGGTGTAATTATCCTTATGATTAATGACCATTACAACATTTAGAATTCACTTGGTTATACTTTGGAGCCCGCAAACTCGTTGTGAGCATTTTTTATTTTGGGATTGTCATTTTAGTAAGAGCTTTGATGCAAATTGGTAGGAAAACTCAAGGAAGTGTGAGGAAAACATAGTTCCATTAATGGAAGCACCATAATTAGACAAGGCTTGTTATGATGAGAATATGTCTTAGGACACTAAGGGTGCTTCTTCATGGTTGTGTGGTGGATTAATAGTGGAAATACATAAAGACCAAGGACATAGTCGAAAGAGGAAAAATTGACATTACCAAAGAGTGAAATGGGTTTGAATGAATAGACTAATTATGTTTCCACTCTCAAGAAGTCATCATATCCAAAAATTGTTGATGTGAGCGATTTATGTGGTTACATAAAAGGTGTGCATAGGAATGCAATAGTGGCCATAGAAGATAATTCATGGAATGAAAAACATGAATCACATATCCCAATTAAGGTATGCTTTAAAGAGTCACTTATTGGAAGGAGAATAAGCATTGGTATTTCGACACTAATAAGAGGTCCCCCCATTGACTACTCAGAGAGCCAACAACTTTAGATCTCCATTAGAGAGACATCTCATTCCTATAGTAACAATTTTAAGCAATGACAATGGTCAAAAAGGGTTACTTGTTTTTGGCACAAAATGCCACGAATGAAGAAACCCACCACAAGGGACAGGCAGATGCCACCATGCACTTCACCATGTAAGGTAGGAGCACAGACGATAAGGACATTATTGACTGCACCTGCCATTATTTAAACTTTATTGCAACATGAGAAAAATTGTGTCTTACAATGCCATATGCAAAGAAGAAAGAGTGGCTCTTTGAAAATGCACAATAATAAGTCTGATAATAGAAAATCACTTATTTTGACACAGGCCATACTACAACACATATTTGCCCATATGGAATACATATTAGAATAATTTTCTCAAGGAAGAAGGCAAGTACACTAATAAGACGTAAGCTTATCCATATACCCATAGAGTGTAGCATAAAAATTTTTTAAAAACGTTACACTTCAAGTGCCTAGCAATAAATGAGCAAAGGATGTAATATGGCACACATGGATAGTGTTGTAGCACACCCATTATTTTATCACGTGCATAACAATTAAAGCATGTGGCTTGAGCTAAAGGCAAGCATGTAAAACCCTAGTGCATAATGCTCCAAGTTGCTTATGACCTTTTGTAGATTACATATTTTGATGATTAAGTCATGGAAGAAGGCAAGTCTTTCAATAAGGCATCATTGCATGCATGTGCAAAAAGCATGTAGCACTAAAAATGAAAACATTACTCTTTGTGCACTGCACCAGCTTCAAGAAGGATGTTGTGGGACATACACGAACTTTCTACTACACACACATATAGTGGATTATTGCATATTTTAGGGACAATTCTAAGAAAGCATAAACGTTAGTTCATATTTCACCATCCAAGTTCCAATCAACCATGGGCTACAAAGTCAACTACGCCATGAAGCACATTGCCCATTGGAGATTTAATATTTCAACAATTTTGTCAAAGAGGAAGGAAAGTTTCCAAACAAGGAATCACCTTACTTATGCACTAGTAATATAAGATCTAAAAATTCTAAAAAATGTTATAATTTTTTTGCCCCACTAAAAATGTGTAAAGGCAATAGGCTGCTTGCAAACTGATTACATCTCGTATGAATAGTGGGTTGTTATGAGTGGTTACAAACCCAACAAGCACTAACCCTAACACGTATTACACCATCCAACTTTTGTTTCATCACAAACTGCACTGTGTCCATCATTGTCTCTTGTAGATTGCCTATTAGAATATTCTGTTATGGAGAAAGGCAAGTCACATAATATAAAATCACATTGTCTATGCAAAAAAAGCTTACAATGCTAAAAATCCCAAGATACACATAGTAAGACCCAATGGTTGTGCACATTGGATGTGAAAAGGAATGCATGCATAGGCTACCCACAAGTGAACAGTCTACTGTTAGTGCTAATACATGCCCAATGCTTTAACATATGCATCGCTACAATAACATGATGCTTGGGCTATGATAAATCTTGTAAAACACTAGCATATGCTGTATTATCCAACTATCACAATGCTGCTGGGCACCACATCACACATTGATCCTTTTGGATTACATATTGTGACGATTCCATCAAAGATGAGGGTAAGTCTCTTAAGAAGACATAAACTTTTCCAAGAAATAGCTACATGCATTGGTAAAAATAAAAAAAAAGGTCCCACTCTATGGGTGACACTAGCCACATGTAGGGGCCGCTAATCGGATTACATGGACTGGTTTTTAAGCTCATGAATAATGGTGTAAGGCACAATTAGTGATGTAGGCTAGCATGCACAAAACTTGTACATATTGCACCATCCAACTTCAATTTCACCACAAACCAAATCATGCCACACATTGCCCCTTGTAGATTGCAGATTGTGATAATTTTGTCAAGATAGAAGGCAATTCTCCTAATAGTGCAACACAATATCAATGTGTCAGTAGTCTAGATTGCAAAAAATTCCAAAAACAGTGATACACTTTTTGGGACCCCACCAACTACACACATTAGAGGAAGTAGAATTCATAGATTGGCCATCGTATGTGCAAACAATTCATTGCCATGCGTGTGGAAAGTGCAATACTAAATGAGTCCATTGTTCTATGGTACATAAAGTGCTCTATTGTATGCATAGCTGTAGTATTGTACACAGAGGGCTATATCTAAGCATGCACAAACCTTATTGCATAGTGCTCCATCCAACTTCTACTTCCCCTTAGGTTGCATCAAGCTAAAAATTACTTATTGTGAATTGCATATTGTCACCATTTTGCCAATGAAGAAGGCATCTCCCCTAATAAGGCATCACTTAATCCAAGAACCAGTAGCTCATAGTGCTAAAACTTTGAAAAAAAATGTTACAATTTATGAGTGTGACCAACATTTCCCAAGTGGAGGTGTGCATACACAAACTGACTTCCCACATGCACACAATGCTACAAAATCCATAGTTCTTTGCTGCACTCCTATAGTTATGGGTGTTGCCTAGCATCCACAAACTTTAGTTCACATTGCACCATCAGACTTTTACATCACCATAGCCAGACCATGCCACACATTGCCCATTATAGATTGTGTATTGTGATGATATCGATGAGGATGGGGTCAAGTCTCCCAACAAGGCATCACCTTCTACAAGTGCTAGCATCTTACAGAACACAATGGATGCTACAAGGTACATGTGTCCTAGTCATCATGCATTCACACACTTTTATAGTGCATCCAATGTTCTATTGCAAATACTAGCAATAGTGTGTTGCTTAGGCTACAACCAACAATGCACAAAACAAAACACATATTGTACCATCCAAGTTCCACTTTTTTGTTGGATGCCCTGCATAGGATGTTTCCCCTTAAGGACTACAAATGAAACTATTTTGTTAAGAAAGATGGCTAGTCACCTAATAGAGCATAACCTTATCCATGTGCTAGTAGCCTATAGTGCTTAAAATCCCTAGACAAAGTTATGCTTTTCAAGCTCGACCAACCACACCCACTGGATGTTGTTGGGCACATGTAGACTTTCTATCACCACGTGCACAGTGCTATAATGCATGTAGTTCTTTACTATGCATGCACAGTTTTGCAATTCATGTGACTCTTTATCACAATCACATCTGGAGTATTGTGGATCTAAGGCAACAACTTAGCATGCAGAAATTGTAGTGAATAATGCACAAGTTGGATTTCCCATGCTTGTACCTATTTTGAGTCAATTGTCTCATGCTTAGATAAGGCTCTCATTGGGTTCTCACAAAATTAGTCCTTTAGCCAGCATGCATTGACCCACTCTCATCATGTGAGTAGAATGAGAAATCCACTAACGGTTTAAGGAATCGATACTGAGACCATAGGCCCAACCTAAAGAGCCAATCCTTTTACTAAAGTTACAGAGACAATTTGCAAACTTTTGCTATCTACAATGATCGATTGACTAGAGGTTGTTCACCTTGAAGACTAAATTTGGCTATGAGTATGACCTGGCATGGATGGCAATCCGCCATTTGAAATTTAACTTGTCAATTGGGGTGCATCGAACACCACTCAACATGTAGTGCTCTTCAAATCGGTTTGGTCTACCAAGAGCAAAGTAGTTTTAGGATTGACAAACAATTAAGAAGAAACAATAAAAATTCTTTGGCACCCACTCAAGAATTTTAACTAGAGTCCTTTTTTATGCTCACATCAAATAACACTCTTCAATAGGTTTCCTCCATCTCTTAGCTTTAACTAACAAATGCAAGTGTCATTCACATGGAACCTTTCCACCCTTTGGCATTCAATGTTGTTATTTGAATATTTGTTACTATAACCAAGATCTACATCAGTAGATGCTCCACATGGGGTTGGTTTCTTGAGTTTTTACAGACCATTGTACCCTCTTAGACATCGAGCCATTGAATTGCACTAACAGCAAGATGTGGGTCACACACTTAGGTGCTATTCATTTTTTGGGATAATTGATTAGTCCGCTAAACTTTTACACATTCCTTAGGAAATTTAAATTTTCATAACTACAACTTGCTGTATTAATTAAATAATAGCCATTATGGGACTTTCATTAGCATATAGTTACACATAATAATCTAGGTTTTAGTTCGTTCCACAACTCCAGTTTTGCTTATCATAAATGGCTCACTTGGAACATAGATTCCTTGGCTCAAGTCATCAAGGTAGTTGAGGTTTCATGCCTATTTAGGGATTGTGAATATGTTGAGGGAATTATGCCCCTGATCCTCTAATCATTAGATTTACTTAAATGAACTCTAGATATGGCTCCAACTATCCTACGAGAACCTTTAAATCAAACTAGCTACAACTTGGTTTGATTATTTATTTGTACCTATACCCAAGTCAGACGAGTGATTTTTACATCAGTATCACTATGGGCCTCCACTTGAATTTCCTCTAGCTTCATCTCACTTAAGCATAGTTCTCTATCTTTTCGGTCTCAAATGGCATGCTATCACCTATACCTTTCACAGAAAATTTGTGTTAGTTAGTGCCTCACCTTTCAAATGAAGATCACATCAGTCAGCATCCTTCCAAACTTTGGACTTGCACACCTATCAACTCACAATCATGTCAAAATTTTTGGTTTATGTTTCAAGGTAGGTCACATGGCAAGCCTTTTAGCCATCACAAAAACATGTGATGCCTCCATTTCTTGCCTTGATGGGGCACACTTTCTGGGCTCCTGTTGCTATGATGGCTCAGGCTATCTACTTCTTGAGCAATGCAACAAATTGTATGATGATGCTTGGTATGAAGTTGAAGCACATCGTTGGGTTTCGTATGGTTCCATATTAAAAATTTTAAGAACTCTTTAACTCTTTTTTCAAAGTAATTTTCATCTTTCCCTTATGGTACTTACTAGCTATTAGCCTCTTATAATTATCTATCCTTGAACAAAATTTACCACCAAATTTGAGGTCCACTTCCAAACAACCCAACTCATTCATACCACCTTTTGTAGAAGTATGGTATGAGCTAAACAGGCTTTCGCCATCCTTGGCACCACCTTCCATAAGATTTGATTCTAATCAATTGCAGAGGACACCTCTCTACACTAAAATTTTTTTTTTCAAGTTGCCTGGTTTCCTTACTAGGTTTGACCATTTTTTCTAATCATTAGTAAGAGAATTTCTATGAGTTCCTTCTTCTCTACTTATTTATATGTTTAAACTTAGGGGCAACCCTTATTTGACTTGAGGTCATAATTCCACACTAAGGAGCATGGAGTTGGATTTATCAGGGGTACCTACTTTTTCGATTGTAACATTAATTCCTACTAGTCAACACCATAAAATTTAGTGGCATACATCTCTTACCATGTTGACTGTTACCATCACTCATTGCTTCAACAATTTATGCCATAGCTCAGAGAGCTATGCACATCTTATTCCCTTTGCTTTCATCCATCAATGCAGCTTGAATTCAAAAAATGGTATGTTCAAAAGATTATAAAATTCACAACACGTATCAAATCTCGTTGCCTTATTCAACATTATGAGAACCAAGATATTCATTGTCAAGAGTTGTTCAATGTTTTATTTCCATGCCCCACAAAACCTGGTCACAAATAGTAAACTTGTTGCTAGCTTAACATTTGCTCTCCTTTCATGCATGATAATGTCAATAAGTTATTGTTTATCCTCCATAACATTAGCACCATGTAGAAGAAAGAGCACATACGATGAAAGAATGTGACATTGAATAGTTGTCGTACCCCAATTGTTTGTGCAGATCGCTCAGTCATTTATAACGCTCTTTAATGATGCTTCTAATTTTTCAAATAGTAAAATCTTGTTATGACTTCTCATTCCTATAAATGATAAGGATTAGTGGACTTCTCATTGAGTCATTATTAGTTTTGTGAAGGGAATACAATCCTTAAACTTTCCACAAACTGCACCAAGCTCATTCAACAATCGATTACATTGTTCATTATGTTATTTTGTATGATTTTTTTATTGCATTTGGGAAGGCCACTTTCAAAATTGCTTCAACGTTGCCTTTTTTCTTTTATTTATGGACGTCCATAGGAGAGTATGTTGCATGCTTTAGCCATTTCCTTATCAAGGATCCTATAATTTCATCTAAAACATAGAGATTTTGGCAAGTGGTTAGAACTGTCAGAGAATACAGGTGTTGGTAATAAAATTGTAGGTCGTTGAAATTATTGGTGATTGATGGAATATTTGAAAGGTAGAATTGTCCATCTCATTGGAAGGCTTGTTTGTGTGTCACATTTTTTATTACCAGAGAACATTGAAATGGACCTAGTATTAACAATTCTTTGTGTAATTTATGTATAGTGTTGAACAATGATGGGAAAGAAGTCTAGAAAGATTGCAAAATAAAAATTAAATTCATTGTACAAGCATCTTGGGCATGGGTGATGGGGGAAGAGGCTCTCATCCCTAAAAGAGAAAATTTTTGGGATCTTAGAATTACCTACAACTAGTGGTTTAGCATATTATTGTAATGGAACTGAACAAAATGTAAGGAATATTGTGGAGACTTCACTAGAAGTGTTCAAGTCAAAGGAGGGCTAATGTGGTACGAATTCTTCTAAGGATGATGAGGGTGAATCCTTTAGGATGCAAGAAGCATTAGCTGTGAAGTGGGCACAATAGTGAACTAAAGCCAAATAAGCTCACAAAATTATGTATTCTATTAAAGGAGAATGCTAGATGTCTGTTTAGAAACTTAAGTAGCTATCAACAATGGTGCATCCAAATTATTTGAGAGAATGTCAAAAAGGTGGTTGAGGAGAATTCACTGAATGGAAAGAAACTAGCATGCAGTCAAATTAAAATGAGCTTAGGAATGCTCTTAAAGGATGGAGAACAAATAGTGACAAAAACATTTGTTTTGAAGGTTCATTTCATAATTACATGGAGAAACCAGTAAATGTAGATGTCAAGTTGATAGCACCAAGTGATACCTCTATAATAAATGACAAAATTTTCCTTTCAAAGAGGCTTGTGGTGAATGAGTTCATTAGCACCAAGTTGATCTTGTTGGCATAGTGTATATTGTTGTTTATCCTTTCAAAGGATTGCCAAAGAACTCCAGCATAGTTGACTATTTTTGTTTGCACTTTGAGTCAGTTATGGATAGAGATTCTATGTAGTTGGGAACTCTTTGGCAAGTTGTAGGGCTTGTGTTGGGACTAAATATGTAGACACCTACGTTTAAGCTTAGTACATCAGTGATTATGTGTGCTCCAATATGGTTTTGTTTTTCAATAATCTCCCTCATGTATTGAGACTTGAAGAGCTTTTAGTGCATTGCTAAAGCTATGGATGACTCTATTCAAATTGATGGATAGACAACTTACATGCAAAGATCATCCTTTTGAAGAGTTTGTAAGCTCCTTAGAGTGGGTATATTGCTAAATGGTCAATTTGCCCACTCTTTTTAGATGTTTGATTTTGAAGGACTACCCTTTATCTACTTCACTTGTGACAAAGCGGGACATGCTTCCAAGATATGTATATCTAGTGAGTTGGTTCATAATGCTACTGTAGTCAAAAGCTTTTGTCCTTTTGAGATAGTACCTGATCAAGATATGAATGAGGGGAAATTGTAAATAAAAGGTCATGATGGGAAACAATTGGTTTGGCTTCATGGATGATTTTGCAACATAGGAAGAGGATAGTGTTAGCAGCAACACAATAAAGGAAGAATGTGAATTGCAAAGATCTAAGTAGGAAAGAGTTGACTGGGCTTTACATGCTAGAAGTTAAAGAGAAAGTTGTGCATAGGGGCACAACCTAACCCAAGAATTATTGGCATAGAGGGCATTCATCTAAGATAAAGTATGTACACAAATAGATTGAGCATGGGGAAGATGAAATTAATACAAATAAAAAATATTGTTCATGAATTAATACGGTTGTGGATGATGGTTGTAGTGACTCTTCATAGATTCAGGTATAGATTTTGAAAATATAGGTGGAAGTGTTAGGTAATCTTAGTCCATCTACTATTATATCATTGGCTATGCTTGTTAGAAGGGCAAAAGATCTATGGAATAATTTGGATTTTATAAAGAAAACAAGGAATGGGAAAGAAAGGTGATTGCCTCAGTTAAGTTTGAAAATTCAAAAAGAAAAAACTATGGTATTATAGAAAAACATTGGAATTCAAAGAATATGGAGCAAGGGCATTTTCTTACCTAGACCTTTTGAGCAATTGTAGATGGCTAAGGTGTTATAAGATGCATTTGGAAACCGCACTTAGTAAATTTTAAGGCTTTACATTGTCATGATTTTTAAGGTACTTTGGCTAGGGCATATAAGGGTTAGCTAATTACATGAAGTTCATTTGGCCTGAAAACTAGTGGTTTTTTATTACATTCTTGGTTATGATCTTATTGGACAAGTCTTAAGCTTGGCAAGAGCATGGCTACTACTACTAAGTAGAGAGAAACAACATTAAGTTTGGTCAAGACACCACGATTAACATGAATGCAAATTTTTCTAGTTTTTTTGTAGTATTGGAAGGACTCAAAATGGCAATAGAGGGGATGTGCATTTCTTGGAGATGTATTCTACATAGAATTCTTGGAGATTTTTTAGCAGTGGTGATTGCTCATCTATGTGGCCATACGTTTTGATGTGTGCTCATTTGCCAGCATCATTAAATGCTTTTATGTAAAATCCTTAATTAACATGCCTAGGATGCTGTTAATATTTAGTCATTGGGAGATTTGTTAAGCATCAAAGAATCTTGTGTACATCAATTTACTACAACAAGGGCAAATTTGGAGTAATTGAGTTCTACTTTTAAGAAACAAGCTTATCACCTAGCCATAAAATTGTTTAATAGAATTCTTATTTGGAAAATACCTTCTTTAGTTTCTTGAACTTGATACTTTAATTTTATGATAGAGGTGGTTGTATTTAGGATGATGGCCTAAAACAGCAGTTGGAATATTTACTTAATTACAAATAAAGTTAAATGGCATACTTTCTTCCTTGGTTGAAACTTTAGACTTTTGATTTGCTCTAATGCTTCTAATCATGATAAGTTTACTTGTCATAAAAACTAGTGGTTTCAATTACTTACATGATGATCATCTTGAGGTTCAAGCTTGGCTCAAACTTGGCTATGGTTACAAGGTGTGTAAATGTGACATTATGCTTTGTCAAGATGTGATGATTAATAGGAATGCGAATAAGACTCGAAATATCTATAACAAGGATGTAAAATTCTTGGAGATGAATTCAATGTAGAATTCCTAGAGATATTGTAACTAGTGGTGGTTGTCAGTCCTTGTGGCCATTTGATATGATGAGTGAATGTTGGTAAGCTTAGTTGAAAGCTTTTGTGTAAAACATTATATTGCCATGCACAAGAAACCATGGTTATTTAGCCATTTCATGATTTTCTTTGCATTTAAGAAGCTTATGTATAACAACTTACTACTATAAGAGAAAATTCGGAGCAATGGTGTGCTATTTTTGTGAAGCACCTTTATTGGAAGGTCATGAAAATTCTCAAACAAAACTCTTATATGGGTGAGCAGTTCTTTAGTTGCCTAGAAATGGTACTTTATTATTAAGACAGAGGAAGATTATTTCAGGAGGAGGAGCTCCAATGGGCTACAGAATATTTTCTTAATTGTAAACAATAGCTAGAGGCTTTAGCCTTCTTTACAAGGCCATTATTACTACTGATGTTTAAGTCTTAGATGTTGTTATGAAAAGCAATTGCATCTAAATTCAGATATGGCATGGTCAAGAGGGTTGCAGAGCTAAGCAGTTTTACCTAGGCACACTTTTTTAGCTAATAATATATGCCTGTGTTTCTAGTATGGAATATTTGAGGGATAAGCCATAAAATGTCATAGCTATTTGCAGCACTTAGCAAGAAATAATTGGGGCTTTGTTGTTCCCTTATTGGAATCTTCCATAGTGATTTAATAAACATGAGGTGGATCAACATTTGTGTATGAATTGGAACTACTTTAACTAATATTTGACTAAATTGTGAAGGGTTAGTTTTTTTATTGAGGTGTTGTGTGGTGTATGAACCTAAAAATTGTATGATCTACTGGATAGCTTAAAAGAAAATAAGATTATTTACAAAGCTTGTTAGACCAATGATTATTATAGTGGATTTTAACATATTACTTGTATATAATAAGGAAAAAGATGGAAATAAAATTTGTGGTGGGTAGGCTCTGCATGAGATCTCTAGGCTCATTAATGATTAGGATTTGACTAACCTAGAGTTTATTATGAAAAAGTTCTCTTGGTGTAATAATAGATTTGCAATGCTCATATATATGAATGACTTGATAGAGTTTTCATAAATAATGATGGTATGTAAGCATTCCTAAGCACTACAGTAACACATCTTCATTATATAACATTGGATTATTGCCCTCTACTAATTCTATTTAGACAATTTTTATTGAATAAAATAAAGTGGAGAGCCTGCCAAAAAACATATGGATATCATTTCCATATTCAATAATGTAATGTATGCAGCTTGGAATTGGATTGTTAGAGGAAACCTTATGAACTATCTATCCTCTAAATTTATTAGAGCACTGTTAGATTTAATGAAATGGAGTTTAGATAAAATTGGTAATATTCTTAATAAGCCTAATTTTTTTGCATAGGAGATCTAAGTGGTTCAACTTAGGGAATCTTGGATGGAGTTAAAAGAGGTAGAATCTAAAATATGGCGGGTAATAGAAATATAATTTTATCAAAGGAAGGACTTTAAATGGCCCCTAAGAGGAGCAACAATTCATTAAGATCTTTGCTACTAAAAATCCTTGGTATTATTATTGGAAGTAATGGTTGTTAATTATGGTGGCAATCAGATTTTATGATGGTCCATTGCTCTGCTCATAAAACTATTACAGTGCTAAATGCTATTTTACTATATGAAAAAAGCTATAGGGTTTTACTCATTGGGAGATTTCCTGTACATTAAAGAAATAAATGTGCTTTAGTTTACTTAGGAATGGGGAATCTGATAGCATTAGTGTGCTACTTTTATGTGTCAACTTCATTTGGTGGTATTAGAATTGCTCAAAGAGAACCCTTATTGGGGCAAGAGAATCTTCATTTACTTAGATTTTATATACTAACTTTGAGGTAGTGAAGAAAGTTTGTAGGCAAAGAATCTCTAATAAAACTTAGAAGACTTATGGAATTGTAAAAAATAGCTTGACCATTTAGCCTTCTTTCTTGAAATACAACTACTACTGATGTTTAATTTCCCAGCGTTGCTGTGATTATGTTGTTAATAGTTGTAACCTACATAAGTGCAAGTATTTTGTTTCCATCTAACAATATATCATCGAAATAGTAAGTTTTGAACATTTAAGGTGCTTGAGTAGCAAAAGTTTGAGACTATTTGTGGCTCATTATAAGGGAAAATGGTGTATCATTATTGCTTTATTACAAACTTAAGTAGATAACTTCAACAGGCATGTGACAAACAGGCTTTTAGGAATGAATTGAAGCTACTTTCCCAACCTTTAATTAGTTTTACTAATGGTATTGTGGTGTTACATAGTAAATGGGTGGAGCTTGAGATTATGAAGCAATTCTGATAGGTTGTGTCTATGCTAGTGACTATTGGTAGAATCCACTCTCGGTGATGTTATGTGGTTTATGCATCAAAAGATTTTGCAATGCATAGGGTATCCTAGGTCCAAATTAGAGAATTATTATGGTTAGTTGGTCTATTGAGTGTAACTAAACTTGGCATTATCCTTAGCATGTCTTGCATGTTATAACAGAAGCTTTTGAAGCTCATGCTTAAAAACATGAGTTGGAGTTAAATGACCTTGGGCATAATTTGTTTTGCTTAACATAAAGCCTCATATCATAGGGCTATAAGTTCAGAGAAATCTTTGTGGTGGTAGTGTGCAAAGCTATATTGGGCTAACCTTGGGGATTGCAACATTTACTTATTTCAAGACGTGGTTACTTCTACCAACATAAGTAATTATACTCATCAAAATAAAAAAGATAGTAGAGAATTGTGGCCTTCCCCAAATGATATTAAAGTCAATGTGGTACTTTAACAAGAAATGAGGTTGATTTGGGTAATATATTTTTCCACCTCTCTAGCCTGACAATACTATTGATAATGAGCATGCAACAACTCATATGACACTAATAAGTGATGATGACATCAGGATTGTTGTTTAGTTTAGCAAAAGAAATAAAGCCTTTGCCATGGATGGCATCTTTGAAAAGTTTGTGCATAAGGACTCAAATAATAGTCACATAGATATTGCCACAACCATGAACAATTTTTTAATAATAGATGTATGCTAAAAAGAATGAAAGATATGTTAGTTTTTTTTATTCTGATGGTTTATGGTCCTTCAAAACCTGAACAATTTTGATCGATGAGTTTTTGCTGTGTCAAATACAAAATTATGGCTAAACATTTGGTAGGTACATTAAAGATGATTCTCTCCAAAATAATTGCGAGGGAACATGTTTCGTCTATGCCTCGTTGAGTTATATTTGGCAATGTACTTTTAGCATAAGAGATGGTAGCTTTATGAAAGCTTATGCAATAAGCAAAGGTCTCATGGCTCTTAAGCTGCACATGGACTTGGCCTGTGATACGATCAATTAATAGTTTGTGCTTAATTTGTTTAGGAATTTATATTTTCCAAATATTTTGTTTGACTAGGTTGAAGTGTGTATCACTATACCAAGAAATCAAATTATGCTAAATGGGGTTCACCATTCTTGGACTGAAGGTACGTGGGGTCTTAAGCAAGGGTGGCCATTATCATAATAACTTTTTGCTATGGTATATCAAAGTCTCTCTTATCTTATTATCCAATAGATGGAGCGTACAGTGATGGTTAAGATCAAAAGTATCCTTTATTCACCTATGATTTCTCATGTTTTTTATGATGATGATAATTGAATCTATGCTTTGCCCATTTATGTTCCGGCAAGGATCATTTGGGACATTATGAAATAGTATGAGCTACATTCAAGCCAACTGGTTAATCTTAACAAATGAAAATAATTGTTTAGTAATGTAATAGAATGCATGCATATGAAGATGATTACAAGGAAGGTACATTTGTACCAAACTACTCAATTGAAAAATTTAGGCATTCTTATTATAAAAACTATATTATAGAGAAAACTTAAATTTTCTTTTTGATAAAGTTAAAAATTGCATGGTTAGATGGGGGTTCAAAGCTCTCTCCATGACAGGCCATATTACCCAGGCATTTATTTATCGTAGTTGAAAATTAAATTTTAAAAGATAGTTGTATGCCCAAAAGGTGGAAAGACATGTTGCTCATCCTATGTCGTTAAGTTCAAGGTTCTTTTAAACTTGAATGGTTTAGAGTATTAGACTTTACAATGTGATATACAAAGTTGTGGTTAATAGTTTTATAAGTAGACTAAGTTTGGTGGTTCCATTTATTATTGCATAGGAATAAGTTGTTTTATAGTTAGATGTGCTATATTTTATAATATATTTTTGACATGGGAATTGGCTACCCGTGTTTACCTATTTATTCCTAAAGAGGGATTCATGACACTAATGCTTAATGTGGACCAAGCTTATGATAATGTCAATTGAAAATTTATGCTTGTTATGTTAAAGCATTTGTGGTTCTTGAATCTTTTGTGTGAATATGTTGAGACTTGTCATTATCCCAAGATTTAGGATTATGTTTAATGGGATCAATCTTCATTGGATTGAAGCGACCACGGGTCTTAAGTAAAGGTATCCACTTTTAACATACCTTTTTGCCATTATATGTAAGTATCTCTCTTTATTCAATAAGTACCAGGTGGCAAAAAGACCTTGGTTAGGATTAGAATTGGGCCTTTCTCTACAATGATTACCCACCTTCTATTTTCTAATGAAATTTTGATCTATGGACCAACAGCTTGTGCTATAATGAGGAGTATTGGACACATTAGGAAGAACAATGAGAAACACTCTAGTCAGGTGTTAAATCTTGACAAATCCATAGTATTGTTTAGCAATGCTGGTGAAACTCAATTGAAGGAAGATGACAATAGGAAATATGCATATAAGTCAAGTTACTAAATTCAAATATTTAGGCATACCTATTGTAACAAAAAGACATCAAATTTATTATTGGTCAAGTTGAAACTTGTTTGTCAAAGTAAAGGACTAGGTCTTTCTTGATGAAGGAGCATATTTTCATGGTCAACTCATTACTCACTATTTTTCTTGCATATTTGTTAGCTACTCTTTAATTCTCTATGGAATTATTGATGAGTTGAGGAAATTGAAGCATTTGAACTTGTGGAATGATTAAAATATTAGCAATGATATACCTGATGCATGTTGAAAACAAGTTTCATTGGAAAGAATTATATGTAGGTTATTCCTCCGGAAGTTGTTTTTGAGTTTGACATTTAGATCCAAGTATTTTATGATAAACAATAATTTCTATATTCCATATAGTGCTTTGCAAATGTGTAAGATACTCAGTATTATGATACCTTCGACAATTGATCATATGGCTAAGCAGAATGTTGAGGGTAAGCAAGTTTAATTCAGATTAGGTAATTAGATTGGCATTCTTCCAATTATTTTTTTAGAAGTGGAACATCTAATACATGTAATATACTTGTTAAGGATAGATGTGTTAGACCAAAACAATATTCAAAATTTATTTGCACTTACTTCGATGTTTAGGATTATTCATTCTCCTTGAAACAAATCAAATGAAAGAGAGGTGTTATACTTGAAACATTGTGAGGTAATGGTGCTAGAATAAAAAATCATTTGTAATAACATTTATATGAGCAAAAATTTAACAAGAGTGGAGATCATGTGGGTTTGGAAATTAGAAATGGAACCTTCGGTCATTGTCCTTATGATGAAGTAGATTTTTAATTTTCTTTTGACTCAATTCTCGTTGTGTGCAAGTGGTATTGAGATGTAGGTGCCTTGTCCATGGGTCTATAAGGTGAAGGAGTATGTACAATGTAGCTTATGGGATTGTTGTACGATGAGAAATTCAGGGTGAGAAACTTTGCAAACACTAATCATATGCTTGGCAAGGATTTTAGTTCTTTAAATGTTCTTCTTAACTAATTGGTGGTTAATATATGGCTTTACACTACATTTCATGCAATTAAATTTGTTTCTACAGCACTATATCACCTTTGGTTTAATAGAAATTTACAAGCACATGTAGGGGAAGGTGCTTAACCTTGCTACTATTCATTTTTTTGTAGTTGTTACCACTACAAGTCCCTTTCTCCAATCCCTTCCAATGACAATTCCCATAGCCTTCTACAGTTTTTTGTTACCTCTTATTGAGCTCCTCTAATGGGGTGTGCTAATCTCAATTGTGATCCAACTGTGTATGATAATTAAATGCTAGAATTGGTATATTAATTTGGGATGACTTAGGTAGGCCTATTATTATTACTAGCATATTGTGGATTTCAACTTTAGTTTTTACCATGGAAACTATTACCATTCTGGAAGCTATGAAGCTTATTAGAATACTACTTCCTAATATTCATGCAACAGAGATAAAATTAGACTTTATAGCTATTATCGAAGGGAATTGGCTGCTAGCATCTATAATTAGTGAGCATATATAGCATAATGTAATTATCTTTGTGTAGGTATGTAGTCCTTCAAAATTATACCACATAAAGTGACAAGGATAGTGTACAACTAACTAGGTTGTGCATCACTTGCTTTTGTATGCTTTTTTTGGAAATAGAGAATGCCCCTTCCCGAACTACTATAGTGTGATGTTTTTTTTTATTTTATGTTTGAACCTCTATTTGCAAAGTGTGATTTGGCCATGCTTACGACATGTTCAATTAAGCATTTGTGCTAGATATGCTAAAGCATATGCAATTCTTGACTCATTGGTGTGATTTGATTGCAGCATCTATACTATATGAAGATTTGTGATTATGTTTAATGGTATCCACTTATAGTGGATTGAAGTAGCCAGTGGTCTTAGTGGGCATTTTTTGCTCTCATCATACCCTTTAATAGTTACGAATAAGTATCTCTCATGGCTTATTCAACAGTAGCTTGAGTAAGGTAACTCAATTAGGTTGAAGATTGGCACTTCCTCCACTACAATATCACACCTTTTATATGTTGATGACACCATGATTTATGCATATAGAACTTATGTTGTCATGACGACCATTCAATATATTATGGGGTAGTATGGGTATCGCTTATGTCAGGATGTGAATCTCAACAAATCTAGAGTTTTATTTAGCAAGAGGATGCTATGCAAGAAAATTAAGATGATAGTGGGAAAAATACATATGCAACAAGTGGTTCAATTGAAATATCTAAGCCTAAAAATTGTGTGAAATAATGTATGCAAAAAAGACTTTAATTTCAACATTAATCATATTGAAAACTATGTCAAGTAGGACTATTTGGTCACCATCAATGGTGAAACATATGTCATGATAAACTCAATATTTGCTACTATTCCTACAAATTACTTAGCTGACTTACAAATTTCAAGTGGAACTTTTTTCAACACAATACATTGTGCCTACTGGGATTGGATAACTCTTTCTAATATGTGTGAGACTCAAAATCTAAATTTTCTCAACCTGACACTCAACATTGATTACAAAACATCATAGATGGGTTATGGCTGAAGAAAATAGTTTATGGGTTTAGTTCGACATATTTATGTACTTTATAACAAGCAATGCATTCTATATGTCGCATAATGTCTCACATACATGTAACATAATAACTCATCCTTCACAAGAATAAATAATATAGTTTGGAGGATTATTATGGGTAATTTAGTTTCATTCCTATTGGCTAATTGGTATGGCATCCTTCCTATTGCTTCATGACTTGCATATCTTATCATGGAGGTCAACCAACCAACTTTTTTAGTGGAGTTGCTCAGGGAGCATGGTGTGTATTTTCACAAAAAAATTTAAAATTTATTTGTGCTTAATTTGGTATTTTTGATTATGTACTTTGCTTAGCCTAAATAAATGAAAGAGATGTGTTGTGCTTCGAATCGAGTGAGGATTGGGTGTTGGACTCAAAGACCATTTACAATAACATGCGTATGAGCAAGAATTCAACTAAGAGGGAGGTTGTGTAGTTTTGGAAAGTGCATGTGTAGCCTCAGGTTAACATCTTCTTATGAGAATTAATGTTAAATTTACTTCCTACTAAGAATTGCTTTCGTGCATCAGGGATTAAGATGCCAGATCTTTTTATGTAGGTTTGTAATGCAACTAAATATTTGAAATATTGTTTGTGAGAGTTCCATAGTGCAAAACAATTTTGGCCCAACAGCTTCGCAAATGACAATTTCATGCTTGGTGGGGTGAACGACAGAGTTTTTACTTTATTAATTGAGCTTCTTAATTTGATGTTTGTGAATGTGCAAATGGTTAGTAATTCTTATATGGTTAAGCTCATTTCTTTGAAATTATTTCACCTTTGGCTTAAGAGGAATTTACAAACATATGCAGTTAAAGTTCTCCAATTCACTACAATCCAAAGAAATATTCAAATTGCTACCACTACTACTACTTGTTTCAACTCTTCAGCTTTTTCTAGTGGGAGTTGTTGTGGCCTTGATGAGAAATTTGTTTCCTTTTATTGGACTCTTATTATCAATTGGTTGGATTAAAATTAATTATGATGTAGTTCAGCAAGATGATCTCAATGTTGGAATTGGCATTATTATTTAAGAAGTCACAAGCAAGATTATTATTATTATAGGAAAAACTTGGGTTTTAAATGTAGATTTTGACTTGAACATTGTTGCTAGTTTTAAAGCAATGTAACTCATAGAATGCTAATTCCTAATGTCCAAGCATCAGTGATCAAATCAGACTCTACTATAACCATTACTATGATGAACCAATAGCTTTTGTCTAAAGCAAATAGAAGTACCCATCATGGGTCTACTACATATTTTCAAGGTATGTCATCTTTCAAACTATCTTACATAAAGTGCTAAAGCAATAGTGCTATAGATTGGGTCACTCATCAAACACTTTTACATGATTTTGATTGTATCTAAGGGATGTCCCTTCTTAGGCCACTTCAATTTTATCTTTTTACTAAGATTATGTATGAAGCTCCTTAAGAAGAGTATGTTGTTGGCTTCAACCATTGCTTTATTAAGGAAGCAAAAGGGTGCTGCCGCTTATTGGACCACTCCTCCAATGGGTTGGATCAAATTCAATTATGACAGTTGTGTATTATGATTTCATTACTGAAATTTGTATTGTTGTACAAGATGGCATGAGTAAACTTATTACTATCAGAGAAAAAGCTTTTGTTTAAAGTTAAACTTTTTCATCGAGATTATTTTATTCTTGTGGAAATTGAACTTCTTAAATTAGTGCTTCTTAATGTCTAAGTAGTGGTAATTAAAGCACATTCTGCTACAACAATTGTTGTATTGAACCTATTGTTTTTGTCTATAGCAAATAATAGTTCCTACAAATGTATTATTACATATGTTTAGGGTATGAAATCTGTCAAACTTTCCCACAAAATTTCCAAAAAAATAGGGATGTGCACTACAACAATTGTCATGTGCGCTTGAATATTTTCGGACAAGGGAATGCTCCTTCTCAAATCACTTCAACTATCTTTTCTATTATCAATCCGCTGAAGAAAAGTATGATATTGGCTTCGACCATTATTTATCAAGTAACCCAAAGAGTGTTTACTTGGTGTAATAAGGAGGGGAATGTTTGTATCAATGAAGGATTGGGTAGCACTTTCATGAATGTTGATGGTATGTAAGCCTTCACATGTATTACAATGACACATCTTCCTCCCATCAACTCAGATCACAGCCCATTACTTACACAAATTAGATAATCCTTATTGAGTAAACTTCATAGATGAAATTAGTTTAAACATATCCTATTATCCTTTCCTTAGTTAACTAATGGTTTTTATGCAACTTTTGGGTTGGCACTTTGAGGTAACCTTATGAATAACTTATCCAACAAATTTAGTAAGCAATTAAAAAATGGAATGAAAATAAACTTGGTAATTTCTTTAGTAAGCATCATCAGTTGGAATACCAAATATAGGACCATCAACTTAAGGAATCTATGAATGGCTTAATTGAGCTAAAATAGAATCTTTTAGCTCCACGTATTGCTTCCTATTAATTGTCATGGCTTTAGAAGAAGCATCTAGTGGTAGCATGCAAGCTTCATTGGGCCACCTATGGAGACCAATACGCATGTTTTTTCATGGCATCAACTACTTCGACATCAAGGAGCAATTATATAATCAACTTCAAAATGAAAGTGGGGTATTGGTGGCATCCCCGATTGAGATCAAGGACACTCATATATTGTCTTTTTAGTAAGAAGTATAGTTTTGGGCAATATGAGCCACCTCTTCCCATGAACTTTTGAGAATTGTTAATAGTGATCAAGTGGCCATAGTTACGGCTCCAACCGATGAGGATGAGGTCAGATGTGTCGCATTATCAATGAAAAGAAATAAATTCCATGCTGTAAATAACATCTTTATTCAATTTGTGCTTAGTTATTCAAACTCTACAATGGTTGACATTGCCATAATTATGGAACCTTTCTTTAAAGATAGATTTATGCTCAAATATTAGAAAAACGTGATGGCTATTTTTATCCCTTAATTTCAAGGTGCATCTATACTTGAGAATTTTAGGACCATTAGCCTTCGTAATGTGATTTGCAAAGTGGTAACAAAATTTGTTGGTGGCTAGACTGATGATGGTACTTCCTGATATTACTACTAGGGAAAAGTGGCTTTTGTACCAAGCCATGTTATATATATTAATATATTCTTAGCACATGAAATGGTTTCCTTTATACACTTTTGTGCTTCTAAAGAAGGTCAACTAGAAATTTCTACTAGATATTCTAAAGCATTTGTAGTTCTTACTTTGTTCGTTGTGATTGGATGGATGCTTGTATCAGTACATGAAGACTTATAATTATGCTAAATGGTATCCATCTAAAGTGAATAAAAGTACCCAAGTGTCTTCGATTGGGATGTCTTCTCTAGTTTTACCTTCTTTTATAGTGTTTATCGCATATGTCTCATTCAGTACTAGCATAATCATGTTGCCTCATTGGGTTCAACATTTGCCCATGCTCTCCTATTATAACACATCTTCTATATGTTGATAACATCATGGTTTATGCACTTATAATTTATGTCATAGGGAGAACCATTCATGATATTATGGAGTAGTATAGGCATCACTTAGGTGAGTGGTGAATCTTAATGAATTAACACTATTATTTAACAAAGGGATGAGATGCAAGCAAAGAAAGATGATAATATGAAAATGATATATATGTTAAGCTTCTTAATCAAAATATCTAAACATACCAGTTGTAGCAACCAAACTACAAAAAAAGGACTCCAATTTCATCATTAATCATGTTGAAAACCATGTCAAGATGGATGACTAGGTCACCATAAATGCTGTGTTATACTGTCATTATAAACTCAGTGTTTGGTGTTATTCTTGTGTATTACTTAGTTCACTCTTTATATCTTAGTAGCCTTATAATGGAGTTGGAGAAATTAATGCACCATTACCTTTGTAGTTATTCGATTATTGTAGTTTAATGCATTATGCCTATTAAGACAGGGTAATTATTTTTGAGAAGTGTGAGTGGCTTAAAATCTAGAGTTTTTTGACCTGATAGATAACATTGATTGCAAAATACTTAAGGTGAGTTATAGCTAAGGAAGACTTTTTTAGTTTAGTCCTTTAGGTCTAAGTACATTATGGCAATAAATACATTTTTTATGTCGCACAGTGTATCACATACGTGTAAGTTAATATTTTTGTTGGACAATTAGCTAGGCATCGATCTTATTGCTTCACGGCCAACCTATCTTAACATGTAAATAGACCATCCGACAGTTGTAGAAAAGTTTGTTAACGAGCTTAGTGCAAGGCATTATAATAAAATATAGAATGTATTTGCATATTATTTAGTATTTTAGAATTTACAATCCCCTTGGGCTAAATAAAATGAAAAGGTTATGTTACACTTGTAATTATGTGATGAGAAGGAGTTGGACTAAAACGCCACTTACAACAATATCCATATAAGCCAAAATTATACTAGCAAGGACATCACATTGACTTGGAAAGTATAGGTTTAGCCTAGGGTTAACATCTTCTTGTGGTGATTAATGTCAAATCTTCTCCTTACTCGCTCTTTGGCTTGTGAAAAAGGGACTAAGACATTAGAGCTTTGTTCGTGGAGTTATAATGTCATTGAAGATTTGCAAAATTTCTTGTGAGAGTGCCACAGTGTGAAATAACTTAAGTCCGCAGCTTTACTAATGATAGTTTCAAACTCAACAGTTTTAACAGTAGAGATACCTCTTCAGTAGTTGAGCATCTCAACTGGATGTCTTTGAATGTGTGGTTGGATACTATTTCTCATTTGATTAAGTTTGCTACTATGACATTATTTCACCTTTGGCTTTATAAGAATTTGTAGGAACATGAAAACAAGGTTCTCACTTCAACCATAATCCAAATAAATTTTTGAATTATTGCATTTCTATTACTACTTATTTTAGCTATCCAACTTGTTCCAATGGGAGCTCCAATTGTCTTGATGGACTATTTGTTACATCTTATTTGACTCCTCCTTCATGAGTTGTGTTAAAATCAATTTTTACATAGCTATGGAAGATGATCTCATTATTTGTTCTTAAGGCAATGGAACTCCTCAGAATGTTACTTCTTAATATCCAAGTAGTAGTGATTGAATTAGACTTTGTTATAACTATTATTATGGTTTCCTAGTTGCTTTTTCCCAAAGAGAATTGAGGTTGCTGTCCTAGTTCTATTACATATGTTTTGCATTTGTTGTCTTTCAAATGATCCCCCAAAAGTGCCAAGGCAACAATGTCAGAAACTAGGTCACTTATCATGCATTATTGTATTATTTTTTTGGAACTGGGAATTGCCCCTTCTCAAACTACTTCAACTTGGTCTTCTTAATAATTTTATGTTTTAGCATCTTTAAACAAAGAATGATGTAAGCTTCAGTATTTCTTTATCAAGGAACCCAAAGACATAGACTTGAAAAGACATACAAATGTGATGAATGGGTTTAGTGGATGTATAGGATGGTCTCATATGTACTGATGGTGATGTACAATTTGTTGGTCAATGACATGGGTGGCTGAAGGAGGGGAAAAATGATGCAAGATGGAGACAAAATTAGTAAAGCTTGTTTTTCTCCAATGGTAGTTGCTTGTTAAGAGGATAGTGTGGACATCTTAATGTTTTACTCTGGTTCCAAAAAATTTTGAAATAGACCTAGAATTCATAATATTGTTGGCACATAGTGAGGAGCAACAATCTATGGTAGGAAAAAATATTGTAAAATTTTAAAAAAGAAAAAATAAAGTGCAAATATCCTCATCGCAATTTACAAGTGATGATGTTTAGAGCCCAATTGGTGATACTTCTAAGCCTAACACCCCTTGGGCGGACATTCTAGAATTTGGGATTGTCTATGTGGTTTGAGCTATAATGAACATTGGCAATGTAGTTTAGGGGACCAAAGGGTCTACATTAACACCACAATACAAATGTACTCATCAAAATGAGTAATGCACCCATTAACATACTTTTCTACTTTTGTTAGGCATGTCATTGGTCAAGTAAGTCTATCTTTTAAGAGAAGAATATATATTTTGATGAGTTATGATTCCCTTTGTTAGCATTAAGTTTATGTGATTTTTATAAAAAGATGAGTTTTTTCCCAATTCATTTGTGCAAATAATACCTTCGTTTTTCATTAAGTTTAAAAAATTAGAAGCAATGGTCCAAGGAAACTTTTGACTCTATAATTTTTAAGGTTGATGATCCCTTAAAAGATAGGAATGTCACATTTTGTAGACTTCATGTGTTTGTTACCATCATTATCTTAGCATTAACCCAATTTGATTATAAGAAGTATTTCATTAAAGTAGATGACTATATTAGGTTTGAAAAGGTGGGCTTATTTTGAGCTTGTTCTAGTTCAAGCATTCAAAAACCATATTTCTCTAGCTTGCCTTTCAAGGCTTGTAGTCTAGTTAATCGATCATAGAGGGTCACTTGTGCTTGTTTGATGTGTGGGTGTTGTATGTCATAAGTTCTATATGATATCATGTGTATAAACTCTGTCCTTTAGGAAAAAGAAAAGAAAACTCGCTTTTTCGATCTTTATCACTTTCTTTTAAAATTTGGTGCTTATAAAGGAAAATTAAAAAGAATGTTTAGTTTAGCATTGCTTTACTATTAGCATTGCAAACATTGGTATAACCAAGCTCTATAGCAAGATTTGTTGCTTAAGTAGTGGCACAAACTATAATAAGCAATTAAAGATTAGCTTACACAAATTTAGAATAAAGAAAATGAGATGATAAACATGAGAAACATAGAGAGGCAACACACATGAGAAAGCTATTCAAGGAATCTTTAGTCAAGAAAGGGCTAAGAATAACATAGGGTGCATTTCTTATGCTAATCCTATTAGCAATTCAATGGCACAAAGAAAGGGTATTTGGAAAGCGATTTGACAAAACCAATCTTTTATATTGATTGAACAAAATAAATGTTACATCTATCCAGATTAAAATCCTTGACAAACATTAATAAGCAATATAGAACAGTTGGAGAAATGAAGTAACTAACACATAAATCCCATTCAAACAAAACAAAAGGTTTAATTGAAAATAGGAAAGAAAGTGACAATAAGTAGTAGTGGAAATCTAAGAAAGCATCAAGTGTCAAAGTGAAAAAGAACAATGAAGCACAAGGAAATGACATAATAAATGTGAATCAATGATGCAAAAGAAAGATAAAAGTGAAAGGAACCATTATGTAGCATTGTCAAGGAGGCCAAACAGTAGTGTTATAGGTAAACTTGTACACTATCACATCACTTAAGCTTCGCACGCTTCCTTCTGATGTTGAAACCAAGATGGTTCAGTAAGTTGGTGTCGCAATGTAATTAGGTCTAGAACT
The DNA here is from genome assembly GCA_023846275.1 of Vanilla planifolia. Taxonomy (NCBI): domain Eukaryota; kingdom Viridiplantae; phylum Streptophyta; class Magnoliopsida; order Asparagales; family Orchidaceae; genus Vanilla; species Vanilla planifolia. The sequence goes on from JAIUJO010000184.1 coordinate 260,404, forward strand.
CAACAAGGCATAATCGAAAAAGTGGAATTTTGCACATGTAAGGATCATATTTTTGAAAGGGTATGCCTCCCATTTTTTGAAGAGCCTATGTAGAGAAAAAAAGAAATTGAAAAAGTAAAATTGATGTAATTAGCTCTTACCAAATATCAATTTGAAAATCCCCCTTTTTAGTTTCAAAAAACCTTCTTTTGAAAAGGTAGTGACCAAAGCTTTGGTCAAAGTTATCAGAAAATAGCTTTCTAAGAAGTTATCATATTGGCACAAAGTTTCCAAGGTCTAAACATTTGTGAAACTATATTCGTAAAAAGTAGCATTTTCATTTTTTTATAAGGCAGGTTCACAAGGGTCATCAAAATCATTTTGTGTTGGGTTTTTGTGGTTAAATCAGTGAATTGGCACACCATAGAATGTGTTGTAGGCAAAATTCAAGTACATGTGTTCTGGATCTAGTCATCAGATCATTGTACTGTCGATGATGTCTTGGTGAAATTTTAGTTGATGAGTCATGGATGAAGTACGGGGGTCAATGTGACATCGTAGTTGTTATGGATCAGATCTAGTTGAATGCACAGTAAACTATGATGATAAGTAAGCATTACAACAGTAGATCTAGTTTTTTTTGGGGGTCTTACAAATATTGGTACTTTTAAATTGGTCCACATGGGTAGGGACGAAGTTGTAGATCTTGGTGATCTTGATTAGACTTTAAAGACCTGTTCATTGATATGTTCCAGAAAAACATGGTCTCGATATGCTATTAACTCTAACATGGTCAATGGTGGGTAACACACAAAGGCATCAACATAAATGGGCCATTTTTTGGATCCTTTTCTCTTTTTTCGCATGAAAGTTGAGCTTATAATATAATTTGAAGCAATATCTTAACTCTACATATAAAGAATAGATTATTATTTCCCCAAAAGTTACAATAGATGTTTGATTGGTTTCTCGGCATAACAAATGTTAATTGATGATTGCACAAAGAATCTTACCAAGACTATTTGCTTTGATTGTCCCTCAAAAACTATTGCGCTTCGAAAAAATGTGTGTGCTATGCTATGCTGTAAAGATCTTACTTTATTCATCCTAAATAATCCAATTTGTAGTAGCAATAGTAATCACATTCTTGATAAGTGAAAATGAGAAAAGAGTATTGTTAGCAATGAAAAAATACCAAGAATATTTTTGTTGGTTTATTTTCTACCCAAGGGAACCATTGTATATCAAGTTAAGAAGGCATTACATGTTATTTTCAAAAGGTAAACACACAACCTCATCTTGAGTGTTTTTCTTCTTGTCATAGTGCACAATCCCTTGTATTTTTTTCTTGTTGGAACATAATCTATGTTGGTCTCTTACAATGTTAAAGCCAAAAGTTCTTGTGACTTTGTCGATTAGACTAAACCTTCACAAAAATGGCTACTTTTGTAACTAAAACTTAATCAAGTTGTAATTCTAATAAACAAATCCCTTTGCTTAAAGCATAATACATAAGATAATATAAAATGTGGGTCATGTGCAAAACATATGGAAAATAAAAAAAACATTCCGACAAACTTTGTTGATGCGTGAGGTTGATGAGGAAATGATGAACATGTACTTTACTTCTTCAACAAAACTTCCAATAGGTAGTTGTAAGCTTTTGGTGTTGGCAAGGTCGTAAATAGTTAAATGTCATAAAATTAATTTTGTGAAGGAATAGTAGTATGTGAATTCATTAAGAAATGTTATGTGGTATGAATTCCAAAATGTTTTATTAAACTCTACTTATAAAAACTTTAGAATAGTTTTGCTTTCTTAGAATTAAGTTAGTCCTTTCCAATTGTGAATTTAACATTAAACATTCATGGATAGGTTTAGAACTAACTTAAGAAGATCTACAAGCTATGCAAATTTATTGTTTACATAAATGGTCATATTTATTAGCTATGCAAATATATTGTGTCTATATGCATTGTCTTGTTTATATGCATTTTTCCTAACTTTCCACAAATACATAACAACGTCATATCAATGGTTTTGTTGTGTATCTTTATAGATTTATTTGAACAAATGTTTCTTTATTCTAGACAAGGTTAATAGACATCTATTTGAAGCACCCTGTATTTATGCATGCTTCACAGATACTCGAAGTACCCTACATCTTTGTGTGTGAGAAATTTTCTTCAATACATGTATGCTACATTGCTCAAGTTGGATTTTCAAAACATTTGGAAACCATTTTATGAGTAAAGTTTGAAAAAATTCAAATGACATGTTTTGGCATATTTTTAAAAACATGCTGCATGCAAATTGAATCATATAAGATAAAGTTTAGAAAATATCCACACAAAGTTTTCCCAAAATTCCTCTTAATTTTTCGACATTGCAGAGGAGCTTCCTTTCATTCAAGCCTCCATGGTTCTTTCTATGATCAATTTGCATTTAATTTGCAAGTTGAAAGTTTGGTTTGTCTCATGAATGATCATGATCTATTGTTGAGTAGTCACTTTGAGCTCAATTATTGCTTCAATTATGATTTTGAATTAGCCTAATTTCAGGTTCATTTGGACTTCATTTTATGCTTACTGAATTAATCTCTAATTCACTAAAGTTTTGTCTATAGGTCTCATAGCATTAGTGTGTTATAACTAACTTAAAAAACTTGTTAGTAGCTTAATTTATTTATATGGTTATGAACTAAACTTAAACTTGGGTCATGAGGCATAGGTAGCCAATAACATAAGTATTATGTGACTCGTATGAAAAAATATTAAATATTAAAAGAAGAAAACCATTATTATAAAATAATTTAGAATTTCATAAATAAGGAAAATTTGTTTTTGGAAATAAAAATAATAAAAAAGTAAACATATATAATGCTATGTAGATAATGAAAAATAAAAAATCCTTAGATATATATCAATAACATGTTAAATACTGATTTTTTGTACATATGCATAGAACATATACAAATATTTTTTTTGAAAGATTTTTCTAATTATTAGAAGTATCATAAAAAGGTTAGGAAAAGAAAATAAATAAACTTTTAAAAACTATTCAATTTTAGTAAAAACTTAATAATGATATATGTGTGATAAGCATTAAATATTTTAAAATCATAGGAAAAAGAGATGCCATTTATATAAAATATATTTTGAAATAAATACTTGTAAAACATTTCTTGATAACACTTACTAAAAAAATTCTCATTGTAAAAAAGGAAAACATTTCATTATATAGAAAAACATTAAGAAAATGGTACACTTAAAATGATAAAGACCAAGTGCAAAACATATTTAAAAAAATACTCTCAATATGAAGGTGAAGACTTATTTGTAACATAAAAGGATAATTGTGAATCTATTTAAACATTTGAAATGTTTAAAAGTTAGCCCATAAAAATTGAATAAATAATGTTAGCATGTAATTTTAGTATACATCATTAAAACATGTTGAATAATGCTCATGGTTGAGATGGAAGAGGCCTATTAAATTTGTTGGCTAAGTTTTTTTTTCTCAATGAAATGTCACTTATAGTTTTACGTGAGGTGTTGTGACTAGTTTGATGCTGTGTATTTATGTTGCTACAAAGCTTTATTGGTATTTATGTGAATTTGTGAAATTAAGTTGTTGTTTTATTCAATGGATTCATATTAATACCTAAAAAATGCTTTTATGTAATTAGAATATGAAGATTAATAGTTGGATGTGTGATTTCATTGGGATGGTCTTCTATTGCATTTCCCTCTATTCAAACTTTGATTTTTTCAACATACTTTGGTATAAAAGTTCTCTTTGATCATAAGTAATAAGTTATCAAGCTACATTTCTGTATACACCATTATGTGTGTTGATCTTAAACTAGATTACCATTTATTATACCTTTTCTTCCTTAGCTTAGAACATTTTTTTGTGGTAGATAAGATTCATTATAGGGCTAGCTATGGGCCATATAAGTATTTTTCCTGGTTATTTAAAACTTTAAGTTTATATTATACTATAACAAGTCATTTATAAAGCTAAAATGTTTATGTAGTAGTATCTTTGTCATTTTTTAATATTAAGATAGTTTCTATAAGAAATTTAGTAGAATTTAAAATTTTAACTATGACATTTTGATATCATCATTGTCATTACGGAGCTTTAGTTTGCGTATAGACAGAAAAAGTGGAGGGCATATTCTACACTTTATTTCCTTATATTTTCTCCTCTTTCATTATTCTTCTTATTTATGGAATTCAATTTAAATTAGATTCCAACTATAAGATTCCTATCATATGTCACTTCACTATCAATGTTTTTCTAATCAAACCATAATTTATGTTATTGAAATGAACATGATGATCCACAACCATTACTTGTTGCACTGTCACACTGTTACACTTTCCTCATTTTTTAGTAATTTTTTCAACCCTCATTATGGCTTTCAATCATTGCTTTTTTATTACATACATGATGTCAACCCACACCTATGGCCACACTGTCTTGTTTATGTGGCACAACTTTATTATGCATCATATTGACCTGTGTAGCTCTAAAGAGAGTTATAGTCACAAGTGAATTTTATCTTTTACCCCTAAACTAATGATTAACTTAGGGAAGAAATTACATCTAACTAGTTCAACATAAATTGAAACCAAATTTTCAAACAATTTGCCAATAAAATTTTACCATATTTTAATGTAATTCATATGTCACTAGTGTCCATCTTTTTTAACGTTAAGTGTATTTTGCAAGATTAGATTTATATTAAAAAAATTCTTGTCAAATTAGATTACAAAATTCTTGCCCAATTTAATGTTATCTTATGAAAACTTATAACTCTTGAAAGACACAATCTTTTCCATTCAATGTACTAAAAATGAGCATCTATAATTACGTCTTAGTTACATGCATTTCTATTATACTCAAACCATAAAATGATTCATGTTACACATTTATTGTATTATATTACTTAATCCACTATTAGAATCTATTTGACTGTTATGTGTAATGTCTTATTATCCTTAACATTAGATTTTTTTGGGAAGCTACAATTTTTATTAATGAGAATATTATTGTGTAATAAGAATTACCTTGGTTACTTACATCTACAAATAATAATCCTATTGCACTTCGTATAATCATTTCATTGAACTTAGATAATCCTTAGAGTTTAGGACACACAAACGTACTACATTACTATCAACTATGGAAATTTCTTACATAATATTTGGTGTGATTGATTTGTATGGCTAAATTTATATTACACTTGGAAGAACTTAGTTGTGCTAAGTAGGTGCTTGAAATTTTGATAAAGTAATTTTTATGACTTAAAATATCAATCTTATTATTCAATACTTCATGTTTAAATTACATCAATGATAAGCACAAAAGTGAAGTTTTGACTTTCTTTATCACAAATACAAATTTGAAAAACTTTAAAAAATTTATCCACTTATGTCAAATAAAAATAAGACCTATCAATATCTCAATAATGTTTTCCTAATTTTACACTTCATTATAGTAATTAAACTTTTATGGATTGCCTTTTTGAAACATTTTTACCAAGTTTATGTATCATAGGCTGATTCTAAAAAGGCATCCAAAGAAAAATAAATGGAATTTTTGTTACCTCCAAAACACTTTTTGTCCCTAATTTAAAATATAAAACTATGCGCAAAAGTGTATTTGCTTATGCATGTGAATTTTTTAGGATAAAATGATTAGTCACTCTTTTAAAATAAAAGTCAAACTCAATGAATACATTAACAATATAAATACATATAAAATATGTAACCTCTGAGTTTGTTTAACAGATATATGATAAGTTATATTATGAGATTTATTAATGATCTTATAGAGATTTTTCTTAGATGATTGCAATCCCACAATTTATTTTTTTATGATGATTTTTGTACAAGGAAAGTTTTGGATGCATGGAGGTTAACATTTTTATACATAAACTGGCCCTGCCTCTTTTGCTTTTACTCTTTGTCCACTTTTTATTATCATTGTGGCATAAATGCAAGATCTAAATCTAGTTCATGGATTCCCATCCTACCTTTTTCTTCCGTCATTTTTGTTCTTATTTTTCATATGTAATGAAATATTTTTCATACTTTTATATATATTATATTATTTTTTAACTAATATAATATGTAATTATTATTAATAACACATTTATTTAGTTTTTATTATTTATTGTTTGCATTTTTTAATGTTTTATTTTTCTCAACATATGTGTGACGTTTTATGACAAATTGTACACTATATTTTGATTACTTTTAGAAATTTAGTAGCTTCTACTATTTTATTTTTTGACTCCTAAAAACTATTGGTTCCACTGTTTTTTTGGAAAAACATTTTTTCTTATTACATTTTATTGATGTTGTGTGATGAATGTATTTGTAATATTAACTATTTTATATTTTACTTATTTTATTTTTTTCAATTTTTTCCATTTTTAACTTTGCTTATTCCTTATGTTTGCAATGATTGTCAACTTCTTTTTTATATGTTATATAGTTTGAATAATATATATGTTTAATAACATAAATAATTTTTTAGCTTTGGCTATTTCTAAATTTTCAAAACTTTAGTAGGAAATTTTATTTTCCTAGAATTATGTAATTGTATTATCATATTGTTTGTAATTTTGATTAATTTAGACATTTCGAGATAATAATATTTTTTTGTTTTCTTAACAAATCCCATTATGTTGGGACAATCACAGACTTGTTTAGCTTGCAAGATAAATAACAAAAAAATAAAAATAGATCAAATGTTAGAATCATTTTATTATCTTAATGATATTTACTATTTTTTTCTAAATTCTATTTTCATTTGATTTACATATTTCTTACATTTCAGATAAAAATTTAATTTTTATTAAGAAATTTTTAAAAAAATCTTTAGATATTTTATATATTAAATTTATATTTATAATAGAAATTAAATTATATTTTAATTTTAATAAAAAATATAAAATTGTCAAAACAATTTATGATTGAACAATTTTTAAAATATTAAAATTAACTCCTAATAAATAACTAGATAAATTTTATTAATAACAAATTAATGGAAAATATGCTAGTCCTATCAAGGACGTACATAATATATTTTTGGAAAATTTAAAGAATATGATATTATAGTATTTGCAATATTTGCATAAAATTGTAAATTCATGACAAAAAAATATAGGTATTATATATTCACTAAATATTGGATTAGATAAGAATAATTTACAAAATATTATGAAGTTAATACTATTTTTTGATTGCATCATACCTTAAGGGTTATTTTGGTAAGATTTATAATTTAAAATATTAATAAATAATTAAAAGAAAGTTAAATAAGCAAAATTTAATTTTTTAAAAGTAAAGATATTGAGTAAAAGAACTAATGAACTTATGTGAATAATAAAAGAAAAATGTTCTATAAAAAACAAAATGCTCAACATATTAAATGAGAAAAATATGTAGAAGATGGCAAATCAAACATCATAATAAAAATATGTACTAAATACCATTTCAATAAACTTTTTGTGAGACAAACAATGGCAAATCATCATGAAATAAGTATACCTCAATTTTTAAATAATGTGTATAACAGATTAAAAAATATTTTACGTAATTAAATCATGAAAAATATGCCAAAATAAAATAATGAAACATTTGCAAAAATATTTACACCATTAAATGTGATTTAAATAATTATTTCCAAATTCTTTATAAATAAACACAAAATTTCTTCGTAATATCATGTCACAAACATGTTAATGTAAACTTTTCGAAATAATTAAGTGATGTATGATCATTAAAATAATTATATAATTTAATATTTTATCATTACGTCCAATATATCGGGAAGTTATTAGAAAAATTCAATAATAAATAATCCAAATAAATAAAAAACAATTAAATATATCTATGATTTTAAAAACTTTAAACATAAAGGTTAATAAAAATTTTCAAAATGATTGAAAAATTGTAATTGAATAATATTCATAAATATGAAATATTTAAAGTATAGAAAACTATTATCAATAAATTCTCCTAAAACTTTGTTAGATTAATTACAAATTTCTTTCCATTTATTGAGATAAAAGAGAATAAAAGAAAAAAATCTTAGTAAACAATTTCTATGTATTTGAGAAAACTTTAGCAAAATCTTAAGAAAATAATATACAAAAATATCACTTCATATAATAAGAATTTAAATTTTATTTTAAAAATTTCAAATTTTAAAAAAAAGTGAAAATATAAAATATCTCAAAATATTTATATATGTTGCGAAGGGCTAATTTTTCTTCTTAATTTAATATTAAATATTAAAAAATTAAAGAATTTGTCTGGAACAACTTTTTGTGAATAACAAAGTCGTAGATGTTAAAAAACTGTCGTATAAAAAATAGTTAATTAAAAATATAACTTTCAATGGATTGTAAAAAAATAAAAACATAAAAACGTATTGTTACCTTTAAAAAGTACAATAAGTAATTCTAATATTTACAAACACAATAAAACATTCCCAAAGAAACAAGCAACAAAAACTTTTCATTACAAATTAAAAATATCAAAGAAATGATAAATTTATAAATATCAAAGAAATGAATGGTAACCACATTGTCATTTACATTCTATTTTTGAGTACCCACTTTATGACATAGTAATGTGGTCACTTGGAGTGTCTATTCATTCCAAAACAATCACTCTCACAAAAAGTTGAAACTATCCAACATGGCCAAACAAAAACCTCTTTTCTCAAGGCTTCACTTTTGTTTTGGGGTGCATATTTAGAAATAGAGGCACCATATATAATTTCTTTATAAAGAGAGGCATTGGTTTGTACTCCAAAAGAGAGCTCACCTAAGATTACATCTCTAAGGCAATTTTCATTATATGCTAACTCCTTTGATGTAGCTATGTCCTTATTTTGTATGTCTTAACATATCAGTTATATAATTTATTGAAATTTATGGGTACCTTTCTCATCCTTGTTAACTTGCATTCAAGAGAATAGAAACCCTCATTAATTTCATCTAAGATGCTACACCTACATGCCTACCAAATCATCTACATAAGTCATAGTTTGTTGATCCAAATATGGTATCATCTAAATAATGTTGGATGAGAAGAAGTTAATCAAAACAATCATTGATGCAAAAATTACATCTACATTCCCCATCTAAAATAATGTTTGAGTAGAAATCCATAAAGTTTATCATTCCAGATCATTATTTGCCTACCACTTTTACTTTTCTAAAATCTTTTCTCTTTTAAATCTACCTCTTTTTAATGCATAATTTCATGAAACACCACTTGAGTAGTTCCATTACAACTAAATTTCTTTATTAAAAAGCTTATAGGTTTATCTTTTTGAAGAATATTATGAAGAGATAGCCTCCAATATCTTGGTTTCTAATCTCCAATTCCTATCTACTTACTGGTGTAACTCTAATACAAAAATATGTCTAAGTTTACATATTTGGGTTTCATGTTATTGAAAGTACATGTAATATTTTTTTCATAATTTGTTTCCTAATAAATTTGTCCATACATTTTGATTATTAGAATGGTTTAATCATTATTGCACTATGATTTTGAGATCCTATATCACCAAAGAAAAAGTAAAAGAAGCTGCTAATTTTTTAATAAGAAGATAAAAATAGTTAGATATATAACATAGAGGAAGCTTAGCATAATTTAATGATATATGTTATATACATATAAAATAGAATGAACTTTACTACATTTGTCACTATGGCATATTGATGGCAAGAAGTTATTGTCATAAGCTAGCTTGGCGATGTGTGGAAGATTAAAAGCAAAATATTTTTAGGTAGAGATGTTAAATTTGACTTAATTGAAAAATGAGGTTTTCTACTGCTAAAATTAACATTTTACCCATTAATGGAACATTTTTCTGCAAAAACAAATAGTTCAGATATATGTTGATAGAATTATAAGGCTCATGCAGTATGACAAGAACTATTATATTACACAAGAATTCCAAACATACATCAAACTTTTCTAAAAGGTTGTGTGAAGCATATTATGAGCAAGTAATGTTTAACACAACATTCTAGGCTAAAATAGAAGTCAATGAAAGAGAATATTCGAAATAATTAAGAATATATTAAGTTTATGAAAAAAAGGTTTTCGATCTAATTAGGATAAGTATTTGACTTTTAATTAATTTTCTTACAACAATAATTGTTAATGTAGCATAGGGAGGACACCTTATATGGTGTTATATAATATATTATATTATTATCATTATGCTGATATTAACAAATTAACAATACCCTTCTTGTTATAAATATGATTTTAGAAACTATGAAGGAGATCAACTTAATCAAAGCTTGAATTAAAAAAGAAAAGGTTTACTCCATGCAAGTTTTGATAAGAAAAAAAAAGAAAGTGGATTGTGAGGAAGAGGATCATGTATTGTTAAAGGTAAGTCCAATAAAAAGCATTATAATGTTTGTAAAATGAGGATAATTAAAGACAAGGAATTTTGTGCCTTTATAAATTATTGAAATAATGTGTTACATTACTTATAATATAGTTTTATCATTATCATTAGCCAGGGAACATAATATATTTTTTCTTTTAGTTTTAATAAAATTTCGTGCTACTACTAGTTATATATTTAAATATGATCAAAGTAGCATGATGGTGCATCCTTGATTATTTCATAAGGAAAGGCCAATGGGGTTCATAACGTAGGAATTCAAGAAAACAAAGATGGAGAGCATCCCATGTTGAATATACAAATGATAAGTTATACTAACTTGTAGGTACTTTGGAAGTAGAGGAAGAGTTTGAAATTCAATGATTAAATTCATATACGAAGGGAAGTTTGAAAAATATTAAATAGACTTCAACATTTTTTTAATATTCATTAAATAAATTTAAGTTCATTTAAAATTTTTTTTGAATGCAATTAAATAAAATTTTCATATGTATATTTTTTTTATAATATCACAAAGTCTATTTTTTTGAAGGACTAATAATATAAATGAGAAGTTAAATATGGTAGAACAAATGAAAATGAACTCTAAATATTAATTTGTCCTCAAATTGAAGTTGATGTCATAAAAAAATACCAAAACCTTTGAAAAATAATATTAAATTAATTCTAAGGTAATTAATAATGAAAAATAAAAAAAAGACAAGTGATTTTAGAAATATATGAATTATTTAATTAAATAAACAACAGTTGGAGTAGTTTTTTTGGAATTAGTTGAAGAACTTTTAGAGGTCATTTGCAATAGAATGTGTAGGAAATAGTAATCTTTATAAGGTTTTGGTCACAATGGATATCTAATATAATAAAAATTATGTACCAAATGACCAGAATTAAAAGAGGAAAGCAACTAATCACAAAGATATTATACTTAAGAATGAAACAGAAAAGTATTATAATGGCTAGGAAGAGGGAGAAAAATTTGATAATTGTGAAAATGACTTTAAGAAAGGTGAAGGAACAAGTTTCTTGATTATATGATCCTTTTTTGATGAAGGAAGGTTAGTCACCTCTTGACGGTGGATTTAATTTTCTAAAAAAAATTAGTAATGATCCAAGTCAATGCATTTGCCACACTAGACATTTAATATTCTTAATAATAATTTAACTAGTTCTAAAGAGAGTTTTGGAATACTAATGCGATGAGGCAGATGACACATTATTGAAGTGGGTAACAAATGGTTCCATAAAGGGATAGAATGGTCCAAAAGTTTTGTAGAAAGGAGACTAGCACTATCGAATGATAGATAATAGTTTTATGATAAGTCATAAAGTATTTGAAGGTTTAATGTATTATTTTATTGACCCCTTGTCATGGTACTTTATTTTATAATAACAATTCCAAAGAATTACTAATGAATTTGTTAAAGATATTTGTAAATTTAAGAAAACTGATGCTTGTGTACATAAGAGAAGTTAAAATGGAAGAGGAGTTATGATTTGAATTTAACAATGACATTTATTTTAAATTTAACTTAATTTATTGAATTTTATTTTGATTAGATGATAAGCTTCATTGAAATCACTTATACAAGGTAGAAAATTCAACCTTATTTAAATTAATCATCTTAAAATAGTATTAAGATTCTAAAATTTTAGTCTGATCTTTACCATCCAAGAATCATTGTATCCCTATTATAGCATTGAAAATTCTCTTTCCAAACTTGTTACAAAAAGTGTATTTTAATTATAATAATAAGTTTATAAAAAAATAAAAATATAATTAAACAAAAAAATAAACATATTACTAAAAAGTTCCAAAAGTCTTTGTTAGAACACAGTGCTTGAATAAGCCTAATAACATTTATCTTTTTGATAAAATAACTCTCAAACCTATCAAACAATTTTGACTCATTCATAACTCAAGAATCAAAATATAACTTGCATCTAGAGCATAACATGGGGGAAACAAACCCCAAAAAATGCAAAACGTGCAAAGTAAGAAGGCTCTAATAAAGCCATAATAATCAATTATTTATTCAATGTAAGGTTAAAAAAATTTGTATCCATTTTACACAAATGCATTTAAAATTGTGGGAGTGTTTTTCTTTCCAATAGCACAATTATGTGATCAAATAATTCTAATCTCATCTACTTTTAAAAAATCTTATTTAGATCCTCATATCCAATAACATAAATTTGACATCTCCAGTCCATGTTTTATCTACACGTTAGAGCAAAATCTAATAGCGAAATCATGATTTAGATTTATCAGTTCAAATCAAATCATAAATTCAAACTTGTTCTTATAATTTTATTCATCCAATTGAGATGTTTTCACAATCAAATGGTCTGAGAGGATTCTGATCGAGTGGCTTTTATGTAGTGAGTCATTTTAGTTGTTTGGATTTTTATAATTTATTAGATAAAAACTATGTTGAATTTTTAAATATAAATAACAATAAGTAGTAGGTTAATTTGGCAAGTGCTTTTAGTTAATAAAAATATTTATAAATATTTTAATTCTGGAATAGGATAGACTGATAAAAGTCTTACAAAATCTAAATAAAACTTTTCAATTCATGATATTCAAACATTTAGTTGTCAATGATCATTTACATTTTCTTATGGAGCATGATTCAATCATCAAACTAATAATCTCTAATTTCATCTTAAATAAGCTAAGTTCTCAATTTTCTTTAATTAAAATTTATTTAATTAAAACAATTATTTCTCTATAAGCTTTCATCAAGAATAAGATTGTTTTTATTAATTTGCATTTTGTTTTGTCATCAAATTATTTTATTCTATGGCATGTTTATTATGTTGGATGATTGTAATAATATTTTTCATTTTTTTATTAGGATTTTGCTCTTTTCCAAAAATGCTTTATATGAATAAGAATAGTATCTCAATTATATCTAACTATGTTGGTCATAAAATGGTTTGTGATTCCAAATCTAATAATTAAAATCAAATATTATATATTGAACCAATAAGATTTCAAAAATTAACTTTATAAAATTAAAATAAAAGAAATAAATATATAAAAATAGTTATAAATCAATCCTAAAGCTTTTTATTTTTATAGGGATCTTCCAAGCCAAAAAGGTATAGATGAAATTAAGATTGGTGTTAAACATTAGTCTTTCATAACCATTATCCATTGTAACAAATTTGAAGCCATGCATTACACAAGATAGCATTAATAACAAATTTTGGTAATAGTTAGAAAGAAAAAATTAAATATATTTGAAAGAAATTATACAAGTCTTAGATCATTAGATGTTGGCATAATTTGAACATCATAAACTTAAAAGAAATTTATTAGACGGATAAATATTTCAAAAAATTATCATTTTGTGAACAATTTATTAAACATAGATTAACTCTCTTTAAGTGATGACAAAGTGGAGGAGAATAGAAATTGAAAGATGGAAATGAGCATAAATTATGGGGGATCATTAATCTAGCTTGGCGTACATGTAAAGGGGCTTATCGTTAATTGTTATGCATTTTATTTTTATGAATAATTTTTTATTTAATGAATTTTATTAAAAGTTTTGGTATCATCAAGAAAGAGAGATTGTTGGGTAAACCCATTTTCCTGATGTTTTGTTTGATGATCATAAACCTTAAGGATTACCAATGAATTTGCTTAAATAAATTTTAAATTTTAGATAGATGATACTTCTATTCAAGGTAAATTTTGAAAAGAATGAAGAGCAAAGGTGAAACTTTGTGATGATCATTTTTGTTGAATTAACAAATAACTAAGAAATATTTTGAATACGTAATAAAACATAAAATATAAAGGAATTTGAAATTTTGTAATGTTCTTCAAGTCGATAAGTTTTCCTTTAATATTTTATGTTTTAACATATTTTTTAATTTTTGATATTTAAATATGCTAATATATAAATATAAAGGAATTTCAAAGTCGATAAATTAATAAGCTATAAAGGAATGTTACATTTTCAAGATATAAAGATTTTCGATATTTAAATATGCCAATATCTAATGTTTCAAGATATAAAGATGTTTTAACGTATATGCCAATATCTATTTATAATAGAGAGGAAAATTTCAATATTGGCATATTGGAAAACTATTTGAAAGAAATATTAAAAAAATATGTTAAAACATAAAATATTAAAGGAATGTTAAAACTTAAATCCAACAAAAATTTCAATATTGAAATATGCCAATTTAAAAATAAAAAATTTAAATCCAACCAACTCTTCTCACCTTTATGTCACTTTGAGTTGCTTATTGTATATATTTAACAATTTTTAGTTATGTTTAGTTTTAATGTAGACTTATTTAGTATTAAAATAATATTTCCTCATTCTTACTGATTAATTAATTTTGAATTTTTTAGTAATTCCAAAATAAGTCTAATAAAGATGAAAGAATTGTAGTTTAGTTTTTACCAACAAGCTTTACAAATTAAATATTCATTCATCTTAAATCTTTTATTTCTAAGTATTTTGGCATGTTTTGTGGGAATTTTATTTGCTATAAATTTTTTGATGAATGATGTTATACTAAATCTCCTAAGCTTGTTAAATTACAACTTGCCCTTAAAATTTATCTTATTTTCTAGAATAATTTTGCAAGATTATATTATATTAATTGAAAACTCCAATTCATCTCTTATCTGAACTTTACAATGTTTTTGTTTGGTTATTTTACATTACTTTAATTTATATCATTTCAACTTTAATATGTATTTGTTGTACATCAAAGCAACACTATATTGTTATTTTTACTTGTTTACTTTCATAATTTGTAGTAATTCTAAATAAGGAAAGATCAAGAATAGGCAAAGTTAATTGCATTTGGCTCGATGAGGTTTGTCTAGTTAAATATTCATTTATCATATGATTATCTATTATATTTACATTGTTAGTTCTTAATAATTTTAGGCAAGGTTTGATCAACATTGAGCGAACACCATTGGAGTTGTCTAGATGAGCTCCATCCATCAAAATATTCATTTCTTTTATCTCTTTAGGTTTTTGGCATTCTTTACAAGACATTAATTTTTGACTTAATTGTATGATAAAAAATGTTACACTAAATCTCTTTGGTATCTTGGAATGCAATTTTCTCATATAATGTATCTCATTCCTTCAAATGTTTATTTTGAATTGATTTTATTAATTTAAAATACTAATTGTCCTCCTCTATGACTTTAACATCACTTTAATTTACTTATATTACTATGGTTGCTCTTTTCTTATTAACAAACTTATTATATATTTAATTAATATTAGAATAATAATTTACTATTGTTATTCTAATATTAAATAAAGATATAATAAATTTGATAATAAGAAAAATGTGTTAGTGCTTTTTTAATTTGATATTACAGAATAAGTCAAAACCAAGTTTTATCAGGACATATCAAATGTCATTAGGACTAATTGCAATGAGCACTATGAAATTAAATATTTCTTTTATATTTTTTAAATTTTTAAAATATTTTATGTTTTAATATATTTGAAATAATTCCTTTATACAATTGGGGAAATATTTTTAATATTTTATATCATAAGTAAAATTGAATTATTACTTTAATATTAAGTGAATAGGTAATAAAGTTTAAATGAGATAAATGGAAGTAATGTAATGCAACCAAAGTGATGCTATGGTCACATGTGATGAGACAGAGTTTTGAAGCATAATAACCAATGCAAAATAAAAAAATTTAAAAATTGAGATTAATTATAATAGAATGCTACACTCTATCATACTAAGAAAATCATCTGTAACATTCTCAATATAAAATCATGAACATATCGAAATATCTCGTAAAGCGTACACAAACAAGATAGAGCACATTTGGACAATTTGAACAACATTTGTTTCGCCTCAAGTGAAAAATTATTTAATATATTAATTAACAACTAATTAAATAAGAAAAGATTAGAACAAAATATTACTCAATATTACGTAAAAGAATATTAAGGCTAAAATGTGATAAAATAAGGAAATGTTAAATAACAAAAATAAAAGCAATGCAAACATTACATGAGAGTAGCACTGGTGGCAAATAATGCAATAACCAAAGGGAAAAATTAAGAAAAATGTGTTAAATTACACTAAAAAAACACTCCAAGATACTAAAGAGATCAATCCCAACACCATAAAATAAAAAATTATTTGTGAATTAATATTTCTCATAAAATGTATAAAAATGAATGTTTATATGATTTGAGCTAATAGAGATAAGTTTAATGACTATTTTGTCTCTCCATCGTAGCATTTTTGGAATTTTTATCAACTAGCATAGTGAATAAGCATAAAATAATAATAATTTTTTACTTAAATTATAAGTAAATATATATTAAATCCATAATAAGAAAATTTGTAGCAATATATTATTAATAAATAATGGCGCTGTAATGGCCACAAAGTAAAGATGTCGAGTAGCATCATTATGTAAAAAACTCAAAGCACTAAATTGAAAAAATAAGATAACTTACCTCAAACATACAATAATTTAAAAAATTATAAATAAAAAATATTTCTTATAATGTGATAAAACCATACAAAAAATATTTTAAAATAAAGGAATTAATAGATTATTGGAAAGAGCTCAAGGAAATGAGTCGAACAATATTTATTTTTTATTGATTTTGCCTTATTTTGAATTACGACGATGTACAAAATTACACTCTTAAAAATAAATAGATATCTGGAAAAAAATATAATAAACATAAAATATCATAAATAGATGTTAACTAATTTAACTAAATGAAAATGGACATTTGAAAACATCAAAAAAGTTGTGCAGGAAAGTTGTATTCCAAGATACAAAGGCGATCAAGTGTCACTGCCTCGATTACAATATCATGTATGAATCACATTATCTTGCAAAATATGCCAATTATGAATATAGCCCACTGGGACAAGTGGAACTTTGCTTGTTTTGTTTTAAATGGACATTGTTTGAAATAACTATGATTTCAAAATCAAATAAGAAAAAAAATAAAAAAGTATTATTTTAATATTGAGTAAATATATTTTTAAAGCTAAAATTTGATAACTTGAAAAAAAATAATAAGAATAGTGCCATGAATGTCACATGATAAGAGATTTAGATGAACATCGAAAACCGACAAAACAAAGTCAAAATTTTGAAGAAATGGGATAAACTATATTCTATTGTTACATTGCAAGATATTAAAAAGAACCTGTGTACATTCTTGATCATTGAATATGGTGAAAATAAAACATATTTTTAAAGCTTGCTAAAACCAAAGAAAATAAAATAATTAAAAAACATTAAAATGTATCCTTCATTAGATGTAGGATTTCAAGACAAGTCCAAAAAAATTTGTATCAACATGATCACACTTCATCTGAAATTATTACAAACTAGAAATGTGATTATGAATAAAAGATAAGAAACTTCTTTTTTAATATTAAGTAGATATATGTTGTGGATGGAATGTGTTAGATGGAGGAAATGTGATAAAACAAACTCAATGTGATGTAATGGAATAAGAGATGAGATTTAAAGTAATATAGCAATATAACCAAAGAAAGGGTAAAATAAGATGAAATTAATAAGCTATAAAGGAATGTTACATTCCCAAGATATAAAGATGTTCGAGAGTAACATCCTCAATTGACAACTTAGTTTCATGTCAAGATATTTCAAATTCTAAGGCAAAATAATAGAAAATAAAATATTTAAAAAAGGTAATAATCAATTTTTAATTACATAGAACTTACATAGAAAAATCCAAAATCCAGTGAGGTTTATTCCATCTCAATTGGTCTTTTCTTTAATTTCTATGAATTACTATTGTAAATATATATAAATAATAGTTAATTACTATTTTAATAATAGGTAAAAATATATGAAAGAAAAAATGAGATAAATTTAGGCAATGTAATGTAACAAACTAAAGAAGATACATAGGTTACAAGGTGGAAGAATTAGAGTTTTATTATTATATAACCAAATGAAAGATAAATTTTTAGAAAGTGCAAAAAATTATCTTGTCTATTTTCATTCTAAGATACTAAAGATATCAAGTATTTTTTTCAATCATAAAATATTGTATGATAAAAAATAAATTAAAAATTTTAAAATAATATTAGAAAATAAAATGTTTAAAATTATAAAAAAATATATTGGATAGAGGTCATTGCAGAAAGTTAAATGATGTTTATTTTATCTAGTTCAAAACATTTTTTGAATTACGATGAATTAATAAAAAAATAATCATAAATAAATAAAATTAATATTTCAAATTTTTAATAATTACTTATTAAGAAAAAAAATAAGATAAATTGATGCACAATTATACACCCAAAAAGAAGCAATATAGAGGTAGGAAAAAAATGAAGTTAAAGTTATGTGGTAATATAGATAAATCATTGAAATAAATCTTTAGAAATGAAATAAATTATATAACAAATTTGCACTTAGAGATATTGAAGAGATCAAGAGTAATGTCCTCAATCATCAAATCTTGAATCAAAATAAATATCAATGTAATATGCCAAAACCATAAAAAAAAATATTCAAAAATAAAGGAATGGATGCATTGTTAGACAAAGCACATTGGGACAACTCTAATAATCTTTTGTTATATCGATTTGTCTTAGTATGGAAATACAGTGAATTACTATTGCTAATAAGAAAAAATTTTAATAAATTATTATTTTAATATCAAGTAAAAATATATTTAAACTTAAATGATATAAATTAAGGCAATGAAGTGTAACAAAAAAAATGTGATATAAAAATCGCTTAATAGTTGATTTAGAATTACAAAGTAATATAACAAAAAAGGACAAAAAATTAAAAGTAATGAGAGAAATTGTAGTTTACGGTTGCATTCCAAGTTGCTAAAGAGATTGAGTGTAACTTCGATGACCACCAAATTATGTATAAATTGAAAGTCATCTAAGGTAAGCCAGAGATAAAAAAGTAAAAATATTTAAAAATATAGAAATAAATACCTAATGTAATAGAGCTCCTTGAGCCTAGTCCAATGACATTTAGTTTGTCTAGATTAGAAATAATTTCGAATTACTATGAATTACCAAAATTAATTACGATGAATAACAAAGAATTATTATTTTAATATAAAGTAAATATATGATAAAGATAAAATAAGGTAAATTGAAGCAATAAAATATAATCAAATCAAATTGATATAATGGTCACACAAGAGGAGATATAAAGTTAGATGGTATTGTGAAAAATAAAAATAAAATATTTTATGAAATCGAATAAATTTTATGTGAAAGTCTTACACCAAGTTGCTACCTATATCGATTGTAACAATCATGATCATCAAATTTGGTAAGAATCAAAATGTTTAGTAAAGTATTAAAATACAAAAAAAAATAAAATAATTAAAAATACATAAGTCCACATTTTCTTAAAATCAAAAGTTAATGCAATTTCAACATCAATTATCTCATCTCAATAGGACCTCAATCTAGTTTGCAAAAAATTACAAAAGAAAAGAATCATAGATAGTAATAAATCATTATTTTAATATTAAAATATTTTTAAATATAAAATGAGATAAATTGAAGTAATATAATGTTATCAAATGAAAGCCACATCAAAAGAGATTTTGAGTTACATAATAATATAACCAATTCAATGAAATACTGGGATAACTTGAGTGAAAAACTAAAGTTTCGTATTCTTATAAGAAAATCTAAAAAAACTTTTGGAAAATTTCATGAATTATGTGAGGAATTTTATTTCAAGATATTAATGAGAACAAGTGGGACAATATTGATCGTCATATCGTATACAAATAAAAATTTCTGAATATGGATTTAAAAATCCTTGAAAATAAAATATTTAAAAATACTTAAATGAATCATGAATGTGATAGAGCTCGTAAACATGTCCTCAATAATGTTTGTTTCATCTCCATAAGATCTTGTTAGACATTATTATCAATTACCAATATTAATAATAATAAAAACTAAAAAATATAATTTAAATATTATATGAATATATATCGATACTAAAAACAATAAATTAAAGAATTGTTTTTAGAAAATGTAAGGCATTTAGTGAATAAAAATCACTGAGAAATGCTTAATGAAATGAGCTAAACTCTATATGAAACTTTCCTTCCATGGTCCTTGGGAGATTGGTTGTAAAATCATAAATTTTCAAATAAATTATAAATTGAAATACTACAAAATCATGGAAAAACCAAAGAATACATAATTTTAAAAATACCAAAATACCTATTTAATTTGATATAATTTGATGGGACAAGCCTAAAGATGTTTGTTTAATTTCGATTAGACCTTGCTTGAAATTAGTATGAATTACCAAGGTAAATAAGATTAATTAATTACAAATAATAATTTTAATAATAAGTAAAAATATAATAATGTCAAAATAAGATAAATTAAAACAGTGTAATATTAACCAATAAAAGAAAATAAGGCATTCATAAGAGATGATTTGGAGCTACATAGTTATAATATATGAATGTGGCATCATGTATTCCCAAATAATACACAAATGAAAATGTCTCATTAAAAATACCAAAACCCTAGATTTTAAAATATTAAAATAATATAAATTAATATTTAATTATATTGAGGTCATCAAGATGATTCTAATGATGACACTTTGTTCTAAGTTAGACTTATTTTTTCTTTAACGTGAATTACTAGAGTAACTAAAAATAAGAAATTGCAAACCATGTTTTTCATGTAAGAAAAATATAAATTAAAATTAAAATAAGATAAATTGAAGAAATTTAATATGATAATCAAATCAAGGTTAACCTAACATGAAAATGAATTAAAATTTGATAGCAATATTGTTGAATAAATGTGATAAATGTTAACAAATGAGATCAATTATATGATAAATTTGCATTTAAAAATGCTTATGAGATTTATTATAACATCTTAGATCATAAAATTATGTACAAAAAAAAATTTATCTAAAGGATGTCCCAATCGTAAAAAATTAAATATTTAAATTAAAAAGAATAGGTTTAATTAGATAAAGCCTATTGAGATGTGTCAAAGGATGTTTATTTCCTCTTTGTCATAACCATATTATGAGTTATTTTGAAATACTAAAGTTAATAAGAAAAAAGAATTATAAACTATTTTTTAAGTAAAGGGGAGCTATATATTAAAATTGAGATGAGATAAATTGATGAAATATAATATAACATAATTAAAATGAAGTAATAGTCTCATGAGAAGATAATTAAAATTTTTTATTAATAAAAAAATTAAAACTAAAAAATTTTAAAATGGAGATACATTTTATAAGAAATTTGCAATCTAATATATAAAAAAGCATTATGACATCCCTAATAAAAAACTAGTTCTACAAAGTTTGCTTCATCTTTATCAAACCACATTCACAATTATAGTGAATTAGTAAGGTAAACAGCTATAGAAAATATTAAATAAAAGTTTTTTTAGAGTAAGAAAATATATATTAAAAGTAAAATGACATAAATTTAAGTAATATCGTATAACCAAATGAAAGTGAGGTAAAGGTCTTAATAGAGGAGATTTTGAATTTCATAGTAATTGAATTGTGGTAGTCGATATGAGTCTAATGATGTTTGTTTTCTGTTGATCACCTTTATAAGAAGTTACTATGAATTAAAAAACTAAATAAGTATAATTAATAATAAATTACTACTTAAATATTAATATGTAAATAATAAAATAAATATAAGATAAATCAAAGTAGTAAAATATAACAAAATCATAGAATATTAGACCCACATGAGTTGATAATTAGCATTACATAGTAACATAGCCAAATCAATGTAAAAATGTTAAAGAAATAGGAGACATTTTATGTGAAAGTTGATTTCAAAGATATTACAGAGGTGGAGTGTATCTTTCTCGATCATCAAATCTAGTACTAATCAAAATGTTTATTAAAACAAGTACAATATTTAGAATCAATATTAATTTAAAATACAAAAAATGAATACATGATTGGATAAAACTCATCGAGACAAGTCTAATAACATTTCTTTTGTCTTGGTTGGATCTTTTTTAGAGTTACTAATTTTAATAATATATAAGAAAAAATAATAATAAATTTATATTTTAATTTTTGGTAAATATATATAAAAATTGAGAATAAAAAAGTTGAAGCAATGAAATATAACAAAATTAAAGCAACACAATGGTCACACACTAGCAAAATTGGAATTTCAACAAAATATTAGAAAATTAAAGCAAAAACTTCATCAATTGAGATAAATGGTATGAGTAAGTTAAATCCTAAGAGGCTTCGGAGAGTGTGAAATCCTCAATTGTAAAATCAGGCATGAATCGAAACATCTTGTAAAGTGTACCATAACGATAGTTTAATGAAAGATATGAAAATATATAAAAACATATATTTTGTTATGCAGTGCTTGTCAAGGCAAGTATAATGAAAATTGCTTTATCTCAGTCTAGACTATTTAAGAATTAATAAAAATGCTAAAAAAAATTAAAAAAATAATAACAAATTATTATTTAGTGATTAAATAAATATATATATATATTAATGTTAACATAAGGTAAATTGAAGCAATGTAATATTAGTAAATTAAAATGTAGTGGTCACATAAAAAAGCTTTATATTTAAGTTGTAGTTGAATAAAGATCAAATAAAAAATTTAAAAAATTGAGAAAAGTTTTATAAAAAAAATAACACCACAAGGTAATATGGAAATCGAGTTCGCCTCCATCATTATCAATTAAAGAAAGAATTAAAACATCATTTAAAACATGCAAATATCCCAAAAAATAAAATATTTAAATATTAAAAAATTAATATTTAATTTTCTACACCTCATCTAGATGAGTGTAATGACATTTTTTACATCTCTATTAAACAACATTCTAAATTATTATGAATTAATAATAAAAGAAAGGAAATTAACCTTAAATATTTTTTATATTAAGTAAATACATATTAAAGACATGAGATAAATTAATTCATTTAAGTTAAAAAAATTATCTAAGGGAAACAAGAGATGAGGTTTAGAGTCACATAGTAAAATAATAAAATACAAAAAAAAATTAGAAAGATAAGATAAGTTATATGAGAATGTTATACACCATGATACTAAGAAGTATAATGCAAAATCCATTTTTGTTAAATCTTGTATGAATCAAATTTTCTCATAAGATATGTTGAAATAGTAGAATAGAAAATATTTAAGAAGAAAAAAATAAATGTCTATCAATAAAGAACTTATTAAGACTAGTGTTATAATATGATTTCATCTTGATCTAAGTTGGTTCAGAATTACTAAAAATTTCTAAATAAAAAAAGAACAAGAATAATAAATTATTATTTTAATAATATGTAAATATTTCTTAAATCTTAATTGAGATAAATTAAAGTAATGGAATATAATAAATTCATTGTGATTCAAAAATAATATAAGAGAAGAATGGAAGTTACATTTTAATATAACCAAGTCAATGCAAAAAACTTTAAAATGATATAAATTCTACAAGAAAGTAACATTCCAAGATACTAAAGGGATTAATTGTGACATCCTTTAACAAGAAATAAAGAATGAATCAAATGTTTCAATAAAATGTGCAAATATTAGAGTTAGATTAAAAATTTAAAATATAAAAAAGTTTTTTATTACATACAGCTCATTGCGATGAGTCAAATGATATTTATTTCATCTTAATGTAACATCATTTTCAATTATTATGAATTACAAAAGAAATGCGTATACAAAATAAATTATTATTTTAATTTTAAGTTATGATATATTATGCCAAAATGAGATAAATTGTAGTAATGCAATATAACAAATCGAGGCAATATAAGGGTCATTTTAGAATTAAAATAGTAATGTGATCAAATTAAAGTAAAAACCTTGCAGAAATGAGAGTAATTGTTAAGGTAGAGTTGTATTCCATGATACGAAAGAGATGTATTATAAGACAATCGATCAAAATATTTAAGCAAAAGTCTAAAACTCTCATAAAATAACTTATAACAATAATAAATAACAAATTTAAAAAATAATAAAATGAATTTTTAACAAGATTGAGTTTGTAAATAAGTGTCAAATGTTATTTATTTTCTATCGATCATACCACATTTGGAATTACAACAAAATACAACTTTATGAGCATAAATAATAATAATAGTTATTTTTAATTTTAAATTAATATAAATTAAAATTTGAACTAGATGAATTGAAGAAGTATAACATCACCAAATCAAATAAATGTAAAATCAAACAGAGTAGACATTTAGAGTTGCATAGTAAAATAACAAAATCAGAGAAAAAATTTTAAAAAATGAAATAAATTGTTAAGTTAACCTCCAAAGTGTTGGAAATTAAGCAGAAGATCCTCCTCGATCATTAAATTATGTACAAATTGAAATAACTCATAACGCACATCAAAATTGTAAAAAATATAATATTTAAAAATATAAAAATAAAAATTAATTTAGATAATGCTAGTTAAGATGAGACCATCAATGTTTTTTCCTTAAAATTGAACTCCAATTACAATTTTAGTGATGTACAAAAATATATAGGAATAAATCATAATAATTATTATTTTAATATTATTTATATGTACATTAAATCTAAAGTGAGATAAATTATAGAAATATAGTTGAATGAAATCAAATTGATGCAATAGTCACATGAGAAAAGATTTTGGTTTACATAAAAGTATAACAAAATAAATGTGAAAAAGTTTAAATAATGATGTAAATTGTACAACCATGCTACATTCCCAGATGCTAAGATGTTTGAGTGCAAAGTTCTTGATTGTTAAATTTGTTTTGAAATGAAATGTCTTGACAAAAATGCAAAAATATTTTTTAAAATATAAAAAATGAATGTTAAAGTAGACAGGTTTTAATAAAACATATCATAGGAATGCTGTAATTTGAGATAGATAATAAAAAATAAACAGAAGCAAGAATCAAATAAAAAATAAAAAGTTTGTTCAAGTCAAAATTACACCACCTAAAATAAGTGTGAATCAAAATAAAAAATTAACCTTAGTAAAAATAAATTATTATTTTAATGTTAAGTAAATAGATAATAATATTGAAATGAAATAAGTAAAAGCAAAAAAATGCAACCAAATCAAAGTGATGTAATACTCAACTGAGACATGAATGGAGTGTATCAGTAATATAGCAAAATCATAGTTAAAACTTTTAAGAAATTAAATTAATTATAACATAATTCTGCACTTTGAGATACAATGGAACTAAACTATAACATTCGCAATCATAAAATCTTGAACGTATCAAAATATCATGTAAAGCGCACAAAAGTTTGATAGAGCACAATATGTCTAGTCGAAAGACATTTATTTCATCTCGAATGAACCTTATTTAAAATTTTTACTTGTAAAAATTGAAGAACGAAAGGTAATAACAAAATTTTACTTTTGTATTATGTGAAACAATGTTAATGCTAAAATATGATAAATTAAAAAAACTTATTCTAACAAAATCATGTGGTGTAAACGTTACACAACTAGAAAAATGTACTATATGGAAACAAAGTGAAAAAGGGAAAAATTGTGATAAATTATATAAGGAAGTAACATTCCAAGATACTAAAGAGATCAAGCAAAACATCATCATATGAGGTGTGAATTAAAATTTCTCATGAAATTATAAAAATGAATATTTATTTTTTTAGCTAATTTAAATAAGTCTATTGCAACTTTTTTTATCTCCATCATAGCATGTTAGGAATTACTATGAATTTCAGTAATGAATAAGCATAAATAATAATAAATATATACTAAAGTTGGGATGAGAAAAAGTAAAGCAATATATTATGACTAAATTATGCAAATGTAAAGGTCACGCAAATGGGGATGTAGATTTAACTTAGTATTATAAACAAATCCAAGCAAAAAAATGAAAACAAATTAGATAAATTGTGCGAAAATATTGTATTCCAAGATATTAAGGATATAGAATAGAACATACTCTATCATTAAATAAAATAAATAAATGTATAATTGGGTAGAGCTCATGGAGATTAGTATAAGAACATTTATTTTTGTCTCGATGAGACATCATTTGGACTTACTATGATGTGCAAAATTAAAAACATTTAAAGAATAATAAATTATTATCTATTTTTTTCTCAATATATAATAAACCTAAAATATCATAAATAAAAGTTATGTAACATAGCTAAATCAAATTGAACAACTTCAAAAACTAAGACAAATTATGTAGGAAAGTTGAATTGCAAGATACTAAAGAGATCTACTGTCATTGGCTCGATCATCATATCATGTATGAGTAAAACTATCTTTTAAAATATTCCTATATTTGATGGAGCACATTGGGATGGGTGGAATGACACTTGTTTCATCTTAAGTGAGCCTTATTTCAAATAGGAATTACAAAAGTAAGTAAGAAAAATAGTACAAAAATATTATTTTAATATTGTTTAAATATATTTTTAAAACTAAAAAACAACATGTATTTCACATGAGAAGAAGTTAACATATATATAATAAAATAATCAGACAAATAAAAAATTTGAAGAAATGAGATAAATATTTTTTAATGTTGCATTACAAGATAATAAAAAGAACATGTGTAACATTCTCGATTGTGAAATATTTTATGATTAAAAAATGTCTTGTAAAGCATTCTAAAACCCTTGAAAATAAAATATTTTGAAATTTTTAAAGGCTTTTTTAAATTTGTGTAAGTTCTCAAAACTAGTGCAAAAACATTGATGTCATCTCGATTCGACATTGTTTGAAATTATCACAAATTATGATTGTATATAAGCCCAAATATAACAAACTATTTTTTTAATACGAAGTAAACATATGTTAAAGATTGGATGTGCTAAATAGAGGAAATGTAATATAATAAAAATCAATGTGATAACAAAACACAAGATGAGATTTAGAGTAACATAGCAATATTACAAAAGAAGGTGACAAATCTAATGAAATGAAATAAATCTTAAGGAATGTTGCTTTTCTAAGATATAAAGATGTTCTTGACTAACATGCTAGATTGATAACAAAATTTAATATTAAAATATCTCATATTATATTCTATTATAAAAGAAACTAAAATGTTCCAAAAATATATAAAAATAAATATTTAATTATGTATAGCTCATTGAGATGAGCTCAATGATATTTTTTTCGTCTCAACCAGACCTTCTCTAAATTTTTATGACAAGGTGAATGTATATTAAAGCATATGTGAAGCAAATTAAAAAAGTGTAATATGACAAAATATGAATGATAAAAAATTTATAAGATGAAAGAATTATAGTTTTATAATCATTTAACCATATCAAAGTGAAACTTTGGAAGACGTGAAAAAATTTTTACGAGAAGGCTGTATTTAATAGTACTGAGAGATTGATTGTGACATCCTTATGTCATCAAATAATTTGCTATTTAAAAAGACTCATAAAGTGTAACAAAATGTTTGAAAATAAAATATTTCAAAATATAGAAAATTATATTTTAATTTTATAGATTTATAGAGGTAAGTCAAATGATGTTTGTTTTGTTTAGTTTGAAACTTGTTTCCCATTTTTATTAATTAACATAAGTAAATAAGCATAAGTATTAATAAATTATTATTTTTAATTTTTAACAATCATATGTTAAATGTAAATAGAAATAAATGGAACAGTAATAATATGACTAAATCAAAGTGATATAAAGGTTAAAAAAGAGTAAAATTAGAGTTACATAGTAATATAACAAAATTATTTAAAATGATTTTAAGAAATGAGATAAATTATATTAAAAATTTAGACCGAAAGATAGAAGGTGATCAAAAGTATCATCATCGATCATCAAATATAAAAAGAAACAAAATATCTAGTATAGAATGCTAAACCCATAAGAAATTAAATATTTAAAAGAAAGAAATCAATACATTATTAGATAGAGTTTGTTAGGACAATCCTAATAATGATCTTTATAATGATTTGACTTAGTTTGGAAATACTATGACTTACTATATTTAACAAGTACAAATATTAAAAAATTATTACTTTAATAAAAATTAAATATATATTACAATTGAAAAGTGAAAAATTTATTGTAGAATACAACAAAATCAAACAAATGCAAAGTTCACATGAGAAACGATTTATAATAACAATGAAATATTACCAATCGAAAGTAAATATTTGAAAAACTTAGATAACTTGTACTTGAATGATGCCTTCCGAGTTGCTAAAGAAATTGAGCATGACATCCCTTACCATAAAATTACATATAAATTGAATGTCTTGTAAAATAAGCTACAGCCATAAAAATTAAAA
This sequence comes from Vanilla planifolia, assembly GCA_023846275.1. Classification (NCBI taxonomy): domain Eukaryota; kingdom Viridiplantae; phylum Streptophyta; class Magnoliopsida; order Asparagales; family Orchidaceae; genus Vanilla; species Vanilla planifolia. The sequence goes on from JAIUJO010000184.1 coordinate 289,155, forward strand.
TATTTGAAAATATAGAAATAAATACTTAATTTAATAAAGCTTCTTAAGACTAGTCTAATAATATTTATTTTATCTCGACGAAACCTCTTTGGCAATTGCTATGAATTACAAAAGTTCATAAGTATAAATAATAATAAATTATTTCTTAATATTAAGTAAATATATAATAAACCTAAAATAAGGTAAATTGAAACAATGAAATGTAACAAAATGTAATTGATATAACTATGCAATACGAGAGAAGGTTTGATGTAACATTTCATTATACCCAAAAAAATAAAAAAAATGAAGCAAAGTGATAAATTTTATAAAAAAGTTATAATAAAACTTACTAAAGATATCAAGTGTAATAGTAATGATCGTTAAGTATGAATTAAAATATCTAGTGAAGCATTCAAAAACCATAGAAAATAAAATATTAAAAAAATATAAGAGTGAACATTTTTCTTACAAAATGCATGTCAAGGTAATTCCAACATTAATTATCTTATGTTGACTTAACATAATTTTTATTTGCTAAAATGTATCTTAAAAAAATTCATAAATTATAATAAATAATTTTTTAAAAATTAGAAAAACATACTAAAGCAAAAATAAGATAAATTAAACAAAAATATATATGTTATCAAATAAAAGCCATGTAAAGAACATATTAGAGAAGATTATGAGTTACTTAGTAATAAAACCAAATCAAAGAAATCTAAAGATCACATAAGAGAAAAATTTAGGTTTCATATTGCTCTATCCTAGGCAAACCAAATCATTAGAAGAAAATTACAAAAATTGTATCAATAAAACATTGTTCTCAAATCATATATAACTCATCATTTCTCAATAAACATATTAAAAAGTCTTGAAAATAACATACTTAAAGGTATTTAAATGAATATTTAAAGCTATTGAACATGTTAAGATGTGCCATATAATAGTTTTTTTATTTATTTTGGATCTCATTTTACATTACTATGAATTACCAAAGTTAACAGACATAAAAAATAAATTATTATTTAAGTATTACTTTTACATATATATATATATATAATAAATTTAAAAAATTCTAATAGACAATGGAAAGACATTTAAATAAGACTTGAGGAGATATTTGGAGTTGCATAGTGATATAGCATTTCATAGTGACACTTTCAAAATATGAGATAAGTTGTATATGAAATCTTCCTTCCAAGTACTAAGGAGAATGGTTGTATAATCCTTAATCATCAAATCTGTTTCAATTTAAAATATCTATAGAAGCATGACAAAACTCAAGAATATAAAATCTTAAAAATTTTAAAAATAATTGTTTAATTGGATATAGTTTGATGAAATGAGTCTAATAATATCTGTTTGAGCTTGATAAGACCACACTTCAAGTTATTATGAATTACAAAGCTAAAGAAGAAAAAATAATTATCAACAATTTTTTAATATTATGTTAATATATGTATAAATATGAAAATGTTATAAAATAGAGCAATTTAATATTACCAAATAAAAAAGATGTAACTAAAATAAGATATAATTGAGGGCTACAAAGTTCTATAAGAAAATGAAAGTAAAAAAAAAATTATTAAATGATAAACTATTCGGAAAGATTTGTTCCATGAAGGTAAAGGTATCGAGTGTAACGGCATCTATTGTCAAGACATAAAAAAGAAAAGGTCTCCTAAGACATGCCAAAACCCTAGATTTTAAAACATTTAAAATAATAAAAATGAACATTTTATTCAATAGAGCCCATCAAGATGTCTTTATAATGATTATTTTATCTTGATTGGATCTGGTTTGGTTAAAAGTTAATTATGATAGTAAATAAATATAAATAAAAATATTACGTTTTTAATGTTAAGTAAATATAAATTAAATTTGAAATGAAATAAATTGCTATAATTTAACATCACCAAATAAAATCAAGGTTATGGAAACATTGGAAAAAATTTGAGTTTTATAGTAATATAACCAAATCAAAGTGGAAAATTTGAACAAATGAGATTAGTTCTAATAGAAATTTGTAATTCAAAATACTGAAGAGGTCGAGTATAACATCATTGAACATCAAATTAGGTATGAGTTGAAATTTCTCTAAAGCATATCAAAACACTAAAAAATAAATCATTTAAAAGTATGAAAATTAAAGTAACTAATAGGATAAAGCTTATGGAGATGAGTCCAAAGATACTTATTTCATTTCTATGAAACATTATTTTGACTTATTTTTTACTAGCAAAGTTAAAGAAAAAAGAATAATAATTTACTTTTTTTTATTAAAACATAATTACATGTTAACATTGAAATAAGGTAAATTTAAGTGATGCCATAACACCTAATTACAACAAATTAAATGCCACAAGTGAAAATAAATAGATTTTTTAAGTAATATTAAAAATTAAAAAAAAAGACATAAATTTTACAAGAATGTTACAGACCAAATATTAACTAGGTCAAGTGTGACATCATCAATCACCAACCCTTGTTTGACAAAGTTTTCTTCATCTTTATTAGACCTTATTTTTAATTAAATCAAATTAGCAAAGTAAAATAGCATTGAAAATTTTGAAATTAAAAATTTTTATCTTATGTAAATGAATATTAACATAAAATTACATAAATTAAAGTAATGTAATGCTGCCAAAAAAAAGTTATGTAAAGGTCAAAGAGAGTACATTTGGAGTTACATTGTAATTGAACTAAGCTTGTCGAGATGAGCATAATGACATTTTCCTTCTACTGATTGAACCTCAAGAGGAGTTATGGTGAATTTCAATAGCAATAAGTATAGATAACAATAAATTTGTATTTTAATGTTAAATAAATATGTATTAATGCTAATAAAAGATAAATTGAAGCAATGAAAAATAATAAAATCATAGACATGAAACAGTAACACGAAAGGAGAGTTAGACTTACATAATAATATAGCTAAATCAAAGTCAAACATTTGACAAAATAAGAAAAATTTTAATTGGAAGTTTCTTTCAAAGATACTAAGGATATGTAGTGTAACATAATTAATCATGAAATCTTGTATTAATTATAAAATTTATTAAAACATGTCAAATCTCTAGCACATATATCTTTGTATAAATATAAAACATTAATATATGATTGGTGAAAGCTCATCAAGATGAGTTCGTGACATTTTTTATTCTTTGTTAGACCTAGTTTATAGTTACCACAAATTTAAATAGTATAAAAGCATAAAAAATAATAAATAAACATCAATAATTAAAAAATTATTTCTTAATATCAAATAGTATATATTAAATAAAAAATTAGATAAATTTAAAACAAATAATGTAATGAATTATAAGACATGTATTGCTCACATAGGAGGAGGTTTAGAGCTACATAGCAATATTTGAAAATTAAAATAAAACATTTTAAAAAATAAAATAAATTACACAAGAAAGCTGCATTACAAGATAAAAAGATGATAAAGTGTAACATCCTAAGCTGTGAGGTATGGCATGATTTGAAATGACTCATAAAGCATGCAACAACACTATCAAATAAAATATTTTGGAACATAAAAATTATTATATAATTAGACATTGCCAATAATGAGGGGTCAAGCAACACTTGTTTTTTTTTCTGATTAGAACATTCAATTTCTAAAAATTATTGAAACAAAAAGCATAAATAAAATAATTTTATTATTTCAGTATAGGTCAATATTTCATAAGTTCAACATGAAATTAATTAAAGTATTATAATATAACAAAATCAAAGTGATTTAATGCTCACATAATAGGAGACTTGGAGTTTTAATGTATTATAAATAAAATTGAAGCTAACAATTTAAAAAATGAGATAACTTGTATAGAAAGTTTAATTCGAAGATACTAACAAGAATGATTGTAACACCATCAATGGCAAAAAAAATGCAACTTTAGCTTCTTGATATGAGTTCAACAACATTTATTTAATCATAATTAGACATCATTTCAAACTTTAGTGGATTAAAAAATAAATGAGCATATATAATGATAAATTAGTTTTATAGTATTTGGTAAATGTATAATAAAATACAAACTAGATTAAATGAAGCATTAAAATATAAGTAAGTCAAAGTTATGTACATGTCACAAGAGTGAACACTTAAAGCTTCATACCAGCAAAAAATTCAAAGCCAAAAATTTAAAGAAATGAACAAAGTCCTATGATATAATTTCATTTGAAGATATTGCCAAAATAGAGTATTGCATCCTTCATCATTAAATAAAGTGCCAACTATAGTTTCTCATTAACAAAGATAAAAATATAAGAAAAATTAATAATATAAAAAAGTGTACTTATTTAGAGCAAGATTATCAAGATGGGTCCAACAGCATCTATTTCATCTCAATCATGGAATGTTTAAAATTACCATGAATTTCCAAAGTAAATAATCATGAATAAAAATAAAGTATTATTTTAATATTAAGACAATATATATTAAAGCTAAGATAAAATAAATTTAAATAGTGTAATACGACTAAATCGAAGAAATAAAGTTTATGTTGTCTCAATAAAGCCTCATTTTGAATTGTCATAAGTAAAAACTTTTATAAGAATAAATGATAAGAGGATATTATTTTGATATTACATAAATTTATATTAAAGTTAAAATAAGAAAAATTGATGCTATATAATCTATGCAATGTTAAGTGTTACATGAAGGGTATTTAGAGCAAACAGTAATATAGAATAATTTAAGTAAAAGACTTAAACAAATGAAATAAATTATAGAATAAAGTTATATTGCATGATACTAATGAAATTAATTCCAATATGCATGATAATCAAATCATGTACAAACCAAAAAATATTTTAAACTATAGTGAACTCAAAAAAATATTTAAAATAAGAAAATTAAAATTTAATTAGATAGAACTCCTCTAGGTGAGTCCAATGATATTTGTTTTTTTAAAGAGTTCATAAAGTGTTCATAGATGAGACCTTGATCATCAAATCATTTATGAATCAAAATATTTTATAATGTGTTCCAAAATAATAGAAAGAAATTACATATATAAAAAATAAATTTTTAACTATATTAAGCTCATACAATCCAATATAGTGATATTAGTTTCATTATTATATGACCATGTTGCAGAACACTATAAATTTCTAAATTTAGACAATCATAAATAATAATAACTTATTATTTTAATATTAAGTAGTTATACATAAAACTTGAAATGAAATAAATCAAAGAGATGTAACCAAATAAAATATATTCAACATAAAAGGTGCCATGATAATACATTTAGAGTTACACAATAGGGTAACCAAATAAAAATGAAAAAATTTAAAAAATAGGATAAATTACACACTAAATTTACATTCCAAGAAACTAAGGAGATCAAGTGCGATATCTTCAATCATCAAATCTAATTCAAATAAAAAAATGACTTATAAAGAATTAAAAAATTTAAAAATTAAAATTTTGATAGAGCTCATCGAGATGATTCCAGTGATGTTCATTTTATGCAAATCAGGCCTCATAGAGAATGATTACAAAATGAAAAAATAATTTAGCATTAATAATAATAAGTTATAATGCAAATATTAACTAGACATACATTAAAGAAAATTGATATAAATTAAAGCAATGTAATATATTCAAATCAATGTGATATACAAGTTATACCTAAATAGATTTAGAGTTACAAAGTAATATAACCAAATTATCATAAAATATTTGAAGAAATAAGATAAATTATAACACATTTAGAGGTACTGAAGAGATCAAGGTTGTCAATACGAGTGTAACGATATTTGTTACATCTTGAATGGATTATATTTAGAATTTCTCTAAAATATGAAAGAAAAGTAACACGAATAATAATAAATTATTTCATTAATGTTACACAAATATATATTAAAGCAAAAATGAGAAAAATTGAGGCAAAGGAATATAACAAAATAAAAGACATGCAAAGGTAACATCAAATAGAATTTGTAATTCCTTAATAATATAACTTCATAAAGGTGAAAAATTGAGAAAATAAGAAAACTTATGTTGGAAAGTTGCATTCAATAATTTGAAGGACATTGTGTTTAGCACACTCAATCATCAAATAAGTGTAGAATCAAAATGACAGATAAGGTGTGATGAAATTGAAGAAATTGAAATGTTGAATAAATATATAAAATTGAATATTTAATTTCATAGCGCTCTTCTAATTTTATGTAAAAACAAAAATATTGAAGTAATCTAATAATAGAAAACAAAAATATTGCAGAGGTAATAAGAAAAGAGACTTAGGGTTGCATAGTATGATAACTAAATCAAAGCAAAACATTAGAGAAAAGTTTATAAATTGTAAGATAAATCTGCATAGCAAGATACTAAAAACTTGGAGTATAATATTATTGATCATCAAATTAAGTATAAATCAAAATGTATAACAATAAATGCAAAATCCTTAGATAATAAAATATTTAAAAATATGAAATAAATATGTAACTGGATGGAACTCATTATCGTGAGTCCAATGGCATTTTTGTTATCTCAATCATACAACACTTAGAAATATTAACAAATTATAAAATTGAATAAGTATGAATAACGACAAATTATAATTTTAGTATTAGTTTAAATAAGACAAAATATAACAAAGAAATATAACCAAATCAGTACATTAAAGCTCATATGAGTGTTGATTTCGAGTAAGATAGTAGTATACCAAATTTACCAAAAACATATATGAAACATAGTAAATTATTAAAAAAAGTTGTGCTCCAAAATACTAAGGATGTCAATTATAATTTTGTTAATTATAAAATATGGAGGAATCAAACTTTCTCATAAAACATTACAAAAGCATTAAAAATGGATTTAAAAATACAAACAAAAATTATTTAATTTGATAGAACTATCAACACTAGTCATCCAACATTTGTTTCATCTTCATCCAACTTTCTTTGGAATAACTACAAATTACGAAATTAAATAAATATAAATATTTAAAAAATAAATTTTGATATTATTCAGATAGTTATTAAAAAATAACTAACATAAATTAAAGTAATGTAATATATCTAAATTAAAGTGATGTAAATATCACATGAGTAGAGAACTTGTGTTTCATAGTTATAAAACCAAGTCAAAAAAAATTTGAAGTGATTTGATAAATTATAAAGGAATGTTGTACTACAAGATGCTGAAGAGATTATGTTTAACATCCATGACCATACATCTTGTTAGAATCAAAATATCTTATAAAATAGACAAAAAAATGATATATATATATATATATATATATATATATATATATATATATATATATATATAAATGAATAATAACCAGGTAGAGCTCACAGAGACTAGCTAAACATCACTTTTTTTATCTTCATTAAAATTTGTGTAGAAATGTTGTGAATTTCAAAAGTAAAAAAATAATAATAGATTAATATTTTTTAATTTTAATTAAATTTATATTATAATTAAAATTATATAAAATGATACAATGTAATACAATAATATCAAAGTGATGTAAATCTGAAATGAGAGAAGTATTAGAGTTTCGTTGTGATATCACCAAAACAAGCAAATGATGTGAAGAATAAACATAAAATATACAAGAATACTACATTCTAAGACACTAAGGAGATTGGGTGTAACCACATTGATGGTCAGGCTGGGTATGATTTAAAACATCTATCTAAGAATGCTAAAGCCATAAAAAGACATTAAAAATATAAAATAAATAATTTAGTGGATAAAAATTTTTGAGATATTTCTAATGATATTTATTTCATCTCTAAGGAAAGTCGTTTTGTATTACCATAATTTGCAAACTATTTTTCTAATGTGAGGAAAAGTTAAAATTTTTTTTGATTTAGCTAAATTATACAATTTTGACTTACCATATTTTACTTTTTTTACAATTATTAGATATTAAAATAATTATTTTTTGTTATTTATGATTATTTATTTTCTTTTGTCATAATTCCAAATGACACTAGATGAAGAAAAATCAAATGTAATTATAATTATCTAAATAACATCTATCCAATTAAATATTTATTTTTGATATTCTAAAATTATTTTCTTTTACATATCTTACAAAATAGTTTTGTTAGTACATGAATTGATTATTGGGAATAATACATTTGATCTCCTTAGCTTATTCGTTTTCTACATACCTTTATAGTTTACCTTATTTCGTAAAGTTTTTTTATTTTTTTTTGTTATATTACAATATAACTCTAAGCCTCTTATCGTTTGACCATTAGTTATTATTTATTTCAATATATTACATTATTCTAATTTATTTAATTTCAGCTTTAATACTATTTTATTTAGTATTAAATTGATAATTTATTTTTATTTATGGTTATTTCAATTCATATTTCATAGTAATTTAAAATAGGATCTAATTGAGACTAGACAAAGGCCTTTAGATTCACATTAACTCTATCAAATTAAATATGCATATATATAATTAAAACATAAGCATATACTTATTTTGATGTACTTATATTTAATAATTATAAAATCACCTAGATGATCTCAATCTAGTTATTTGTTTATTTGAATAATTTTTAAAAAAACTTTATTTTTTAAAGTTTTAAAATGCTTTGCAAGATATTTTGAGTAATATTTTTTAACCATCAAGGATGTCACACACAACCACCTAAACATGTTGAAGTGTAGCTTTCCTACATAATATATTTTATTTATTCAAAATTTTAATTTTGTTTAAGTTTTATTTTTATGAAACCCTAAAATAATATTTTACTTATCATAAATTACTTCAACTTATTTAAATTTAACATTAACTTATGTTTTCTTAATATTTAAAAAATAATTTATATTATGATTTTTTTGTTACTTTAGTAATTTAACATATGTTTTCTTAATATTAAAAAATCACATTGGATATGTCTCAATTAACTCTCTAGTTAAATACTTTTTTCTTTTTTAAATATTTTATCTCATTTCTTTAAATGTTTCTCTTTGGTTTTATTATGTTATTATGAAACTCTAATTCCTTTCTTTAAGGGTATCATATTTCTTAGATTTTATTATTTTACATTTCTTTAATTTATCTTAATTGTGAATTTATATATATATATATATATATATATATATATATATATATATATATATATATATATATATATATATATATATATATAGTTATTGTTACTTATGTTTATTTACTTTTCAAATTTATAGTATTTCCAAATATTGTTCTATGGGGATGAAATAAACATTGTTGGACTTGCCTCGACAAGCTCATTGCAATTAAATATTTCTTTAATGTTACTAAACATCTTGTTTTCATGGCTTCATCATGCTTCATGAGTCATCATAATTAATGCTGGATTTGACATTCATTGATGTTGTACTTAATCTTTCTAGTCTCTTAGAATTCAATTTACTCATACATTTATCTCTTTTATTCAAAAGTTTGACTTTGATTTGGTTATATTACTACGTAACTTTAATTCTCCTCTAATATGACCCCTATATCACATTAATTTGGGAATATTACATTTTTAAATTTAACTCAATTCAACTTTAATTTTTATTTCCTTAATATTATAATATATTTTAATATTCTTTATGATTATTTTATTTAATAACTTGAAGTAATTCAAAACTAGGTTCGATTGAGGAAATAAACATCGCGAGACTTGTGTGAATGAGTTCTATTAAATTAAATATTACATTATATTTTTTTAAATATTTTATTTTTTATGGTTGAAGAATTCTTTACCAATCTCTTTGTTTTTTAGAATACATCTTTATCTAATAATTTATCACAATTCTTCAAAACTTTTGCTTTGATTTTGTAATGTTATTATGGAACTCAAATTCCACTCTTACAAAATCACTACATTTCCTAGATTTGTTTCAATTATATTGATTTAATTTATCTTATCTAACATCTTTAATTTAACAAGTTAATTTTCCATAATATAGTGATATTAATTTTGTTTATTTATTTTGGTAATTTGAAATAGAACCAAAGATGGCTTGATTGAAACAAAAAATGTCATTGGACTCTCGAAGATGATCTATACACAATTAAATATATATATAATATTTTTTAGTTATTTTTTGACAATTTTGGCATATTTTATGACCCATTTCAATTTATACCTAATTTGATGGACGATTATGTTCCACTCCATCTCCTTAACATTACGGAATACAATTTGTGTTGATTGGGTTATAGCACTATGAAACTACAAATTAGCTATTGCGTTTCCTTCACGTCATATTGATTTGTTCGTATTACTTTTTAATTTATCAAGTTTTAATTTAAATTATTTTTTTCCTAAAATTAAAATTATTTTTTACTTTTATTTGTGTTTATGTATTTTTGGAATTTCTAATAATGTATTTTTGAAATACATTATTAGACATTTCAATTCTTCACTTATTTATTGATCATGGAATGTTACAATAGAATGATTTTTTTTACAAAATTTATTATATTTATTTCAAGTTTTTACTTTAGTTACTTATCCTGCTATGTGGTCCTAAAGTCCCTTTTATCACTTATACATGAAAATTAATTCATAATTTTTAATTTATTAAATTTTTCTTATTTCAATTTTGATTATGTTAACTTAATATTAAAATATTAATTTATTGTTATTTACGCTTATTTTTTTTTATTATTCATTGAAATTTCATATGAATAATAAAACAAATAAAATAAGATCTATCCTAGTAATTATTAAATCAAAGTATATCCAAGTATACGTATATATATGAATATTCAATTATTAAATATAAGTATATCCAAATAAGGTTTGATATAGACAAAACATGCTGCATTATACTTGTGAAGTTGAGTTATATTTAATTAAATATTTATTTGTTTACAAATTTGATTTTTTTTTTCTAGTGTTGTTACTTGCTTTAAATTTAAATTCATACATAGTTTTCTTATTGAGGATATTGCACTCAACCTTCTTAGTACTTGGAAAGTAATGTTTTTGTAAAATTTAACTTATTTAGTAAATTTTCTTTCTTTGAATTTGTTATATTTTTGTCATCATGAATGTTCTCTTGTGTAACCATTACATTACTTTTATTTTGTTATATTACAATTAAAAAATTTATCTCCTTTCCAATTTCTTATATATTTACTTAATTTTTTAAAAAAAATAAGTTTTCTTATGTTGATTTTATTCTGTAATTTGTGGTGATTCGAAATGATGTTCGATAAAGATAAAAATGTTATCATTAGAATCAAATAAAATGACTCTTTTTAATTAAATGTTTATTTTAATATTTTTATGCATTTTAGTTTCCATGGTTTTTATATGTTTTATGAGATATTTTTATTCGTTCCTGATTTGAAGGTCGAGAATGTTATGCTCCATCTCATTAGCATCATGGGGTACAACTTTTTGTACAATAGACTTGATTTAGTCTCGTTTGACCTTTACATTGTTTTGACTCTACCTAAATTTTTCTCACTACAAGTACATTACATACGTACATAATTTTGAAAAAAATAATTTATCACTTTTTAGTGTTATTTACTCTTGATGTTCTTAATAATTCTAAAAAAGAAACAAAGATCATGCAAATGTCACTGGACTCGTGACGATTAACAACATTAACAAACAATTTATTTTCTTTACTTGTAAATATTTTCTTTAATATTTTTTATTTTCTTATGAGATATTTCAAATCAAACCTTTTTTGATGATTGATGATGTTGAATCAAACATTCTAAGATTTTTTTTTTTTGTTTTTGTTTTTTTTTTTTTTTTTTTTTTTTTTTTGTTTTTTTTTTTTTTTGTTTTTTTGTTTTTTTGTTTTTTGTTTGTTTTTTTTTTGTTTTGTTTTGGTTTTTTGTTTTTTTTTTTTTGTTGTTTTTTTGGTTTTTTTTTTTTTTTTTTTTGTTTTTTTTTTTTTTTTGTGTTTTTTTTTTGTTTTTTTTTTTTTTTTTTTTTTTTTTTTTTTTTGTTTTTTTTTTTTTTTGTTTTTTTTTTTTTTTTTTTGCATGCATTATGAGTATTTTTATTTAATATCTATTTTGACATTCGAGGATCTTCCTTTGATGACCATTTTACTTTGGAATGCAATTTTCTGGTATAATTTATCTTATTTCTTCAAATTTCATAGTAATTCCAAATGATATTTCCTTAAACTAAAAATCTCTTCTTATTTGAATTTAGTTACGTTATAATTATAACATTTCTCTCATTTCAACTTTAATATATATTTTCTTCAACTTTAAAAAAATTAATTATTTATGCATATTTATAGGATTAATTCGTCGTAATTCTAAATTAGGTCTAGCAGAGGCAACAAATTTGATGAGACTTATCTTGACGAGCTCTACCCAACAAAATATTTATTTTTAATATTTTTTAAGTACTTTATTTTTAGGATATTGACATGTTTTATGAGAAATTTTGATTCTTACCAAATTTGATGATCGAGATTGTTACACTCAAACTATTTATTACATAGGAATTTAATTTTCCCATATTTTTTTATTTTATCAAACTCTTGTCCTTTGATTTTGTTATGTTATCTTGTAACTCTAAACCTTCTCAATGTGTTACATCGCTTTGATTTTTTTATATTACATTGCTTAAATTTATCTCATTTAAAATTTAACAAATATTGACTTAAGATTAAAAAAATTATTAATGTTTATTTAATTTTTTAATTCGTAGAAATTCCAAATGAACATTGATGGAGAAGAAAGAAATGTTGTTGGGCTCATCTTAATGAGCACTAACATTTAAATAATTATCTTTATTAGATTTTTTAAATTTTTGTTAAAGGTTTGAAATACTTTTTGATTATTTTATTATTTTTTCTTTTTACCTATCTTGATGATCAAGAATGTTACACATAATCTTCCTAGTATCTTAGAATGCAATATTCTAATATATAGTTTATCTCATCTTTCAATATTTTTACATTGATTTGGCTCTATTACTTTTAACACTAAATCTCTTCTTTTGTGACCCTTAAATTACTTTGTTTTGATTACATCACATTTCTTAATTTTTTTAATTTATCTTTAATATATATTTACTTAATATTAAAATAATGTTTGTCATTATTTATACTAACTTTTTTAGCAATTCATAAAATTTCCAATTTAAGATAGAACGTGATAAAACAAACATCATTAGAGCTACCGTAATGAGCCATATCTAGTTAAATATTTCTTTTTTTTAGTGTATTTTGTTTTGTATTTTTTGAAATTTTTATTAGTTGTTTTGATTCATACTTTCTTTAATAACGATGGTGCCACATCAATACTCCTTATTATCATGGAATGTAGCTTTGCCATATAATTTATCTCATTTCTTAAACTTTTTTTACTCTTATTTCATTTTATTTTTATGGGACTATCATTCTCCATAATATGATTTTCAAAACACCTTAATTTGACTATATTACAATGCTACAAATTATTCATTTTAGCTTTTAGGAATATTAATTATTTATTAAATAATAATTTATTCCTTTTTTTGTTAAATTACTTTGATAATTCATACTAATTCAAAATGATGTTTGATGGAGATGAAAAAATGTTGTTGGACTCATCTCGATGTGCTCTTTAAATATAAATGTTTTTCCTATACTTTTAAATATTTAAATTTTGAAGGTTTTGGTATACTTTATTAGAATTATTTATTTAATTGATGATCTCGCTTGTTACAATCAATATCCCTAGTATCTTAGAATGCCACTTTCTCATGCAAACTTAATTCATTTCTTCAAATTGTTTTTTTATTTAGATATAGTAGTACATTACTCTAACTCTACTCTCATGTGATCTATATTTCACAATGATTTGGTTTTGATTTATTGCTTTATTTTATCATTATTGAGCTTACTATTCATACATGTTTTATTATTTAGCTATAAGTTTAAACAAGGTCCGATCGAGACAAAAAAAGTCATTGGAGCTGTTTCCATTACCATTATCAAATTAAGTATTCATTTTTATATTTTTTTAAATATTTTATCATATAATTTATCTAATTTTTTCAATATTTTTTATTAACTTTGTTATGTGATGATGAAACTTTATCTTTTCTCGCATGACATTTGCTCTGTTGTTATTTTGACATATTACATTGCCTTAATTTATATAATTTCATTTTTATTTTATATTTGCTAAATATAAAAGAATAATTTGTTATTGCTTATGATTTCCTTCACATGTAATTTACTACTAAAAAACTTTACTAGATTGATTCTGATGAGGTGTATCTATTTAATTTTTTTTATTTTAAAATACTTAATTTTTTAGTGTTTTAACATTCTTTATGAGTGATTTAAATTTGTAGTTAATTTGACAATCCATAATCTTACTATTGACTTCCTTAATATCTTTGAGTGCATTAATCTTGTACCACTTATATCATTTTTAACTCTTTCTCTTTGATTTAGTTATATTTCTATGAAGCTCTAATTCTTAAATCATGTGACCAATATATAGAGTTTGTTAAATTATATGGATTATTTTTATTTTATTTCAACTTTAATATATATTTCCATCATATTTAAATAATAATTTTTTTATTTTTTATTTTTTATTTTTCTTGGTAATTCGTAGTAATTTTCAATTTAGGTTCAATGGAGATCAAGCAACTACCGTTAGACTTGTCCCAACATGCTCAATCCAATTGAATATTTACTTTTATACTTTAAAGCATTTTTTTTTCTAATATGTTTTTTTATATTTTATGAGACATTTTGAGTTTGGATAGATTTAATGATATAAGTTGTCACACTTGATCTCTTTAGTATCTCAAAAAACAACATTCTTTTATAATTTGTCTCATTTCTTTGAATTATTTTCTTTTCATTGATTATATTACTATGAGACTCAAATTTTTCTCTTATTTTATCATCATATTATTTTGATTTTTCCACATTTCTTTGCTTCATTTTCTCACATTCTTGCTTTATTATGCATTTACTTTGTTTTAAAATGATAACTTATTTTTTATGCTTTTCAAATATTTTAATGTATCTCAATTGGCTCTTTCCATTTAAATATTCTATTTGTTTACTTTAAATATTTTATTTTATAGTTTGTTTACATTTTTGATGATGCATTTTTTTTGCATCATATTTGATAATTAAGGATGCTGTGCTTAGTTTTCTTGGTATCTTGGAATGCAACTTTTAGTTACAATTTATGTCATGTTTTCCAATTTTTAACTTTTATTTTTGTTATAAAATAAAATTATTCAAATTTTCTTCTTTTGTGTCCTTAGTATTTTTTTTAATTAGGTATATTACATTATCTTCATTAAACTTATTTAAAATTTAATTTAAAGTTTTTAAATATTAAAAAAATTAATTATTATTTATGCTTATTTGCTTCTATAATCAAATAAAACTTAAAACAAGGGTTGGCTAAGAAGAAAAAGAAAATGTTGCCCTTGACTGATTTTTATACTTTTTAATACTTGTGTTATTATGACAAGCTTTATATGGGTTTTTTATTCATATCAAATTTAATCATCAAGGATGCTTCATTTGATTCCCATAGTATCTTGGAATATGGTTTTGTTGTACAATAAATCATAATTTTCCATTTTTGCTTTCATTTGTTTATATTAGTATCAAGCTCTAACACTTCTCTTGCATCACCTTTAAAACTCATTTATTTAGTTATAATATAAAATTAATTGATGTAAACTTATCTATTTATTTACTTGACAATTAAAAATGTACTATTATTTATGGTTATTATCATTGGCAATTTCCAATAACTCCAAATCTGGTTTAATGTGACGAAGAAGGCAAAATTTGTCTCGTCATACTTTTTGTTGCTTTAACAAATTTTGATTTGATGATTGATAATGTAACACTCCATCTCTTACACATCTTGTTTTGCAAATTTCATTTTATGTATTTCTCATTTTCTAAAATTATTTTCTTTGATGTGGTTATACTACCTTGAAGATGTAATTCTAATATAATGTGACCATTACATGGCTTTTATTTTTTTATATTACATTGCATCTATTTAACTTTTTTTCTACTTTAATATATATTTAATAAATATTAAATCGTTATGTTCAATTGCTTTTGAAATTTGTGGTAATTCCAAATGATGTTCAATGAAGATAAAACGAACATTATAGTACTTAACCCAATCAACTCTATTGAATTAAATATTGATTTTTATATTTTAAAATATTTTATTTTCTAGTGTTTTAGGATGTTGTGAAGTGAACTTAAATTTTTATTTTAATTAAGCATCAAGGTTGCTACAATAGATCTCTTTGCTATTATGGAATGCAATTTAATCGTATACATTACCACTTTCATTGAAAACTTTTTCTTTAATTTAGTTATATTATGATTAAACTATTATTCTCGTCTTTTCTAAGCATTCCTTCAATTTTATTTTGTTATATTATTATCTTAGATTCATTTTAATTTAGAGTTAATAAATATCTTCTAAAGCTTAAAACAATTGGTTAATATTGCTTGTGTTTATTTATTTTTGTAATTTGTAGTGTTTCCAAAATGAG
Organism: Vanilla planifolia; assembly: GCA_023846275.1. Taxonomy (NCBI): domain Eukaryota; kingdom Viridiplantae; phylum Streptophyta; class Magnoliopsida; order Asparagales; family Orchidaceae; genus Vanilla; species Vanilla planifolia. The sequence goes on from JAIUJO010000184.1 coordinate 305,637, forward strand.
GTCCAATCAAAAAAAGGAAATGCCATTGGATTGTTGTCAATGAACTCTAGCCTATTACAACTTCATTTTTATATGTTAATAAGTTTCATTTTCTAGCATTTGGGCATACTTCACAAGAACATCAATTGATATCTTATTTGAGGATTTATGATTTTACACTACTATCTCTTAAGAACTTGGGGTACAACTTTCCAAAAATATTTATTCCATTTCTTCAAAATGTTTCTATTGATTTGGATATATTTACTTGTTACTCAAAATCTTCTTTTCACATAACTTTTAAATTGCACAGATTTTATTATATACTTTGCTTCAATTTGTCTCATTTGAACCTTGATATATTTTTTATTAATATGAAAATAATAATTTGACCATAGTTAGGATTATTTATTTTTGTAATTTATAGTTATTCCAAATGTTGTCCAATAAAAAGAATCAATGTTGTTTAAATAATCTTAATGAGCTCTTTCCAAATACATATTAATTTTTTGTGGGCTTAAATATTTTTTTGAAGGTTTTGACTTGCTTTGCAAGGCATTTTGAATCATAAAAGACTTGATGTTTGAGAAAGTTTCCCTTGATCTCCTAATATCTTGGATTAGAGCTTTTTACTTATACTTTATTTCATTTCTTCAAATATTTTTTTATATTACTATTAAACTATAATTCTTCTCAAGCGTAAGGGTATTGATCTAATTTTGTTGTATTACTTTTTTAAAAATTATCTCATTTGAGCTTTACTATACATTAATAAAAAAATTTAAAAAATATATTATTTAATTTAGTTTAATTTGGTATATCATAGTATCTCAAAGAGCTCTATGAAATGAAGATCCCACTTTTTATTTTTAAAATTATTTTTTTCTAGGTTTTTGGCGTGCCTATTGAGTCATTTTGATTCATACCTAATTAGGCGATCGACAATGACACCCTCAATCTCCTAAAGTTGTTGCAAAGTAACATTACCATACAATTTATCTTATTTATTGATATTTTTTCCTTGATTTGGGTTTATTTTTATGTTACTCTGATTCTCACTGCCTTTGTACCTTACATGTCTTAGATTTGGCTATATTACATTAATTTAATCTAACTTTTTTTTGCTTTAATAAAAATTTATTTAATGCTAATATAACTAAATATTATTATTTTTTCTTTTTTATTTTAGTATCATATAGTAATTTCAAATTAGTTATGATCAAAGAAAAATTGTCATTACAATCTTTTTAATCGATGTTACTTAGAACAATGTTTGCTTCGATATTTCTAAATATTTTATTTTCTTTGATCTTGTTGTGCCTAAACTGGCATTTTTATTCATGTAGGATTTGATAAATGAAGATATTAGACTTGATATCATTTCTACTTTAAAAATATCTTTCATGTACAATTTTACCATTTGTTCCAATTTTCTATTTTATTTTGAAAAAATTTCTTAGATTTTTGGACACTACACAAGCCATTTTAATTTATGCATGACTTACAATCGAGATTGTTATCGTCAATTTTCATTGTTTCTTTCAAATTAAGTGTCACATGATTTATACAAACTTCTTGAAATGTTTCTCTTCAATTTCATTATGTTGTTATGTAACTAAAACCTTTTTTCATGTTCCTTCTAGATCACTATATTTTTGTTTAACTAGAATCACTTTTGGCTAATTTTAAATGATATTTCAAGTATTGCATGATTTAAAATTAAGCACGTTGCCCTTGATCTCCTTACGATCTTGTAATGGAAACTTTTCTTACACCTTATCTCATTTTCTTGAATTTTTTTATTTTATTTGATTATATTACTACGTAACTCTGAATCTCCTCTCATGTGACCTTTACATCTTTTTGATTAGGTTATAATATTTTACTTCAATTTATTCCACTTCAACTTAATTATATATTTTAATAATATTAAAACAATTATTCTTTATCATTTATGATATAACAATAGACAATTCACTATAATTTTAAATAAGGTTAAACTAAGAAAAAACAAATATCAATATAATCATCTTAATGAGCTTTATCTAATGAAATATTTGTTTATATATTTTAAAATATATATCTTCTTGGGTTTTGGCAACCTTTGTGAGTCATTTTAATTTGCACCAAGTTTGACCATCGATCATATTACACTCGGTCCCTTTAACATATTTGAAAATAATTTCCTTGTACATTATATCTCATTTATTCAAATCTTTATATTTTTTTGTTGTATAATAGTGTTTCTCTAAATCCTCTCTCTTATAGTGTTTATATTGCTTTGATTTAGTTATATTACATTACTTATTATATATCTACTTAATACGAAAATAATAACTTATTTTAATTTGTTCATATTTATATTGGTAATTAGCAATAATTCCAAAAACTTTCTTATAGAGAATAAAAGACCATCGTTAAACTTGTCTCATTGATCTACATCGACATATATATTCATTTTTATATTTTTTTAAATGTTATATTTATTTTTTAAGACTTTGTCATAGTTTAGAAGTTATTTTGATTCATACCTGATTTGATGATCAAATATTTTACACTTGACCTCCTTTAAGTTCAAGAACTTAATATTCTTCTATAATTTATTATTTCTTTTCTCCTTTTTCTTTTTTATCTTGCTATATTACAATTAACTCTAAATTACATATGACATTTACATTATTGTGTTTTTGTTATACCATAGTTATTCAATTTGTCTCATTTATGTTTTAGTATAAATTTGATTAAAATTAAAATTATAATTTATTCTAATTTTTTCTTTTTTAGTTTCTTAAACTTGTACTAAATATAAACAAGGTCCAATGAAGACCAAACTGACAACATTGGATTCATTTTGAAGAAGTCTGTCATATTATAAATTCGTTCACATTAATAAATAAGAATATTTAATTCTTTAGGCACATTTAATGATTCATTTTCATTTGTACCTTTTTCTGTGGTAATGTATCTTGCACATGATCCATTAATATCTTGGAATACAACTTTAAAATAACATTTATCTCATTTTCTTCAAACTTTCATTTTGATTTTGTTATATCATTGTGGATTTATAAATCTCTTAACAAGTGATGCTTAAATTGCTTTAATTTGGCTATGTTCGATTGCTTCAATTTATCTCTTATTTGCTTTAGTATATATACCTCATATTAAACTAATTATTCATTTTTATTTAAATTTTTTACATAGGTAATTAGTAATAATTCAAAATGAGATTAGATAGTAATGAAACAAACATCACTAAAATGATCTCCAGGAGCTTGATTTAAATAAACATTCATTTACAATTTTTTTTGATATTTGTTAAGGCTTGTCATACTTTATGACACATTTTAATTTTGACCCAATTTGAGTCTCTTGGTGCTACATGCTTTCTTCTTTGTGTTTTAGAAAATAATTTATGATACATTTTATCTCTATTTTTCTAAAATTTTTCATATATGTTTTTATAATATAATGTAACTCTAAATTTCATTACATGTAACCTTTAAATCACTTTTACTTGGTTAAGTACATTGGTTGGGTTTATCTAAATTTATCTTTAATGTATACTATTACTTATTTAATAAGACAATTATTATTAATTCAATATATGGTCTAATAATGATGAAACAAACATTTTTAGATTAATGTCAACAAGTTTTATGAAATTAAATATTTATTTTAATATTTTAAAATATTTTATTTTGCTAGGTTTTGGCAAATTTTTCAAGAAATTTTAGTTTTTGCATGATTTTACAGCAAAAGATGTTACACTATATTTGCGTAGTATCTAAAAATTAAACTTTACCAATATAACTTTTTAATTCTTGAAATTTTGGTCTTGGATTAGTTTTAGTTACTATGCAACTCTAAATCTTTTCTCATGTGACCTTTACAATGATTCAATTTTGTTACATTACATAGCTTCAATGTATCTAATTTTAATTATATTTTAAATTTACTAAATGCCAAAATTAGTATTTATTATTATTTAAGCTTAGTCGTTTTGATAATATGTAGTATTTACAAACATGGTCAAATCAAAGAAAAAGAAACCACATTATGTGCACTTTGAAAATCCCAAATACAATTAAATACAAAATTTATATTTTTAAATTTTTTATATTTTATTGTTTAGACACCTTATATGTAATTTTTTCTTAATATTGATCTAGTGATGTGCTACCATCATTCTCCTTGGTATCTTAGAACACAACTTTGTCGTAAAAGTTATCTCGTTTCTTGCATTGCTTTGTTTTAAATGTTACTATATAACTCAAAATCCTATTTTGTGTTCCTCTCACATTGACTTTTTTTTTGCTATATTTCCATTGTTTTAATTAATCTCATTTCAATTTGATTATATGTCTACCTAGTATTTAATTTTGTTTTTATTTGTGCTTGTTTTCTTTAGTAAATTGTTATAATCTAAACGATGTCCAATGGATAAGAAAAAATGCCATTGCATGATTATCAACTAGCATCATCCAATTAAATTTTTCTTTTACATTTTTAAATATTTTATTTTAGTGTTGTGCGAAGCCTTATGAGACTTTTCAATCGGTACCAAATTTGGTGATCGATTGTGTAACACTCGATTTTTTTAGTGTCATGGAATAAAATTTCTCATTACAATTTATCTCAAATGTTTGAATTTTTCACTTTGCTTATTCTCGCTATACTGTAATTCTAAATCTTATTTGATGTGACATTTATGCCACAACGATTTGACTATATTACTTTACTACTATTTTTTTATTTCATATTTAATATATATTTAAGTGATATTAAGAAAATTTTATTATTATTTTTGTTTTTTTACTTTAGTAATTCATAGTAATTCTAAGAAAAATAATGATAAACTCAAGATAAATATCATTGCACTCATATTGATATAAGTTATATAAATAAATATTTATACTTATATTAAAAATTATTTTATTTTCTCAAGTTTTGGCATACATTACAAAACATTTTTTAGTTATACTTGATTTGAAGATTAAATATGCTACACTCGATCTATCTAGCATCTTAGAAAGGTTCCTTACCATAAACTTTTCTCGTTCGTTCCAAAGATTAACTTTGAATTCATTATATTAACATAAAACTAAAATTCTCCTGTAGGGTGTGTTTTGCAACACTTTGATTTGCATAAAATTAAAAGAATAGATTATAATTATTAATTTTAAACTCATTTTGTAGTCTACAATAATTCCAAATGTTGGACTCATCTCAACAACTTTTCTCTAATTATATATTTATTTTTAATAGTTTTGGAAATTTATTTTCTAAGATGGACTTATTTTCAAAGACTTTTCAATTCACACCGATTTGATGATCAGAGATGTTACTCTCAATCTTATTAATACCTTTGAAACCAACTTTCTAATGAAATTTATCTCATATATTTTTTTTTAATTTCATTTTGTTGTACTACTTTCTAACTTGAAATATCCTCCTTTATGACTTTCACTTTGCAATGATTTAGTTGTTTATGTTTATCTATTTTTGTTATTTACAAAATTCAAAACAATGTTTGGTGGAGATGAAACAAACATTTTTGGGATTATCTTGATGGCATTTATACAAAGTTTTATTCATTATCTTTAAATATTTTTTTCTACTTGGTTTGGTACTCTTTATGAGAAATTTTAACATACATAATTGGATGATTAAGTATTTCACCATGAATCTCCTTAGTACCTTCGAATATAGAAATTTTACATAATTTATGTCATTTTTTCATATTATTTTCATAGATTTCGCTTAATTGCTATGACAGTCCACTTCTCCATTTGTGTGACCTTAACATAGCTTCGATGTGGTTATTTTATATTTCTTTAATTTCTTTATTATTAGATTTTTTATATAATTATGAAATATAAATATAATTTATTTTTTATTTTTTTTAGAATTTTTTACCATTTTTTAAATAACTGGTTATCTTCTTGTAAAACTTTAAATTTGCTCCCATGTGGCCTTTATATTGCCCCAATTGGGTTATATGACATTAATTTTACTTATTTCAATTTTAATATATATTTACTTATTATTAAAATATTATTTTTAATTATGTTTCATACTTATTGACTTTTATAACTTGTAATTATACTTAATAAGATCCAACGGAAACAAAACAAATGTAACTATGCTCCTCAGTAAATTTAGGTGAAATAACAAATTAAATTAGCATAAATATTAAGACATTATAATTCTAAAATTTTACAAAAATATATTAAAGAAGAAATGTTAAAATTTAAGCTAGGTAAAATAAAAAATCAAAGTGATATAAAAGAAACATGATAAGAGAACTGCAGCTTTGTACCAATACAACAAAATCAAAGGAAAACTATTTATAAAATGAGATAAAGTATATGAATAAGTAGTGTTACTAGATACTAAGTTTATTGATAATGACATCGTTGATCATCAAATCATGTACAAATTGAAATATCTCTGTAGACATGCCTAACCTTGGAAAACAAAAAATATTTTGATTTTAGAAATAATTTTTAATTAGATAGAGTTCTTTAAGACATGTATATAGTTTTAATTTTTCCTCAATCAGACCCTATGTTTAAGTTTTGCAAATTACTAAAATTATATTGTAATATTTTAAATATATGGAGTTAAAACAATTGATCATCAAATTAGATACGTTTTAAAAAACCTCATAAAGTATCCCATATCCATAAGAGAGAAAATATTTAAAAATATAAAAATGCATATTTAATTAAATATAGCTCATTGCCACAAGTCCAATGACATTTTCTTCATCTTAATCTAACTCGTTGGATCAACTACATGTTACCAAAGAAAATAACAAAAAATAATAATCAATTAGTACTTTAAAATATAGTAAATACACAAAATTACTAAAATGATAGAAATTTATGTGATGAAATATAACCAAAGAAAATCAATTTAAAGGTCACCCTATAGTACATTTAGTGTTACATGGTGATATAACCAAATTAAATTTGACCAAATAAAATAAATTGCAAGAGAAGCTTATAATTCAAGCTACTAAGGAATGTGATATTCTTAATCATCAATTGGATATGAATAAAAATAAATTATAAATAATGTAAAAATAATGAAAAAAATATTTAAAAATATAGAAATGAATACATAATTTGATAGACCTTATTAATGAATCTGACATAAAGTTATATAACATAATAATACAAATACTAAATTCACATTATAGAAGATTAGAGTTCCATAGAGCTCATTTATGTAATCCTAACGATGTTTGTTTCACCTTCGTATGAACTTATTGTGGTTTCCTATGAAAAATAATAGTAAAAAGGTGTAAAGGAAAAATAAATTATTATGTTAATATTAAATAAATGTATGTTAAACATAAAAGTTTTTAAAATTGAACTAATGTAATATAACCAATTAAAGCATTATATTGCTCACATGACATTAGATTTAGGTTAATATAATATTATAACCAAATTAGAATAAAAAATTTTAATATTTTACATAAATTATATACAAAAAGTAACATTCTATCATAGTAATGAGAATTATTTGAACATCCTTAATAATTAAATATGATATAAATAAAAACTTCATTGAATGCATGTAGAAAAATGAGGAAACAAAATATTATGAAATATAAAAGAGAATATTTAATTGGATAAAGCTTGTAAATGTTAACAAATAAAACAATTTGAAAGAAAAATAATATAACCAAATGAAAAGTGATGTAAAAGTTAGACAATAATAGTCTTAAGAGTTACACAAGAATATAAAAATATTGAAATAACAAATGTGAACAAATTAAAAAAATTACAAAAGAATATTACATTACACGATACAATGAAGATCAAGTAAAATATCCTCAATCACCAAATCAAGTATAAATAAAAATGACACTTAGAACATATCATACCCTAGAAAGAAAAATGTCTTAAAATTTAGAAAATTTATTTCTAACAAGATAGAACTCCTTGAGTCGAAACCAATGAAGTTGTTTAGCCTCGATCAAACATCGCTTTGAATTACTTTAAATAAATAATAATCATAGAAAATAATATTTTTTAAATTTAATAAATATTTAATAAAGTAGAAATGATATCAACTAAAGCAATATATTATATCCTAATCAAAGAAATGTAAAAGTGACATGAGAACAGAATTAAAGTTCCATAATAATATAACCAAATCAAAAAAGATTTTAAGAAATGAGATAAATTTTTTATCAAAGTTATATTCCAAGATATTAAGGACTTCAAGCATAGCATTCCTAGTTCTTAGGTAAGCTTAGAAATACCTCATAAAATGATCCAATTTCTTTAAAAAATTATGTAAACATAGAAATTAAAATTTAATTGAATAGAAATCTTTTAAATTTGTCCAACAACATTGCTTTTTGATTAATTAGACCTTATTTGGAATTTCTATGAATTGCTAAAGAAAACTTGCATAATTAAAAAAATTATTTTTTCCATATTAAGAGAAAGTATATTAAAGTTTCAATGAGATAAATTGAACCAATGCAATTTGAGAAACAAAAGTAATGTATAGGCTATTTGAGAGAAGATTTAGAGTAGTTTAGTAATGTATAAAAATAAAAAAATTTAGAGATAAGGCATATATTATATAACAAAATAGCGTTTCAAGATGCTAAAGAGGTTGAGCATTATGTGCTCATTCACTATATCATATTTGAATTGAAATATCCTATAAAATATATCAAAATGCTAAAAAATAAAATATCTTAAATTATGAAAAATACTTTTAAATTGAATTGCTCTCAGCCTTTTGATTATAACAACGTTTGTTTTATCTCAATTGGAACCCACAAAAAATTGCTACCAATTGCTAAAGAAAATAAGCATAACAAAATATTTTTTTGATAATAAAGAAATATAGACGAAAGTTCAAATTAGATAAATTAAAGCACTATAATGTAACCATAACAAAGGAATATAATGGTTGGATAGGAGGATATTTTAAGTTATAAAGAAAAATAACAAAGTCAGACGAAATATTTTTATAAAGAAGATTAGTTATGTGGGAACTTCCAATCTAAGATACTAAATAGGTCGAGTATTAATTCATCTATCGTTAAATATTTTAAAAACTTAAATATCTTATAAAGTGTACAAAACCCTTCGAAATTAAAATATTTAAGAAAATAAAGATGAAAAATAAATTACATTAGGTAGATTGAGACATTTCCAATGACATTTGCTTCATCTTGATTGTAGGTCATTCAAAATTAATGTGAGTTATAATTTTAAGTAATCATAATAATAATAAATTTTTATTTTAATATTTTGGAAATATTTAATAATGGTGAAAAAGGAAAAATTGAAGTAATATAATATAAGTAATTCAAAGGATAAATGTCTCACAAGATTAGACCCAAAGTTTCTTAATAATATAACAAAGAAAAATGAAAAAAATTAACAAAATGAGATAAATTTTCTTAGAAATTCTAATTCTAAGAAAATAATGTCATCGAGTGTAACATCCTCAATCATCATAATAGTTATGATTCAAAATATCTAATAACACATGCAAAAAAATGGAAAATAAAATATTTTAAGAAATGGAAAGAAAATTTATATTGTTAGAGATCATCGATATAAATCAAAGGATAACATTCACCTCAAAAATTTGACCTTATTTGAATAACTATAAATTATGAAAATAAATGAGGATAAATAATGATAAATTATTATTTTAGCATTAATAAAATATTTATTAAAGCTTAAATGATAAAAGTTAAAGCAATGTTATATAACATAATAAAAGAAAAGTAAAAGTCATAAAATAAGATATTTAGAGCTACATAGTAACATTATCAAATAAAAGTAAAATAATTGAAGAGATCTCTTGTAACAACATTTATCATCAAATAAGGTGCAAATCCAAAGGATTGCAATTATGATTATTGTGCCTCGATCAGTCAACATTTAGTTTAACCAAGAATGACAAGATTAAATAACTGTTAAAAATAACAAAATATTATTTAAATATTATAGAAATTGTTATTAAAATAGTAATGAGATAAATAAAGGCACTGTAATAAAACTAAGTCAAAGTTATTTGAGGTTTAGATAAGAGAACATTTCAAGTTATATAGTATAATAATGAAACCATAGAGAAACATTCAAGAAATTAGACAAATTGGTTAGGAATGATGCTTTCCAAGATGCTCAGGAGATTTAGTGCAACATCCTCGAACTTAAAATCATGTTTGAATGAAAATATCTATAAAATATGCCAAATATCTAAAAAATTAAATATTTAAAAATACTAAAATAAATATGCAACATGATAGGGCTCATAAAAACGTGTCGATAAAAGTTTGCATTGTTTTGATTGGACGTCATTTAGAATTACAATAAATTAGAAAATTAAAAAAAACATAAATAATAAAAAATTAGTATTACAATATTATGAAAAAAATTTAATAATGTTATATTAAGAAATATTAATGCAATATAACATAACAAAATTTTAACAATTTTAATGTCATACGAGAGAAGAATTAAATTTAGATAGTAATATAACAAAATGAAAGTTCGGAATTTGAAGAAAATGAGATTAATTAAATGAGAGCTTTATTCAAGGACACTTACGAGATCAAGTAAAACATCCTTAATCACTAAATTATGTATGGAACAAAATAACTTTTAAATCATAAAAAAGTAATACTACTAGTTTAAAAATGTTGAAATAAATATTTAATGAGATATATCTCTCCCCAATATTTCAAACTAATTATTTTCATAGGGAATACTTGATTTAGAATAATTATAAATTATCAAAGTAAAAAAGCGTAAATAATAATGACCTATTTTTAATATTGGCATAATATGTATTGAAGTTGAAATGATATAAATAGAGGTGGCATATTTATAACTAATTGAAATCTCTGTAAAAGTAGCATGAGAGGTGATTTAGAATTACATAGATATATAACCTAGTAAAAATTAAAAATATGAAAAAATAAGATAAATTGTATGAGAAAGTTATATTTTTAAATAATAAAGAGATTAAACGTAACATCCATAATCATCAAATTTTGTTCAAATCAAAGTGTCATAAAAAGACACAAAACCCAAGAAAATAAAAATATTTAAAAATAAAAAAATAAATATTTTGTTAGATAAAGCACTTTGGGGCAAGTTCAACGAGTTTTTCATCTGTAGTAGACTTATTTAAGAATTTGTTTAATTACCATTGTAAATAACCATAATTAATAACAAATTATAGTTTTAAAATTAAGAAAATATAAACTAAAGGTAAAATTAGATGAATTAAAATAATTTTTGTGTCCATATTAAAGTAATTTAAAGGTCACATGAGAGAAGATTGAGATTTTCATAATAATATGACCAAATCAAACTACAATATCTAAAAAATGAAACGAATTAATTAGAAAATTTTGTTTCTATGATACTAAGCAGTTTGAGCATAACATCGTCAAACATCAAATCATTTACAAATAAAAGTTCATGCAAAGCTGGCCAAACAATTGGAATAAAAAAGAATTATGAAAGTAAATACACATAAATAACAACAAAGTGTTCTATAAGTATTAAGTAAACATACACCAAACTCAAAATTGGATCAATTGAAGCAATGTAATGAAACTAAATAAAGGTGATGTAAATTTTAAGAAATAAGATAAATTATACTTAAAACTTGCATTCGATGATAATAAAATGATTGACAGTTACATTCTCATTCGTCAAATTTTAAATGAGTTGAATTATCACTTAAAAAACACCAAAAAAGTCAAAAAATAAACATTTAAAAAATATTAAAAGAATATTTAATTTAATTTATATAAGGTAAAGGGTTGTAATAAAAAAATAATGCAATTTTGAGATCACATAAAAGATGACATTAGGTGCAAAATAAAATTACAAAATCAAAGCAAAGAATTTTAAGGAATGTGATTAATTTCTTGGGAAGTTTTAATTTAAAGTAGTAAGAAGTTCAAGTGTAACATCTTCATTCATTGAAACGATAATAAATATATTTTTCTCATAAAACTTGTTTAAAAAAGGAAAATATTATTTTAAAAATATTCCAATGAATATTTAATTAGATTGAGCTTATCGAGCTAAGTCTAACAATGTTTTGTCACATTAATCAAACCACCTTTTGTATGACTTTGAATTATTAAATTAAACAAGCATAAATAATAATTAGCTATTATTTTAAAATTAAGGAAACATTTATTAATGATTAAATGATACAAATTAAATCAATACATAATAACAAAAATAAAAAATGTAATGGTACATAAGACAAGATTTAGAGTCACATACCGTTATAACCTAACAAAAATGAAAAAAAATGGACAAATGTGATAAAATTTATGTGAATATTGAACTCCAAGTAACTAAGTTAAATAAGTAAATCCTCAACCATAAATCATGTATGGCTCGGAGTGACACTTAAAAAAATGTAAAAACACATGAAAAAAAATATTTAAAATTATGAATTATGATTTTTGCAGATTGAGCTCATTGAGATGTGTCCAATGATGATTTATTGTCTTGGTGAGATCTTATTTAGAATTCTATTAAATTATCAAAGTAGATAAGAATAATTAATATGAATCTAAAATTTTAATAATAAGATAACATACATTAAAGTTAAAAATATAATAAACCTAAATAATATAATATATCCATATCAAAATGATGTAATGGTCACATGAAATTAGAATGACAATTTCGTCATAATATATCCAAATCAAAGCAAAATTTTAAAAAAGGAGACAAATTGTGTTGAAAAGTAGCATTCTGATATACAAAAGGGAATGGAAGTAACATTTTTAAATATGAAATTAGGTAAGAATTGAATTATTTTTGTAAAGAATATCAAAATATTAGAAAATTAAACATTTCAAAATTAAAAAATAAATATTAAATGTAATGTAGCTCATTTAGATAGGTAAAAAAGATGATTGTTTCACCTTGATTAGACCTGATTTGAAATTTCTCAAAATTATCAAATTAAATAAACTTAAATAATAATAAATTATTTTTTTAAATCAAAAGTAATAATAAATTAAAATTGAAATGAGTTATTTTGAAGAAATATAATATATCAAAATTAAAGATATGTAACGATCACATGAAAAAAGATTTAAAATTCAAAAGAAATATACCACTTAAATGTAAAAATTTGAAGAAATAAAGTAACTTTTTGTGAAACTTGCATTCCATTACATTAACAAGACCGAGGATAACATCCTTGATTGTTAAATCTGATAAAAATCAAAATGTCATATAAAAAATAACAAATTTCTAGAACATAAAAATTTTAAAAGTAATTTAAAGACCACATTTTTGAATAAAGTTGAAAGAAGAGAAATTAAAACATTGCAACATGAGCAAATGCAAAAGATACTAAGCAAAAATGAGAGAAGAATTAGAGTTTAATAGCAATATAACAAAAAAAAATAGAACTTTTGAATCAAAATATATATTTTCTAGGAAAGTTGCACACTAAGATAGTAAAAAGATAAAGTATGACGTCCTTGATCATTAAATTAGCTACAATTAAAAATAAGTCATAAAGAATGGAAAAATCTAAGAAAAATATATTTTCAAATATAAAAAAAATATTTAGTTTGATAAGGCTCATCGATAATAGTCAAACTAAGTTTGTTTGTTTACTATCAAACTTTGTTTTGAATTAATATGAAATAATAATTTAAAAAAGAGTAAACAATATTAATATTTTTTATTAACCTTTGTAGCATATGAAATATTTAGATTTATACCTAATTTGATGATAAATGAGGTCATTGTCATCCTTCTTAGTTTCTTGTAATGTAAGGTTTTGTTAAATATGTCAAATTTCTATAATTAAGTCTCAATTTTTTATATCACTATGATATCTAAATTGTCCTTTCAAGTTACTTTTACATTGCCTTGTTTTGGTAACATTACATGACCTCAATTTATCACATTTTGGGTTTAATATATATTTACTTAATATTACCAAGATACTTTATTATTTTTTATTTATAATTTATTTTGTAATTTGTTGTAATTTTAAACGAGGCTTGATAAAGTAAAGAAACATCAGTGAAATTCTCTTGTTGGGCTTTATCAAATTTAATATTTTTTAAATATTATTTTAATTTTTGTCTATTCTATATTTTTCCATGCTTTTTAATAAATTTTTGTTTATTCCTAATTTAGTAATGGACGATTTTACAATTGATCTCCACAGAATCGTAGAAGTAAATTTATTTCATAATTTATGTCATTTTTCAAAATGATTAGTATTGATTTTTCCGTGTTATTGTGAAACATTTTGTGTTGCACATTAATGATGAAAAATGTTCCACTAGATGTTCTTAGTGGTGATAACATAAATTTACTTCATATTTAAATAGTAAATAATTGTTATTTTTTAAATTTCTTTAATGATTCTTATTAATTGTGAATGAGATCAAATGGAGCTAAAGTAAATGTCATTAGACTCTTCTCAATGAACTCTATTTAGCAAAGTATTTTTTTATATTTTTTAATTATTTTATTATCGTGGCTTTTTTCTTATTTTATGAGACATTTTAATTTAAGCAATATTTGACGGTAGAGGAGGTCACAATGAATCTCATTAGTACCTTCAAAGAAAACTTTCTCATATAATTTTTCTCATTTTTTGAAATATTAGTTTTTTATTAAGTTATACACTAATAAAACTCTAACTCTTCTCTCCTATAATCTTTGCATAACTTTCATTAAGTAACATTTCTTTTTTTTATTTATCTTATTTTAGCTTTATTACATATTTATTTACACAAATAATAATTTGTTACTATTTATTTTATTTATTCTAATAATTCATAGTAATTGCAAACCAAATATGCTTAAGATTAAACAAACATTAATGGGATTGTCTTGATGAACTTTTATAATTAAATAATTAATTACATTTTTTAAATATATTTCATGTCTTATGACTTTTGTATGCTTTTTGAAACATTTTAATTTGTACTTGATATAATAATTAAGGATATTACGCTTAACCACCATGTTAACTTAGAAAAAAATTTCTTGAAAATTTTAAATCATTTCTAAAATGTTTTAGCTTAAAAATAATTATATTGGCATTGAACTTTTGTTGCCCTACTGTGTGACTTTTATATTATTTTCATTTAGATATATTACATTATTTTAATTTATCTTATTCAAGCTTTACTATATATTTATTTGATGGGATTAGAGTTTAATATTTTTTACACTTAATAAATTTTATAATTTTTAATAATTCCAAATGAGGCCTAATCAAGATGAAACAAACTTCATTAGAATTGCCTTGATGATCTATGTCAAATTACATACTCATTCTTATATTTTAAAATATTTCAGCTTCCTTAATTTTTGATCAATTTACAAAATATATTTTTTTTGACATGACATGTTGTTTGATGAAATATACACTCAGTTTCCATAGTATCATTGAATAAATCTTTCTAACTTTATTTATTTTCAAATATTTTCACCTAGATTTTACTATTTTTCTAAGAATGTCTATTTCTTCTCTTATCTGATTTTGTTAGGTCTTTGATTTTGTCACATTATATTACTTTAATTTATCTTATTTCACTTTAACATATAGTTGGTTTACTTTTAAATTTCATTTATATTTATTTTTATTTATAATTGTAATATATAGTATTTCCAAAAGTGGTATGTTCATGATGAAGCAAATATTGTTGTAGTCATTTTGATGAGGTAAATGAAATAAAATATTTCATTTTATATGTTTAAATAGTTCATTTTTAGGATTCTAGAATGGTTTACAAAACATTTCATCACACATATGTAGTTTAATAATTGAGGGTGTTGCACTCCATCTTCTTAGTATATTGGAATGCAACTTTCTCATATAACTTTTCCCAATATCTGAAAATTTGCACTTTGATTTAGTCATCCTGTTAGGTAACTCAAAATCACATGTCTTGTGGCCTTTGCATTGCTTTCTCTTTGTCACATTAGATTATTTTAAGTTTTCTCACTTCAACTTTAATGCATATTTACAAAATATTAAAAAAACATTTTAGTTATTTATGAAAATTTAGTTTAGTGATTCGTTTAACTCAAAACGATGTTCGATAATCAAACAAATGTTATTGGAGACATCTTGAAGACCTTTATGCAACTAAATATCATTTTTTTTATTTCTAAATAATTTTTTTATTTTTAAATAATTTTTTTATTTGGATTTTATCTCTAAATATTCTTAGAATGAAACTTCATAGCAAAATTTATCTCATTTTTTAAATTTTTTCTTTCAATTGATTATGATTCCATAACACACCAATTCTCTACCCATTTGACCTTAATATGCCATTGATTTTTTTGTATAATATTTCATTAAATTATCCAATCTTAGGTTTAATATAAATTTTAATAATATTAAAAAATAATATTTTTTCTATTACATTCATATTATTTAATTTTTTAATTGGTCATAAACTCTAAAAGCGGTTCGATTGTGTTAAACCAAACATTGCTTTACTCATGTAGATGTGCAAAATAATCTTAATGATTTTGGATTCAGATTTTTGGAATAATTTATCTCGTTTCTTGATATTTTATGCTTTTATTTTGTTATATTACTATGCAACTACACATCTTCTCTAGTCTATCCTTTATATGGATCTGATTTGGCATTGTTAAATAGCCTCAATTTGTACCATTTTAGCTTTAATATGTATTTACTTAATATTTAAATAATACGTTATGAATATTTATTCTCATTTATAATGGTAATTTATAATAATTACATAAAAGCATACAATCAAAGCAAAACAAACACTATTCAACCTCTTACACTAGTGCCTTACAATTAAATATCAAATTTTTTTGAATAGTTTATTTTCTACAGCTTTGTCATGCGTTATAACAAATTTGGATTCATAGTTCCTTCATCATAAAGAACGCTACACTTCAAATTTCCATTATAATTATTCTCATTACCTTAAATTTTTTACTTTGTTTTATTATATTATTATTAAATTCTAATTAATGTTTCTTATGACCTATACATAATTTACATCATCTTATATTATATCTATTAAATTTATCTAATTTAATATTGAATATATATTTATATAATATTAAAATAATAGTTTACTACTAGTTTTACAAATTGAGCTTGATAATTCAAAGTAATTCCAAAGAAGCAAACATAAAAAAATAAATGTTATTAGACTTGCATATAAGAATTCTACCAAATTAAATATTCATGTTAATACTTTTAAATAATTTTTTAAAGATTTTGAAATGCTTTTGTGAAGGTTTTTTATTAATACATGATAACGAAATTGATGATGTTGTAGTTGATCTTGGTATTCTATTAGAAATCAAACATCTGAATTAATTTATCTCAATTCATAACATTTTCCTTTTGATTATGACATTTTATGCTCAAAAGTCTAATTCTCCTCTCATGTGACTTTTATATTACTTTTATTTTATTTTTTTTATTTCTTCAATTTGTCTCACTTTAGCTTTCATTAATTTCCACTTAACATTAAAATAATTACTTTTTTATTTGTACATATTTTATTTTTTTAATTTAAAATAATTCTAAACAAGGTCTGACGGAGTCAAAACAAACCCTAATGGACTTTTCCAACAAAGATTAATCCTATTTATTATTATTTTTTTATTTTTCAAATATTTTATTTTCTAGACTTTAGGCATGCTATACGAGATGCTTTGATGCATACCTATTTTGATGATCGAAGTTGTTACACTTTATCTCCTCAGCATCTTAGAATGTAACATTTTAGTATAATTTCTCATTTCTTTAACTTTATTACATTGGTTAGGTTATATTACAATACAACTTTACCATCATTTATAATGACCATCACATTGCTTTTATTTGTAACACTATAATGATTTAATTTATCTCATTAAATTTTTTTAAATAATAACTTAATGTTTAAATAATATCTTTTTAATCATTTATACATTTTTGGTTTATTGTTGTTATTATAAACGATAGTTGATAGATATGAACCAAATGTTATTTTAATAGTCTTAATAGGCACTATAAAATTAAATTTTAATAATTATATTTTTAAATATTTAACTATTTCATAGCTTTCTCAATCTTTTCAAGACATTTCTACTCAAGCCACATTTAACAATCAAGGAGTTTACATTCGACCTTCTTAATATCTTCGAATGCAAATACATCAACTGTTTTTTAATTACTTCAAATTGTTTGATTAGAATTTATTATATTATCACAAAACTGATATTATCTTCTTTGTGACATTTACATCATTTTGATTTTGTTATGTTATATTACTTCAATTTAACTCACTTCATCTTTAATATATATTTAATTAATACTAATTTTTATTATTAGTTATGGTAATCTACTTTGCTAATTCACACCACATTCAAATGGCATAAGGTGTAGATAAAATAAATGTTATTGGATTGATCTTAGCAAGATCTGTCAATTTAAATATCATTTTTTTTTTTAAATATTTGATTTTTTGATATTTTGGCACTCATTGAAAGATATTTCTACTGGTACTTTATTTGTTGATTGAGAATGTTACACTCAATCCCTTTAGTCTCATGGAAAGAAACTTTTATATGATATTTTTCTCAATTTTTTAGATTTTTTGCATTGTTTAGGGTATACTACAATGAAATTATAACTCTCCTCTTTATTGATTATAATTTACAATGTTTTTATTTTCTTATACTATATCAAATAGATTTATCTCATTTTAGCATTAATATATATATTTACTTAATTTTTAAATAACAATATATAAATATTTATGCTCACTTATTTTTGTAATTCATTGTAAATCCAAAAGAGGCATGATTAAGAAAAAAGTAGTGTGGTTGGGCTTGTCTTGATAAGATCTATCCAACTAAATATGAGTTTTTATATTTTTAAAAGCATTGTTTGCTTCAATGTTTAATAGATTTCTTAAATATTTTTATTCAAACCCCATTGGATGATCTAGGAAGATATAATAGTTCTTAAAATCTATTAATTAAATTTTTTCTATACAATTTATCTCATTTCTTCAAATTTATGCTTTCATTTAAGATAAATTATATAAGAAAGTTTTTTTTGTAAGATGTCGAGGAGACAGAGAGTAGCATTATTGTTCAAAAAATAGTCAAAATGACTTACAAAGCATGCAAAAGTCATGGAAAATAAAATGCATAAAATTTACAAAATTGAATAGAGCTCATAGAGATGAGTCCAACGACCCTTATTTTTTATTGTTCGGGACTCTTTTCGAATAATAATGAAATTTAAAAGTATATATGAATTAATAATAATAATAAATTATTGTTTTAATATCAAGTCAATCGATATTAGAATAAAAAAGAAAAAATTAAAGTAATATTACATAACCATATAATTCTGGAGAAAAGTCTCATGAGTGGAGACTTATAGTTTGGTAATAATGCAAGAAAGTCATTACAAAGTATTTCAATAAATAAGGCTAATTATAGGAGAACATTGCTTCCTAAGATACTAAGAATATTGAGTGTAACTCTCTCAAACATTAGTTGAGATATGAGTTAAAAATGTCTTGTAAGGAATGCAAAAATAAAATATTTTAAAATGTAGAATTGAATTTTGATTAGATAAATCTTGTTGAGAGACTTCAAATGATAATTATTTCATTTTGGCTAGGGCCCACCAAAAATTAACTATGAATTACCAAAAAAATTAAAAAAAATTTATTTTGCAATTATTTTTTAAAATCTATTCAATATAAAAATAATTTAGAGGATATTTAAAAGTACATGTAACATAACAAAATAAAATAAAATTTTTTAGGAAATCATGGATATGTTAGTGGAAAGTTGAATTACCATATCTAGAAACATGAACAAATATAATTTTTTTTAAAGTAAGTCCAAATAAAAAAATCTAAAATATTTTAAAATTTTAAAATTAATATTTAATTAAATATAACATCACTAAATGAGTCTAATAATCTTTTTTAGATTAAAGCAAGTATTAAATTATTATGAATAACTAAAAAGAATACATATAAATAATAATAAATTATTATTTTAAATTGATTTAACTAGTGATGTCTCCTTGTAACAAATAAACAAGCACTAAATTACCTAATAATAAAACAATGTAATGTATCCTTTTTAAAATGTTTTAAAGCTAACCCAAGGTTGAATTTTGAGTGACAGAAATATAACTAATCAAAGTGAAAATTTTGAATAAATGAGATAAGTTGTATATGAATGTTGCATTATAAGTGTTAAGTAGATTGAGTGTAACATCCTCATTCATCAAATTAGGTACTAATTGAAATTTCCCATAAATCATGCAAAAATTGATGTAAATAAAATATTTTTAAATCTAGAAATGAATACTTTATAGAATAAAGAATGTAATGATTAGTCTTATGACATTTGTTTTGTCTTAATCAAATCTTATTAGTAGCTACAATGAATTACTAAAATAAATAAGCCATAAAAAAATAAGTTATTTTTTAATATTAAATAAATATATATAAAAGCTCAAATTAGATTAATTGAAGTTATACAATATAACCAAATTAAAGAGATGTAAAAGGTAAATGGGCTAAGATTTAGATTAACTTAGTAATATAACCAAACGAAAGCAAAATATTGGAAAAAATGATGATAAATTATTTGGGTGGGTTTGCATTTTATCATACAATAAACATCAATGTAACTTCTCTGTCATGAAATAAAGTACAAATCATTCATCATAAAATATGTTAGGGAAATGGAAACTAAAATATTAAAATATATTAAAAAATATTAAAAATATTAAAAAATAATTTTATTTTATATAACTAATTAAGTCAAGTAAAATAATATTTATTTCCTCCATATCTAAAATTATAACAAATTACTATTAATTAGAAAATTAAACAAACATATTTTTGTTCCAGAATAAGCCAAATTAAAGAAGTATGACACTAGCAAATAAGATTAACATAAAGGCCATACCATAAGACAATTAAGGATCCATTATAAAAACAAAATCAAAGAAAAAAATTTGAAAAAAAATGACGTAAATTGCACAACGATTTTGTATTTCAATTTATTAAGTGAATTATAGCATCCTTGCTCATCACATCAAGTATAAACCAAGCTACTTTTTGAAACACCTAAAAGTCCTAAAAAGAAAATGATTAAAAAGAATATAAAAATAAATATTTAAGTAGATAGAGCTCAATAACGTTAGCTTAATAACCTTTTTTATATAAATTTGATCTTATTTGGAATTACTATGAATTACCAAAGAAAGAACAAATAAATAATTCAAAATCGTTAGTCTAATAATGCAAAAAAATATAGAGTTTAAAAAGATAAATTGAAGTAGCATAATAAAACAAAATGAAAATGAATTAATGGTCACATGTAGGTAGATTTTTATTTACATATTAATATGAGAAAACCAAAGCAAAATACTTGAAGAAATAATATTAATTGTGTAGGAAAATTTTCCTTCCAAGATACAATTGTGAAAAAACTTAACATTCTAAATCTTAAAACTAAAATTGAATTGAAATGTCCCATAAAACTTAGCAAAAATTAGAAGAAAAAATAATATGTAAAAATATATATAAAAAAATTAATATTTAATTTCATAAAGCTCCTCAAAATGAGTCTAATGACATTTTTTTTCATCTCCATTAGGCCATATTTGAAATTGCTACAAAATTTAGATTTGAAAAAGCATAAATAAAAAATGGTTTATAACTTCAATATTATGTAAATATATTATGAAGTGGAAGATAAAAAAATTTTTAAAAGTAAAAAACCAATTAAAACCACTAAACCATTTCACCTTAAAATTTAAAGTACTTAAAAATATAAAAAAATGAATATTTAATTGCATTGACCTCATTGAAGGGAGTGAAAAAAACTTTCAACTCTGTGATATCTCATTTGTAATTATTGCTGGTTACAAATGCAAATAAGCTTAAATAATAGTACATTTTGTTTTAGTATGATGAAAATATACATTCAACTTAAAATAGTATAAATAAAAGTATTGTAATATGACCAAAACTGAGTTGTATAAAGGCCACATGAGGGAAAAATTTTATTTCATTACAATATAACCAAATTAAAGACAAAATTTTAAAAAATGTTAAAAACATATATAGTAAACGGTGGAATCATACTGAAGAGATCGAGTGTGAAATCGCTAATTCTAAAATAAGGTGTAAATTTAAATTTATCATGAAGCATGCCAAAATGCAGCAAAATGAAAATTTTTTAAAATATTAAAATTAATATTTTATTAAAAAAAAGTGATCGAGAAAATTTCGATAACCCTTGCTTTATCTTGATCGAAAATGATTTAAAATAATGTAGAATTACAAAAGCAATATCCATAAATATATATTAAAGTATAAATGTGATAAATAGAATCAATATAATAATCTGAAATCAATGTAATGTAGAGGTTACACCTAAGAATACTTACCATTACATAATAGTATAACCAAATCAAAGTGTACACTTATAAGAAATGAGAAAAATTATACTAAAAAATTACATTCCGAGGTACTAAAAAATTTGACTATGAAATCTTATATTTTTAAATTTGTTATGAAGCAAGATTTCTAGAAAAGCATGATGAAACTATTTATAATACAATAATTAAAGATATAAAATATTAAGTTAAATGAGCACAACAAGTTGAGCCCAACTATGCTTATTTTTCCTTGATCTTCATTTGGAATTGATAGGAATTACTAAGATAATTAAGCATCAATAACTATAAATTATTTATTTTAAAATCAAATAAGTATATTTAGTGTTGAAATGAGATAATTTGAAGTAATGTAACATAAACAATACAAGACACTAAAAAGGGCATACATGGGTGGATTCAGAGTAACAATGTAACATAATAAATCAAAGCAAAACATTTGATAAAATAAAGTGAATTTTATAGGAAAGTTGGATTCCTAGATGTTAAACATATTGAATGCAAGATATTTTATCAAAAAATGGGAATGAATCGATATATATTTCAAAGTAAGCTAGAATCCTGACAAATTCAAATTATACAAATATTAAATAAGAAATTAATGTAATATTACTTTTTTAATATTAAACAGATATAAATTAAAATAAAAATGAGATAAATTGAAGATTTTTAACATAGTAGAAGCAAAGAGATGTAAATGTCACAAAAAAGAGCAATTAGAGTTTCATAGCAATATAACTAAATGAAAGACAAATCTTTGAAGGAAAGAGATAAATTACATGAGAAAGTTATATCCTGAGATATTAAGGAAATTGATGATAGGATCTTTAGAGACAAAATTAGGTAAGAAATAAAATGTCTATTAAAGTATGCAAAACTCTTATAATAGCAAAAATTAAAAAATATAGAATTTAATATTTAATTAAAAAAACCTTTTAAGGTGAGTCAAATTAAAATTTTTTAATCTGGATTAAACTTTGCTTGGATTTACTATGAAACATCAAATAAAATATACAAAAAAAGTGGTGAATTATTGTTTTAATATTCATTAAATAATTATTAAAGAAAACATTAGCCAAATTAAAAGCAATGTAAGTTAACAAAATCAAAGTGACATGAATGTCACATGACACAGATTTAGAGTACTATAGTAATATAGTAAAATTTAAAAGAAGAAATGAGGTAAATTGTGTGGAAAAGGTTTTTCTTAATATACTACAGAAATCTAGTGTATCATTCTCAATCATTAAACATGGTATGAATAAAAATGTTTAACAAAATATTCTAAACTTTTAGAAAATAAAATTTGAAAAAAATAAAACTAAATATTTAATTAGTAAGAGCTCATTGAGAATTGTTAAGTGAAATGAGCTAAGTTGAAAAAATTTAATGTCACAAAATCACAATAATGTAAGGTTCAAATGAGAAGAGAGTTTGACATTTAATAGAACATAACAAAACAAATGCAAAAACGTTTTAAGAAATGATAACTTATATGAGAAACCTACATTCCAAAATACTAAGAAATTAAATTTTATCATCCTTAGTGGTCAAATCATTTATGAATAGAAAAAGCTCTTAAACTGAGCCAAAATACTAGAAAATAAAAAATTTAAAAAATAAAAAGTGAATATTTTATTAGAAATAACTTGTGAAGTTGACTCCAATAATGTTATTTAACCACAACCAGACCTTATTTAGAGTTTTTTTCAATTACAAAAGTAAATAAGAATAAATAATAAATTTTTTTTTTAATATAAAGAAAATACATATAAAAGTAAGATAGATTGAATCAACATAACGCAACAAAATCAAACTGATGTAACGGTGAATTGAGACAAGATTTATAGTTTCGTCATAATATAATCAAATTAAAGAAATCAATTTGAATAAATGAGATAGTTATATGTGAATGATGTATTCAATGAACTAAAAAGATCAAGTTCAATATCCTTAATCATCAAATCTGATACAAATCAGAATGACTTTAAAGTATGTGAGAGTCATAAAAAAACTAAATATTTTAAAAATAATAAATGAATGTCTAAGAGGTATATCTATTTAAGTCAAATCTAATGATGTTTGTTTCATCTCAATCAAATCTCATTTTCAAATATTATGAATTACAAGATAAAAAATGGAAAACAATAATATGTTACCATTTTTAAATATATATATATATATATATAAATATATTAAAGATATAATGAAATATATATATATATATATATGTTTGGTACGGGCTTGATATTAACACTTTGTGCTTCAAAATCATTACATAGTTAGGTTTGTAAATTCAAATAGAATTAATTTTATTTTTTAAAAAATTTAATTAATTGTTATGGAAACATATATAACAAAAGTTAATAAAAATTATTCTAATGATGATCATGGCTTGATTATTAAAGATATTAAAAACAAAAAATATTTTTTTATGTTGATTAATTTAAATTTCAATTTAATTTTTATAACTTGCATAGATTAGGTGAATAAAGCTAACATTCAAAACAACAAATTTGAAAGTATGTAAAATTTAATTCAAAATATATCTCTTAGTATCCTTTTGCACCAACTAAGATGATTTTCAGTAGATTTGATATTTACTACTCTTGTTTAACATCTTCCATGAACAAGCACATTAGGTTTCTACACTTGAAGAATTCACTCAGCAAAATTTATTTAAAAAAAGTTAGTTTGTTGTCATCAAATAAAACACCATGGCTTGGGGTCAACATTACAAAATCATGCATACAAAAGCACTTATTGCCCCTTGGAAGGTACTTTTGATCACTTATCTAGACAAAATATGTCCAAGCTTTTTGATTATGCTAAAACCTCACATAATTGGTTTATTATCATCAAAATATCATTTAAAAGTTAAACCTTTAAAAGCAAAATAAAATTCCATTTTATATATTCAATGGATCATATCATAACTTTTTCTTAATAAAAAAGATTCAAATGTACACACACACACAAATAAATATACATTATTGGAGACATACAAACACACACACACATGTATATATATATATATATATATATCATTTTTCCTTTATCTAATTCTCAAATCATCTTACACCACAAAACTAAATTTTTTTACAGACAAATTATGTGTATAAGAAAATTTTAAAGAATCACACTAACATATTGTACTTGTTGCTTCCATGAAAAATATTATCAAGCTAGAAATGTAACCATTTTTCTCACCCACAGGACAAAAACATGGAAAAAATATCTACAAAAATCAATAAAATGACTAGATTCTAATCTAATCTAAGGAAATACCCTTAATAACTACCAAAGCCTGAAAGAAAAAAAAAACTAGTAAGCACCATGTTTGATATGATAATCTGATATAGTCCTATATTCAATAAAATATAATTGCTGAAAAATAAGTATCAAATCTATTATTATTGATGATGAAATAAATAAAAACAATTATTTAATAAATTTTGTAACTCTACTAATCTCTAGCATAACTTCTACTCAAAGTTTAACAACTTGATCTAGCTATATAGGGGTGAGCTATGTGGCTCAATAAGGAATCTTTTAGCCATACTATAAAACTATTATGCACTAATATGAAATATGAAAACAATAATGGAATAAATCTTTTGAATGAATGACATCAATTCTAACTATTAAAATGATATCACCACTTACTAACTAATTCAATATATATTTCCTTACACTGTGACTAACAAGAGACTTAGCATCCACTCTATAATATAATACAATTTCCTATACATAAAAATAAAGATAGATCCTAACACATTTTCAAATAATGTAATCAAGCATTTGCTATGGTAATGATAATCACATCGGCATCCATATACGATTCCAAGAGTCTTCAAGAACAAGTAGTCCCTAATATAAGAAAGCATATCATAGAATTTTCTATGGGACTAAATGTGCAATTCTTTCCTTGTAGGACTATTGATACAACGACTTCTAACAAATTTTAGAGGCTCTTACCAAGAAATGCGACAATCAAACTGTAGGCTTAATGATTCACTTTTAATTAACATTAAGCTTAGTGAGTAAGGTAGCTAACATGGCCATCTCTTTTGTGAGTATTCATAATTTAATGTCTGCTACATCTAAATTCCTTAGGATTCTAAAAAAATCTTTATTCAACTATCTAGAATTTTTTAGTCTGTTTTTCTTATATTTATTCTCGCTCACATTTTATGTTGGACCATTCTTATGTAAGTAACCATAGTGTTTCTAATGCTAAACTTTTTCCCATAGGTTCTATATTTAACATATTTGTACTAAAATTAAGTCTTGATTCACTCAAGTACCACAAGTAACCCTTATGATTCTAAGACAATTCATAGTCACCATAACGATCATAAGTCCTCATCTAGGCCTCCACACATTCCTCAGATCTCAATCAAGAGTGCCATCATGTGACTTAAGAGCCTGCATAGAACTATGTGTGCTTAACCAATTCAACCCAAGGTCTAGCCAAGATCTCTATTATATTTCATGAGCCTATAATAACAACATTTTTTATAGACTCCTTTTCTAATGATTTTGTTATGCCTTTGTAAGTGATTCCAAAGCTCTGGTCACCTTACATATTCATATCCAAGCACCTTAAAGTTACAATTTCACTATGCTAAGGTTTATGAATTATCAATAAAACTTTTACAATAACATTTAACCTTAACTTCAATAGTTTTAGCTATAACCAAACTCTTTCTTTGCTAAGTGCATCCCTACTTAACTTAGCTTTCTTTTAAGGCCTTAAACTGAGCCGTCTAAGGTTATTTAAATAGTAATAAAGAACTACTCATATCTTAGAATCTATTTAGGTTCTCTAGGGGATTGACCTAACGCCTCTTATAACTTAGCCAAGCCCTTGGTTCCATGCATCACAAGCAGACCCTAAACAAACGAATAGTTGTTTACAACATTTTCTAGAGTTTTTATTTTTTTTTCAAGTTCCTTTAAATTTTATTTTATTTATTACATAACAATTGGTATAACCTATATCATATTACATTTCATACATTTTTCATTCATAGTTTTAGCAATAAAATACCCTTTTATACCATGATATACTATCAACTAAACTTGTGAGTAATTTCAAACACAATCATAGAGCCCTACATCGAAAATATAATTCAAACAATAATTTTATATTAAAATTATATAATAAAGTCTTAATTTTATGCATCTCTTTGTTCATCATGGAATGAAACTCTTTGTCAACTCAAACAATAATGAAGATGAAAATATTGCATTCAATCTAATCTATTTATGAAATATCAATTCTACTTAGAAAGAGGAAGAATTACACAAGGATCCAAACTCTTAGCAATATATAATAAGAGAATAAGATTGTTATGTTTAGGTTATGAAAGTTAAATTCAACAAAAGTTTTCCTTCATCATTTTATCTCTTTTTAATAATTATCATGATAATCTATGTATAATGCATAAATCGTTGAACAACCAACATAGATAACTAAGAAGGCATGAAATTGAGCATGCTTGTCACTTAATTTACATGATGATGTCTATGCTAAGAAGTGTTCTGCATCAACAAATCGCTTTTCAAAAATTGTGTTTCACACATATATATAACTAAAGCAAAACATGTAATTTGTGATAATGTAAACTACTATGCATTTACGAAGAAAATGTAATATGTCGCTTTTGCAGTTCAACTAAAAAAACTACATGAGAAAGAGTGAAAATTGAACAATTCATTTATTAAAAGAAATCTCCCTTAGTCTCAGGTAAAGGGACTTGAAAAAGAATGAGTAATTATCGTCACTGTCAACTTCAAACTTTTCATAGATCTTTTCACAAAGAAATTGCTTCTTATTTTACCTTACACCTTAGCAAAATTTATTATATGAACTCAAGTGTTATTCTACATTGAAAAATCATGTGGAGGAGTTCTTTTTTGAAGGATATTTCCTTGAAAGCTTTAATCTTCCTTCCTCATAGCTTGTCTCACTTTTTTTTGTATCCTCTATGTTAGCCCCTCCAAAATCTCCTTTTGTGGTTAATTTTTCTTAAATTATAGGCACATCTTAATGTATTATATAGCCTACGACACACCACCTTAAACCATGAATTTGCCTTAAGATAAACTAGTTTTTTGTTGGAGAGTGGCCACAATTAACAATTTTAAATTATCCATTTTCTAACTGCACTCATTTTGGTCTTGTATATAGAGCTCGTTAAATTTGATAATCTATGTAAGATATGGTAATTCTTCTTTATCATATATTCATCTTTTCTTATGATATTTCTTAATGAATCATGTATAGAAATTTTTTAATCCTCATATTTTCAGCCACAAATTTTTGATATTTAAGAATCTTATCCGTATCTTATCAAGAATTTATGGTAGGATAAGTATAAGGATGAGAGAAAAATTTAATAAAATAACGAACTTAGAAGCTCAATTCAAAGCGTTAAGCCAAATTAAGGTTCATGTGGTATAACTTAAGCATTACAATTCAACAATGCTTCGAATTTTATAATTTAAAATTTCAAAACAAAACAATCAATTTATCCATGTCAAATAAAACCAATAAAGAGCTTTAATTTTGATATCTACATATCATTTGCATTGTTTTCATCAAAATAAGGACAATAAATGTATTTCACTATTACCAATTAAGTCTAATAATAGTAATTAGGAATCACATTTTTATACTTTGTTGTTTTACTTATAATTGAGGTTTTAGGAATTTCAGGTTATAAATATGCCTCTAAATTATATTCCTATCAGAATTTTCTTTCCAAATTGTGCATTCATGAATAAAACATTTTAATGTGACTAATCCTCACCAATATTTTGATAGTATATTTCTATATTTTCTTTAAGACAAAAAAATAACAAATTTTTAACTAAGAAAATTTATAAATATATTGGCACGAATTGATAAAAAGATCAACAAGATATTCATTAATTCTTGTATAAGATGGAAAATCATACCAAATAGATCTCATCACTTAAAATGTTGAAATTATAGCATTAATTAACATTTAATATGTGATATATATGGTTAACTAATATATTTGATAAGGAATTTGAGCATAAACCTCAAACTTTAAAAATTTTTAAGATGAATCTATTAAGTTCCACTTTGAAACATTACAATAGAATAATTTGAGATATACTAGGGGTACAAGATGTTATGGTACTTCTAACTCAAATTTGTTGAAACACATTTATAAAAAAAAAGTGCAAGACAAATTGAAAAATATAGAATTAAATTTATGGAAACTACAAATTTTGTTACTAATGGCATATAAATAGAAAAGATAACTACTTAATTGATACAAAATATTGAAAAAGGTAACATCATAGCAAATGAAACAAAAGTTATAATGTCAACCCAATTAACAATAATTGTTAAGATAATTAAACAATTTAGGCACTTTAAGTTTAACTTAAAAAATTTATTTAAATTGGATAACAAATGATACCAACTAATAATATGATTATTACCTAGATTTTTAAATTTTGAGCATATTAGATGCAACATCATTTTTTTTCTTCTATACAAAATGAAGGAGATTTGTTTCCTAATGCTGAGGCTCATATTTAATTGATTTAATAATGTAAGTCAAACTTTATGAGGATTTCAAACTCTTATTTAAATAATAGAAATATGTACATGAAAAATTATCTAAATTTAAAATTTTATGTGCTTAAGATCTAACACTTATTAGAACAATTTAATAAACCCTAAAAATTTAAATTTATATGAACAACATAAATTGCACTTCATTCAATAATTTAAATTATAAATATAGCAAGTAATGTCCCTATGTTTATTGTTGGAACTTTTACAATAATGATGCTTATGTTATAATTTTTGTTACATTGTATATTTATTATATTTAAACTGTAAAGTAAATCTTTTAAAGAAATATATAAAACAATATTTTTTGCTCAAGAAATTCGAAATTGCTTTTGTTTAAATAAAACTATACAGCTAAGAAAATCTTTAATATAAAACATTGTTTAAATATGAAATTTAAAATTGTAAACATTGTTTAAATATAAAGATCTCAAGAAAGATAATGAAAAAAATAAGAAATGATGGACATCATTCTCATTTGAAATATTTAACTTTATATTATTATTATGTTAATTAAAGTTTTTTTAATATACAATCAGCTTGATAGGCAACATAGTGTAACACATAAAAATTTATAGCATAAAACAAATGCGTGCTACATAAGAAATTTATTTTTGAATTATGGCAACAATAAATATCACTTTTTAGAAAAGAAAAATGAATAGAAGCAGAATATAAAATAATTTTCCAATATGAAACATCCTCTGCACTAAAAAATTATTTAAATATA
Source organism: Vanilla planifolia (assembly GCA_023846275.1). Taxonomy (NCBI): domain Eukaryota; kingdom Viridiplantae; phylum Streptophyta; class Magnoliopsida; order Asparagales; family Orchidaceae; genus Vanilla; species Vanilla planifolia. Next base: position 336,464 of record JAIUJO010000184.1, read on the forward strand.
ATACAAAATAAAGTTATTTAGATTAATAAATATTTAAAATATTTGAATCAGTTTTTTCAAAGTTTTATAAATTATATCTAAATATGTAATCATCAAAAACATCTTGTTTGAAAAACAGTTGAGAATTCCACCAATCTATAGACAAAAAAATTAATGCAATTGCAAACATGAATGCAATTTCTAATTATAAAATTCTTTCTATAACAAAAATTTAATAAATGTTAAATTTAGTGAATATATCTTTAAATGGGTACAAAAGTAAAATTTTGAAAGCAAAAAATTAAAATATTTATAAATACATGCAATTGAGAGCATTATTGGTGACATGAGAATAAAAATTAATTAGATCAAAATAATAAAAAAGGGATTGATGATAAAAAATTATCAAAATAGTTACTTTTGAAAATTTTTAAATTTAATTGCCTAACTAACTTTTAAAATCGTATTACAAATTTTTTAATAAATTTGAAATAACTATTATACTGAAATAGTAAGAATCTTTAAACCTTTCTTTGTAAAATACTAAGAAAAAATAATATTCATAAATAAAGTTTAGTATCTTTGGTTGCTAAATAATTATATATAAATGTATAAAAATGAAAATGCATCTTCATGAAATGATTTTCAAATGTTCTATGTGATTTGGATAATGCATCACAAAGTAGTCTTTTCCAAATTTTAATTTATTAATGCAAAGCAATATAATAATTAATATAAAGAACGAGATGTAATATAAAAAACATATATTATGTTGAAAAATAAACTGTTCAATGTAGTTTTATAGATTAAAGAAGGAATGAATTGATTTTTGTGACAGTACAATGTTTGAAATCTTAAACATCACTAGGCTTCTCCAAGTAAATCATGTTTCCCATTCGATGAACAAAGTCTTGGTTTTAAAAAAATTTAGAAAAATAAGGAGAATTTTCTATAAATCTTAATTGGAAGACACCAACAAAGAATTTTTGTAGTCTAACTACTTGTTAATAAAATAACAATTCTCAGAACATATGACCTAGTGCTCAATGGATAAAATATTTGATTACAAAGAATGCAAAGTCGTATAACTAAATGAATTGTTGGATATGATCACTAACTTATGATGTGTAACTTATTAGCATTCTAACTTGGACTATTTGAGATTAAAAAAGCCAATTCTAAAATTTTTACTAAATTTATGGCATACAAACTACCCTTTCAAGGTTTTAATTTTGATTTTGATGATATTGAATAACTTGTACCATTTTAAACATACGAAAAATTTTGGAAAAATAATAATGTGCTAAGTTTTAAAAAAAATTAAAACAAAACAGATACATGACAATTATAAAAGTATATTTAAAATATTTGATATATTTACACAATATATTATAAAGTTGCACAATAATGGAAGCAAAAAAATCTTGTTGCTTTAATGAAATAATAATAAGACTATAAATGTATAAAATAATTATGACAATTGAGTACTTAGTAAATGAAACTATCTATATAATATAGTTAACAAAACTATCACACCTATCAATAGTGAAAATAATTAAACATAAAAAATTAATTAAAATATAATAAAATTGTCAAAATAAAGCATAAAATAGATAAATAAGTAGTTTATGCATGCAACAAATAGGTACAAGCACCTCGTTTGTAATGAAGCTTATGGTTGTTATAAAGAAGGCTTAAAAACTTTAAATGCCTTCAACATCAATTTTTAGTTAATAAGGATTTGGATATAGGAGGTGTAGAAAGATTACAGAGCATATATTCCACCTCCATCACTTGACCTAAATTAAAAATATTTATTGAGATTGCATCATTGTTTTTTCATAATGTTAAGCTATTTGGTTGAACTTTTTTGTACATTCTTTTTCTAATTAATTTTTCTTTCATTTTATGATAATAGGTATCCTAATTTATGACTTTATGAAATTTTTTTAAATTTTCAAGTATTCATTACAATTACATCACACAATATTATTTATTTTATGCTCCCTATATTTTTCCTTAATATTTACTATTTCTTTTTTTTAATTCCTTAATAAATTTTAACAATATTCTTTTGATGGTTATATTTTTTTGCTAGCTTTGAAAAAAGTTTTTTGTTAAACAAAAAGTTTTTTATTATGTTATTTGAACTTATAAAATTTTATTTTTTTGTTACAAAGGTGTATCTAATACACTTGAATCATACAATAATTTATTTTGGATAAAATTTATATAAATTTATTTTTTAATATTTTTTATTATTTTATTAATTTCTTAATTTCATAGATTTCTTGTTTTACTCTTTTTTAATAAATGTTTCTTTCAGACTACTTAGCAATATTTTTTGTTTAAAGATTTTATAACTCTCATTTAATTTCAAGTATGCTTCAACAAAATGAAAAAAATAAAAAAATCAGAGAATATCACATATTATACCTCATCTAAGATGGCACATGCACGTTATGTAGATAATATATAAGAGTAGAGAGTTAGCTTGTCTAAATAGAATACATCCAAATAACACAAAATGATGTCAAGTTAATCAAAAATTTAAAATATACGAAACATAACTAAAAAATATCTCACAAAATTTAAGTATTCATAATGTTTTGTTGAAAGAAAAAACTTATAAGAAAATAACTAGCCAATAAGGAGTATTTAACATCTTTAAAATTTATCGTTAAAGAACTCCAAATCGTCATGGAAGATTTAAAATAAAAAACAGGGCAAATAGAAAATAATTTGAATTTGTGGCGAAAATATTAAATTTAAATTAATTAGCAAAATTGAAATACCTTTAAATATAAGTTCCTAAGAACTACATGCCTCATACGGTAAATGAAATATTTCTAATAATTTAATCACAAAAACATGTTTTTTTAAGTACTATAAAAATATCAAAATTATTAATGTAATAAAATAGTCTTAAAAGACTAATAGAACACAGATTATATATTAATAGGTTCTTTTAAAGACACAATGATAAAAATATTTTTTTTTGGAAATGTCACACTTTTTAAAAAATTAATTGTAGTTGAAACCGTAGTTGATATTGAAAATATTTTTACTAAAAGATACAATAATAATTTAAACTTAATTAATTAACTAAAATGCATAGTATGGACTACAAATGTATAAATTATAAAAATGCTAACATAGTAAAAAGCTTGTGAAGCCAAAGTTTCTAATAAGTTAATCTTCAAAAACTATTTTCAAAAACATAAACTTTTTAAAACTAAGACTTCTAGCATAAATAAATATTTAAAGAAAAAAAAATATTTAGGAGGTGATAAAATATTTAACCTATTGAAAGATATCAATTGATAATTTAATGACAAAAATCAACCATTAATTAAAAATTTATAAAATATAAAAAGTTGTCATGTTAATGACTTATTAGAATTTTTAACTATATTTCTACTTAAAGTCAAAGAAAAGTAGTTTTAATAACATAAGCTTGATAAAATCATTTGCTTTAATAGAATAAGTGCAATAAAAAGATAAGATAAAGATAGATCATCAACATAAAAGAATTGAACTATAAGAATGATGATTATTATATGGCGAACTTTCATCATAAAAGTGAACTAATGCTATGAATTTAGTAAAAGAAACGTAAAAATTCAAAACGTAGAATAGTTCAATACTAAAATGGAGGCACATTTAAAAAGGAACAAAATATTTACAAATTATGAAATAATTTAAACTTCAAGATATTAAAAATGGCAAAAACTCTTAAAAAATTTATCAATTAATTATCTAAAAGTGTCAAATAATTGAAACTTTTCACAAAATAAAATGTACATAACAATAAAAAGCAGAAATAATAATAGAAACTTAATAATAATCTTTAATATACCAACAATATGTTCATAATAAATCCTATTTGTGATACCAATTATTCAAATATTCATGTTAAAATTTATTCTAAAAGGGAAAAAAAATTCGATGTAAAGAAATCTAAAATTATTCCATCCAACTTGCGATTGTCAATAAGTTTAACATTTCAATATAAAAATGTGTTAAATAAAATTAGAACAAAACTTTTACAATGAACTTAATGAAATATCTATAAATTTCTAATTTTTTGAATCATTTACATAATTAAAAAAAAATAAAAAATCTATTGAAGGAACAAAAATTAGTTCTTATCATGTTATTTTGAGAATTTTCAAAACGTTGCCTATAGAATAGTTATAAAAATTATTCATAATAAACAAAAAAAGTACTATCATTCATCTAAAAGGAAATATTGTAACTCTAAAAAATAAAATGTTATGTTGATAAAAATGTTTGACTTTGAGATATAAAGGGGGTTCAATTGGACAATTGTTTTAACCACAAAAAATTTACAGATTTCTTTTTTAAACTTCTTACAAAATTGAATGCCAATATTTCTTATATTTAAAAGTTATGTATGAATTCTTGATTTGTTAGTAAGATTTCTTATGTATGAATAATGCAATAAGAGAGTTTCATAAGTTCAAAAATTTTTAGTGGTTCAATTTAACCTAGCTTATATTCACCATAGAGTACTATTTGAGAAATATTAAGAAATATATACACCTTCTTCATAACATACCATATCAATCACAATGATTATGCAATCCGATATAATGATAATGGGATATGACATTATTTTATGGCAAATGTAGTTAGTTCAAAAGAATGTTAGTGTACCATAAAAATTCAATGATTTTCAGATGGTAAGTAAAAGTGAGTTTATAATACTGTCCCATAAAAAATTATCATAACATACAAATTTCATGGTTTTATAAAAGTTTTTCGAAATGAGGTGATTGTATAATCTAAAGTAATATTTTCATATTTTTTTATTTTAAATAGATAACCTAATAAGGAAAAGAACATCACCAATATACAATTTATAATGTTCGTTATAACATTTCAGATTGCGTAGTAGTGATATACAGTACTTTCAAAAGCTTTATTGTAGTTTGATTGAATTTATTATAATGTATAGATTAACTAAATTATTTTTTTGGTTTACTTCTCCTAAATTGAATTGTTCGATATAGTTGATTAAATCTTAATAAGTATTTGTATCACCTAATTTCACTATGTCTCCTTGTTAGCCTACGTCAAATAATTGGTCCTCAAATTGTCCCATTTCTCCAATAGCTAATCATAATGTACAAAACATGATAGTGCAGTACATATGGTGATACAAAATTTTTCTTGTGAAATTTAAAAAATTATACATAAATCTAATGTTGTTCAATTGAGCAATAAGTTTCATTAATTTGCAAGTTTAAAATCTTTAACTTAAAAGGAACTATTACTTACTTAAGCATATAGAATTATTTTCCATTTTTATTCCAGATGTGGCTACATCCTCATATTTAATCAATTGCCTTGTTCTTCTTGCATTGATCATCATCAAAAATAGTTTACCTGTCATATAACGAAGCAAATCTACAATGATCAATTATTATTCTACTTAATTTTTTATTATCATGAAAATATGTTAGAGTATTACACAAGAGATTAATAACTTCTACTTTTCCTATGATAATTTACCAACTAAGCTTAAGATAATTCAATTAAATGTCATGTAAGAAATCATTTGCTTGATATTATCATGTGAAGTAAGATTTGTAAGTAATACAAGCACATGGATGAGCTCTGTCCGCTTCACACAAGGAACTGCTCTTAAAACCAAGCTCAATTTCTCCCACTTTGTCATTATAAAACATCTTCTAATGCTATAAAATAAATCTTAACTAAGTGGCTTTGTTAAGATGTCAATTATTTGCATGTTGTTCACAACAAATAAAATGTCTACCATATTTCATTCGATATGGTCTCTCATAAGGTGATGCCTAACATGAATTTGTTTGAGCTCATAGTACTATATAGGAATTTGGGTTTGGCAAATGACATTCATATTGCCATATTTTATGGGGACTCTTTACAAATATGATCTAATATCATCTAATCTTTTTTTTAACCAAAACTTTTGAACTAGAAATCCTCACAATGCTATGTATTATGCTTCATTTGTTGCAAATGCATTAACTCCATATTTTTCTACTAGATCATTAGTTTAAGAGGTGTTCAAAAAATGATTAAATTCTTACAATGCTTCTCTAATGCACTGTAGAACCTATATGATCTTTCTAGATGTATCTCATTAATTTATGAAAACTAAAATTTGGGATACCAAAACACTAACACCTTTGTGTCTATCATGTATTAAAAGGTTCCTTTTATTACTTCTAGATGGAAGTCCTTGCTTCTTTATGAAAATGATCAAAAAATTTTGTGCTAAAAACATGATAGGTCACTTCATAGTGAAAAATAGAATATGTCATCTCTCTATATACCTTGAAATCCATTTGTTTTTGTTTCTCAGATTTATTTAAACTATGTTTGGGACACTTGAAAGTCGAAATTGGCTTGAGGAAGTCAAGATCTATCTTTTCTATCATCTCATTTATATACTTAATTTTACATACAATGATACCTTTATCATTCAGTTTCACATTCTTGCCTTAAAAATAGGTAACCTTACACATTATGATCATCTCAAATCTTGAACAAATAAGCTTACTAAGTCATTCACTAAATTTAAAGTTTGTTTATCCAAACAATATATCATCCACATAATCTTTGCCTAGATGAAGTTCATAAGTGTAGTTCTTGATGAAAAGTCACATCAACATTCTGATCCTAAAATAGTTTTTTGTAGAATTCTACTATGTTTATCATGCTAAGATCTTTGTTTCTTTTCCTGTTTTATTTTTCTAAAATTTTTCATGTCTTTTAAATCAAGCACTTTTTTTACGTATAGTCTCATCAAACATCATATGACTAGATTCCATTACAATTAAAAGTTTCTTCTTAAATAGCTTATATGTCTACCTATTTTGAAGAATACCACAAAGAGATGCCCTCAAGTACATTGGTTTCTAATCTCCAACTCCTATCTTTCTCACTTATGTAATACTTCAAACAAAAAAAAAACTAAGTTTTCATATTTGGGTTTCTTGTTATTGCAAAGTATGCATAGTATCTTATTCATAATATGATTAATAATTAATCAATTTAAACATTGAGATAAATAGAATGGCTCACATTTTTAAGGAATTATGTTTTCGAGCTTCTATTTCACCAAAATCAAAGTAAAAGTAGTTAACAATGCTTAAAGGGGAACAACAACATCTGAGTTAGATTATATAGAGGAAGCCCTATTAACTATTTCAAAGGATAATTGAAAGATAAATGCTATATTTATAACAAATAGAAGGAATTTTGTACATTAGCTGTTATTACATATTAACTACAAAAAGTTAATTCCCTAAACCAACATGATGTTGTCTGTAATACTAAAACCCAAATATTTGTAGGTAGAGAGGTTGAGTTAAACATAAATAAAACTGGCATTCTTTACCATTGAAATGCTTCTTTTGTCTATGAAGGCCACATTTTTTGCAAAATAATTGGTTAAATATATGTTAATAATGAGGCCACTATATGTTTTTTTTCTTTTTTTTTTGTTTTTCAATTTTACTTTTCGAGAATCTTTTATCTTCCAAATTTACCAAGTTTTTTTGATGCGTAAGGTCATTAAACACTTCTTGTGTAGATATCTTTACAAATATGGTTTCCTTATTAAATAGTTTATAGGTCTATGTATTTGAAGAAGATAGTGAAAAGATAGCCTCTAATAACTTTGTTTCTAATGTCCAATTCTTGTCTTACTTACTAATGTAACACATCCATCCAAAAATGCCTAATTTTGCAAGTTTGGGCTTTGGTTATTGCAATGAACATGTAGTTTGTTATTTATAATTTGTTGGCTAACAAATCTATTTAGACTTTTACAAAATGGAATGCCTTGAATTAATATGACATTATGTTTTAAGACTTTATATCACAAAGCAAGGTGTAAAATTAGACACCAAAGTTTTATAGAGATCATAATTGTATGATATTTAACATAGAGGAAGCTTAATTATACTTTTAGATGGATAATTGAAAGATATATTCTATCAATGATAAATATAAAGACATTACAATATTAGTCATTATGCCTTATTGACTGTAAGAAATTATTGTTTTAAAAAAATCATGGTGATCTGTGGAAGATTAAAATTTAAATATTTGTTAGTTGAGAGGTTATGTTAAATATAAATAAAAATAAATTTCATTATCAAAAAATCTAAATTTTGCCAATTAAGGCAACCTTTTTTGGCAAAAAACATAGGTGAAATGTATGTTCACAAAAAAGTAAGGCTTATGTGGTATGAATAAAGCTATTGTATTATATAATGATACCAAACTTATATCATGCTTTTGAAAAAGGTCACATGATGCATTTGATATGCTAGTAATGTTTAACTCCTCGTTCTAGGCTATAAAAAAGCCAATGTATGAGAATATTTAAAACACTTAAGAATATGTTAAGGCTTGGAAAATTAGATTTTTTTAGGCAACATGAATGAGCATTTTAATATTAATTGATTTTCTTACAATAATAATTTTTAGTCTAACATAGAGATGACACCTTGCATTGCATTATATAACAAAATGTGCTAGTTATCGTTATACTAGTACAAAGAAACTACTAATACTCTTATTGATATAAATGTTATTTTAAAAACCATTATGGAGATCCCCATCATCAAAACATGAAATAAAAAAAATTGATTTATTCGAAGGAATTTTCAATAAAAAAATTATGAAAGTGATCTTTTGGGAAGAAGATCATGTATTCTTAAAGTTAGTCAATGAAATGTTATATACTCTTCGGAAAGTAAGGATAAGTACGAACAAGGAAAATTTTACCTTTATAGATTATTGAAATAAATTGTTACATTATTTATAAGATAGTTTTGTCACTACCATTGTCAATATTACATCATGTATTATGTCTTTTAATCATAATAACATTTTTTGGAATGCTACTTATATATTTAAATATGTTGAAAGCAACATGGTGTTGCATCCTAAATTATTTCATGATAAAACTCCAATGTCTTCTTGTCATTGGAAATTACAAAAATAAGGAAGAAGAACATCTCATCGTTAATGTCCAATGTATAAGTTATACTAACTAGTAGGTACTTGGGAAGTAGAGGAAGAGAAAATGAAATAATTCCATTTGAATCAAAAGTGGATTTTATAAAAGGAATTACAAAATTTTATTAAAAAATCATCAACTTAATCATGATATAATCGTTATGGAAAAATAATAAAAACACGAAATGATTTTAGAAACATATGAATTTTTTACTTAAATAAAAAGCACATGGAGTAGTTTTTTATCAAATTAGTCTAAAAGTTTTTGAAATCATTTGTGCTAGAATATGCAAGAAATAAACTTCTTTTGAAGGTTTTATCTCAAGCCATTTCTAACAAAAAATAATATGTACTAGATATGGAGAATTATATGAGGAATACAACTAATAACAAAGATATTCTAGTTGGGAGTGAAACGAAAAACTATTGTAAAGGAAATGAAGAAAGGGATAAATCAAATTATTGTAAAAGTGGCTTTAAGGAAGTTGAAGGAACAAATTTCATGAAATGATTATTGGTAGCCTTTTTAATGGAAGAAAAATGAATCTCCTCTTAAAGATGGATTTAATTTTAAAAAAATTTAATAATGATTGGAGTCAATATGTGTGTCACATAAGACATTTAATATTCTTAATAATACTTTCACATGAAAAGTGAATTCAAAGTGTAGTTTTTTGATGAAAAATTTTGGGACAGGTGATACTTATTATTGTTGGTGGATACGAAATGATCCTAAAAATGGTTGAAATGGTCCAAAAATTTTATAAATGGGAGACAATGTCACTATCAAATTATAGTTAGAAATTTTATGATCCTTTCAAGAGTATTTAATGGTTGTAATGTGTTATGTTGTTCGATGATAAAATGTTTTTCAAGAAAGATGGTGAGTATCATAATGATAAATTTAACATTCAAAATAATTTAATAATAATCCAAGTCAATTTGAATATCACATAAGACATTTAATATTCTCAATTATAATTTCACTAATAAATTACATTACAAGGAGAGTTTTGGTATGATAAAGCCATGAGATAGCAGAGATCTATTATTTGAAGTGAAAAAAATGATCAAAAAATGGATGTAATGGTCCAAAAATGTTGCAGAATAGAGACAATCTCACTTTGAAATAATAGTCTATAGTTTGATGATTATTTCATGGAGTATTAGATGGTTTGTTATGTTGTTGACTCTTAATCATGGTATTTGATTTATAATAAGATCTAATAATTACTAATAAAATTTTTTGAGTGAATTTTAAAATTTTAGATAACTGATGCCCTTATTTTATGGAGAAATTAAAAACAAAGTGAGGTTGGTATGAAATCACATGAAGATCATCTTGATTGGAATTACAAATACAAAAGCAAATTTTTTTTTAATTTAATTATAGATATTTTTAATTTTGTTTTGATTAGAATGTAAAGTTTGATTATAATCATTCATACAAGTTATAAAAAATTAGTTTTGTTTAAATTAAATATTTTAGAAAATTATTAAGTTTCTAAATTTTGAACTTATCTTGATTTTGTAAATAATTATTTTATTCTTAACCATATGTTTGGAAATCTTCTTTCAATAACGTATAAAAAAAAGAATGTTTTAATTATAATAATTTATTATTAAAAAATTTTATTAAAATAATGAAATAAGAAAACATATTGCTAATAAGAACCAAGAGTCTCACATTAGAACACAATAAAATTTTCTTAGATGCACTTCACAAAAATGACTCCCAAAACTATTGAACAATCTTGCTTTGGTTCATAACTCAAGAATGTAACATAACTCATTTTTGGAGCAAATTAGGCTGTAAAAACTGCCAAAAAAATATAAAAAAACCCATAATGTGGGAAAAATCAAATAAAGTTTTTTTAAGGAGGTTCTAAGATTTGCATAGTTTCACACAAAACTAATCAGAATTGACTAAATGATTTCTATCATCCAATTGAAAAATTACATGGTTGAATAATCCCAATCTCATGTACCATTTTAAAACTTATTTAATCCACAATTTAGTCATGTAATTTCATGATCAGTAAGTCGATATTTTTTTATGTACGAACTAATTCTAGCTATCAAATTACAATTCAAATCAAGTGGTCCATATCAAAACCGAATTCCAAAATTATGTTGATTTAATGCTATCAATGCAATCGAGAAGTTTTCAAGATCCAATGGTTCAAAACCTTTTGATAGACTAACTTTGATGCAACAGCTCTTTTAAGTAATGCTTCAAACTGTTAAGTTTTTTTATAATTTATTAATTAAAATTGTATGATGTGCCTTTTAATTAGTTATTTTATAAATTATTTTTAGTTATTAAAAATGCCTACAAATTTGTAAATTATAGGTCAAATTTGTTAATAAACATTTTAGGTAACCTAAAAACAAGATTTTAAGTCACAACATTCATGTCATTTGTAGCCAGTGTTCTTCTCAAATAATCTATGTTCATAATTTTCTTTATTTCTAATTGATTTAAATAAAATACTTGTGTTTCATTAGGCCTTCATCAAATATAAGATTTTTATTTGTGTTTACTTTAATTTCTATGTTACCAAAAATTTTATTATATTGCTAGTTATTTTTAATGAAATGTCATAGTAACAAATTTTTATTATTTAATTATAAAGATTTATCCTACCCGTCTTTTGGTGAAATGAATTATATTAGTTGTGTTTCTGCTTGGTTTTTGTCTTGGGAAGATATAAGCATGATTTTAAGGCGAGTTACCTAAGAATTGTTTATTACGGTTTATAATTTTGTTGATTTATTTTCATTATTTTAAAAATGTTTTTTTAAATAATGTTAATGTGTTTCAAATAAAATTAACTTTTACTCAAAGTCACTTTTAAAAATGTTCTTAAGTTTATTAGCAAAATTACTTCATAGCTTTTTTTTTAAAATATTCTTTAAGGATTCAAAAATTTTATTCTTAATAATTTTCACACTTATGAACTATTGTGAACCACACTTCAATTAGTGTAAGAGAAAAATCCCATTTTAGTAAGAAAAAATGTTTAGTTGATAAACAGCTAAACTAATGTTTTAACAAGTCCAGGTAAAGGTGCATCTTTTAATAGACCACCACACTTTTGTGACAACTCTTATCTCAGTTAGAAGATTAGTATTGTATATTATCTAAATTTTGTGAATAAAGAAATATAAGTACTAATAAACACTTCTTTTGATTTCTCCAATAAAAAATAAAAGATAATTTGTACATAAATTTTTAGCAAAATAGTTCAAAAAGAATATTAACACATATAATGAAATGATAGAGTTATTATAAGTACTTTATATTATTAATGTAAGATGAATTACAATACTGAAGATGTTAAATTGATTATTCAAAAAGACAAAAAGATATTATGCACTAAATTGGGTTGAGTTGCATGTGTGTTATTTTAAAACTATTAAAAGATTATAGTTCAAAAATTATGTGAATAATTAAGTTCAATAAATAACAACACCTGAACAATTAAGCACAAAATCCTACAAAATAATTTTTTGTCATATTCAATTTCATACATATAAAATAGAGAATTTAAGGTAAACTCTATGTGAAATACTTTATTAGTAAAAAAATAATCGTAACTATAAATTGCTATCTAAAAAATAAAAGTTATTAAAATTGTAAAACTTTTTGGCAATGATGTCATGTTGTTCTTCAGGCATTGGGATTTGGAGCACTGATGTAGTAAAATGGTGAAGTAGGTATGATTTAGGTTAATAGGAAAGTTTAGGGTATTAGTGAAGGCAGTTATTTCTTTAGCTATCGACTCTCTTGGTGGAAGGTCTATTACTTCGATCCATGTCTTTGTTTGTAAGCTCATGTGACAGAAAATCTCTTACCTTTGATCATTACCTCTCACAAGTGAAGTTAGAATTTCTCTAACTTTGTTGGACACACACACTTTGTTCACTTAAGTAGAAGAACCCAAACAAAATAAATTTTTTTCTTAACTTTTCATTCCCTACAATCTCTTAAGCATCTCCATTTATAGAGATAAATATTATTGAGTGGTTTATTAAAAAAATATAAAAATAAATAAAAATTAATTTAATTAAATAGTTCCTAAACTAGATGTGTATTTTCAGATGTGGTAACAATGAGTGATGAAATGCTTGGTGGCACAACGATATGGTGAGTGACATGGCAGGGCTGTTGATCTAAGTTTTGGGAAGGCGTGGGTCATGTGAAACATAATTGATAGGACTAGCTAGGCTATGTAGTTTTTGTGGGATGTTGAGGGTAACAGGTCAAAACATGTTGAGTGCTGGTTAGACATTGTTCTCACGTCGATTGGGATCTTGTAGGTGCACCAATCAGCTTGGGTTGTAATAGAGACTATTGATGGCATTAGTGATGGTGATGGATAGGGTGAAATGTGAGAAGTGGTGAACTCAATAAAAAAAATTCAATTTTAAGAGTTTTATGCAATTTTGAACAAATGTTTGCACCTATGGATTCTTAGAATAGTGCAATGCCAAGGAATGTATGTTTGTGACTTCATTTTATATGCTTCTATGCCATCCTTCCAATGTGGAGAGAGCATAGCTTGATGACATCAGGGTGATGGGCACACTAGTGTTCTGATAGGTGTGACGTAATAAGTTGTTAGGTCATCATAAGTTTTCCAAGAGTTCTTGATCGAAAGTTTATGCTTCTGACAAACTAAAATTTTCTTATGTTTATAATCTTCAGTCGGAATTGTCTCATTATCTAAAATTTTCTTCACAATAATCTGACTCTCAAAGTTATTATAATGGTAAGGACAAATTCGCCCAACATAGGAGAATTAGGCTCAAATAAATGGTTGTCTTAATCTCATACTTTTCCAACAAATTAAAATATGTACATTAATTCCATGTTTTTAAATATTCTTAAAAAGTCTAACTTCATGCATTCGTAATTTCTTATATGCTATGACAAAAAACTATTCTAAAATAACTTCAATTATAACATTGTCTCTTTCATAAAATTTCCTAACCTTTCTTTTAGCATATACTAGTATCTTATGTATTTCGTTACTTCTTTAATTGATTTAGATATTACTGTAAGTAATAAAAAATTTTTAGTAGTGATAGAAATTTGAAAGTATACTAGTAAGAGAATAAGTTAAAAAAAGATTGTCTTATTATCATGAACCTGTATAATAATTGGTGGGTCTGGTAAGGTTGTGGCTAACTTCTTAATTATAACAAAACTAAATCTCCTTAATCAAGAGTGTTTCCAACATGGAATAAGGTATTCAAGCCTAAATTCCTTTTCTCTTCTTTTCTTTATCCATGCAGACAAATCTTTCTATAGATTCATCATGCATAAATGATTGTGGTCTCTTATAAAGTAGAGTGTGGTGTGATGTGATATTTCCTTCAAAAAAAGAACACGTATTTTTCTTATCCTTTGGAGCCTCTTTTGTTTCAAAAAATCACGATCTTCTAAAAATAAGATGATTTTCTTGAATAAGTATGACATCATATAAAATCTCATCATTATGTCAACCTAATTTTGATAATACGTAGCATCATTGTTTAATAAGATAAAGGTTTTATTTATCTGTGGCATAGATTAGGCATTTGGAAGTTCCAATAAAGTTGCTCTTATTTGTTTAATATCCATACGAGATGTTGTATTATTGTAACTACCATTTTCTATGATCATCTAAAATGGTTGTTCATTAATTTTTGTTTGATATTAAAGATAAGGGTGTATTTAAACATAAACTTTTTCATGTTTTCTAATTCTTACTCAGCTTCCTCATCAGACATTTTGCTTTCTTCTTATTCTAACCCTTCATATTTATTAACACCTTCTGGTTGATAGTCATGGATCTCTTTGGGTAATTTGTTGGTAAATATTTCTTTCCATGGAAATTAAATAGGCAATTCCAAATTAGTTGGGTTGTCTTAAGGAAGGGAGTAGAGAAGTGGATGGTAATGTAGGTTTGGGAGGTTTAAAGAATAGAGTGGTTGGGGTAGATGAAGTGTGAAGATGTGTGGGTTGAGAAATGTCAATTTAGACTTTTGGAGGAATTAGCTCATTTTTTTCTTAAAATAAAAAATTTAATTTTTTATAACATTTGATTTATGTGATAGGCTTCCTCTTAGATAGTAATATTTCTTAAGTTAAGCTATGCCTATATGTATTCCTTTAAATTTGCAATAAAATAGAAAACTAATAAATACTTGAGCTCATTCATATCACACCTAAGTTTATAATCTTCGAACTTATTAATGCACTCTCAAATAGATCTATCAAATTATGAAAAAATATTTATTATTTATTTTATAGGTTGATATTATAGTGTCTTGGAATAAAGCTACTGTATAACCTAATCTTAATGTTTCTTCATGTTCATCATTGTTAGCATTTTGTTACTCTAAGTTTCAAAGAAACCTATAGGAAATACACTGAGTGTAGTCTTAATAAATTGATATGTTTTACTCACTAAGTTGGTGCTAATTAAAATAATCATCCATACTACTCTGTTAGTTAATATAACCATTAGAGTCATAGTTACCATAAAAAATTGATCCATAAAATTTCACGTTAAGAATATATTCTAATCTCAATGTCTCTTATGTCTTTCTTCTTCACAAGACATATCTGGATCTTTTTTTTAGTCTAATTCATCAAAAAGTTTATTTCTTCTTTAACTATCATGTTTTTTTCTTATGGACATCATAGTTAAATTTATCCAACAAATCAAATCTTTTGTTGTTTCTATATCTTCTAGGATTTCTTTCTTTTAAATCATTCGTGTTTCTTCAGTTTTCAACTAATTCTTGAGTTTGATTTGTAATTTGATAAGACTTGTTATATATTATAGTCTTAAAAATTTTTGTTATACAAGAGGATATCAAGGAAAATAATATTAGAATTCTTTTAAAAACAAAATTATGAAATCAAAGCAATCACATTTATAGAGCAGTAAAATTGAGATAAGCTGAGCTCATAAGAAAATGACGAGTGATCAAGTTCTCACTTTTGTCAGACTAACTCTTTGATAGAACCAAATAGTTCTCATGAAAATATGGTATGAAGTTATAGCATTGCCTTTGTACTACTTCTTAAGTCAAAGTTTAGCCAAAACAAACTAATTGTTCTTTAGTGGATAAAGTAAAGGAAAAGGAAAAGAAAAAATTTTTTAATAGAAAATAATATTGTTTAATACTAAAGTTTATGTAGAATAAAAAATCATATTCTCTAATACCAAAGTTAAAAAAGTAAATAAAAGCAGAAAAAGTTTAGTAAAAAATTATAGGCTCTGATATGAATGTTGAAAACACTAAACAGAAGAAATTTTTAAAAAAAACCATATTTTGTGATACCAAAGTTGATGTAGTTTAGATTTTTGCTTCTATAAGAGTTAAAATTGGAGCTTTTAAAACTAGAGATGCTTAATAGATTATTAAGAAATAAAAAAGTTATTATTCACTAACTAAGGTTTTGTGACATGTATGATATTTTAAAACTATTTAATGATTGTATTCTATGTATAGATTATTAAGTTGGGTTGGTGAAAATCCTTAAGCATTAAACATTACAGCTTATAAAACAAGTCTTTTCCCATTTAATTTCAAACAAATAAAATAAAACATTTAAGATAAACTCTATTTGGTATCTAGAGTACTAATGTGGTAAAAAAGGTGGCATGATGGTAATTTTGATTAGTACGAAAGCTTGGGGTGATGGCAAAATTGAAAATTGGTTTAGTTATCGACTCTTCCAATGGAAGGTCTCTTACATTCAATTCTTATATCTAATAAGGGATACGATCGTTGGATATCCTGATGGAATATCTCTCACCTTCAATCCTTATCTCTTACAACGATAGATGGAATCTTTCTATCTAGAGTTGAGCATGCACATTTTTTTCATAAAGGAGGAAATACACAAAAAAAATAACTTTATCCTATAATTTTTCTTCTCTTATAGCATGGTGACTATCCTTATTTATAAATCCTCAAAGATTCATCAAAAATGTTTTTTAAAAAAACAATGAAAAACAACTGAAAAAAATAATCGGATTAAGTATTTCCAACACTGACCATGAATTTCAAGTAGTAGCAATGATGAGTAGTGAAATAACAGGCAGTAAAATGATGGTTTAAGCAGCATGATAGAGCCATCCATATGAGTTTTGTGTGGGCATTGGTTGAGCGAAATAGAATGTTATACAGGACTAGTGGGTGGACCTGGGTAGTTGATGTGTAATGGGTCGACCTGGCTCAAGTGAGGGTGAAACTGTATTTCAAGTCAATTTAGGTCCCATGGATGTTCATGTTGGCCTTGGGCATAGTAGTAACTGCTGACCACAATGGTGAAAGAAGCATACTATGGTGGATAGTGCCAATGAGGAAAATCAATAACATAATTTAATTTTAAGCAATTTCAAACAAAAACTTGTATTGATGGACTTATGGAACAAGTGTGACACTAGTGAATGTGTGTTTGTGAGCTAATATTAGATGCTCCAACATCAAATCTGCTTTAAATACTTTTGGAATTAATTAAATCTTTAGTTTAAAAATAGTTTATGAAATTTCCTTGAGCTAGAGAAAAGATATGAACAATCATTTGAGAAGGACAGCAAAAAAGACAAAAAAGAAGACGTTGTAAATAGTTTCCGATGAGTCAAAGAAGGCTAGCATATGTGAAGGATGAAAACAATGAAGCTTTTTTATTGTTAACTAAAAAAGAAGAAAAAAAGAAAGTACATATTAAGTGAGCAGGAAGTAATTTGATAATTTTTTCATGGACACCTAAAACATAACCCAAAGTATAAAAAATAAAAATTTGATATGTTTTAAATGTTAAAAAGTTTATTTAAGAAATGTTACAAAGTATTATCCTAACAAAAACTATGGTTAGTGTAGTGAAAACAAAAAAGTATAATAGTAATAAAACATTAAAAATTAATGATTATAGTAAAGTAAACTCCTAAATTGACGATTAATTTAAAGATAAGGACTATACACATGACAAAGTATAAAGAAGTTTTTTGCAAAATAAACCAAGGAAAATGTAAGATTATAAAGATATATAAATATATAAAGAAAAATTCTAGTGAGATGTTTTTAATTAATCTATTGTAAATGTATTTTTTTGTAGCTATAAAAATTTCAAATATTTAAAAAATAATGATATTATTGTCATAATTAAACTTATTCAATATATTATCAAAAATTATCATAAAATTCATACAAGAAAAACACCAACATACTTTAAAAAGTATATATGTTTGAAAAAGAAAAGAAAATATTACCATGAAAATAAAAGTAATTAAAAGTTCAAATTGTCCAGCATATTAGTCAATATCAAATTTTCCTTCAATTATAAAGTATACTATTGTCAAATGTTATTGCTAAACATAATGGCTTTTTAATATTTAATATTGCTAAACATTGTCAAATGTCAAATGTTATGCATATTGATTTAAACCTTCTAAAGGCTTTTTAATATTTAATTTTTTGAATTTTAAATTTTTTTTCTTTTTTTGTCTTGAAAATTTTCATGAAATAACATCTTTGAACTAAATTTGTAAGGAATCAAAGCTTTTAGATAACATGTTTAAAATGAAGGCAAACAGATTCCTTATATTTTAGAATTTTAATCCTATTTTCATTATAGCAAAAATAATGTTTGAGCTTTGTTGCCACCATTATAACTAGCTATTAGATTTTCAAATAATTTAAATTTGAATACATTATTCAAACTAATATTCTTATAAATTAATAATCATTATATGCATTTATCTATTCTAACTATTTCATTTGTGTTTTGTCATGTTCATACATGATGCATTAGATAATACAAAAAAAGGAAAGTGAGCTATCGTAACTATATAATAAGAAAACCCTTAACAGCCATACATGAAAGTCAATTTTTTTAGATTATATTAGATAATAAGTCATTACCATACTTAATAAAATATATGCATTATGATAAAGTAAATGTCAATAATTTTGTTATCCAAAGTAAAGCATGTTATTTTTATTGTGTCATATTTATTTTTGTTAGTATACAATATTTTTTTAGTGTTAAATATGTTAGCATATTAAAGACCTCATTAAACAAGATGTATCCTGTTTGAAAATTTTAAATATTGATTTGATGATTATTAAATATTTGATGGGATTCTAACAATCACCCAGGAAAAATTTCACAAAAATATTGGAGCCTCTTATACTCGTATTGGACCTTTCAATCTCTTATTATATAGGATTTGAACAATCTTAGATACATTCAATAAATACTTCATCTATTTCCTTAATGGCCAACAAACATTTTAATCACTTGATTAGATAATTAGATCTACACTTTTTATTTTTCAGACTTATATGTCCTAAAAATGCATTTGAAAATAATTTATAGAACTTGGGCAAATTGTCTATGTATCAATTCAATATTTTTTTACCTAGAATTCGTTTATAATTTTTTACAATATTTTCTGGCATTTAGCTATCAAAAAGCTTTTACTAATTGAAGTGAAATTATTGTTATTAGATTTTTTTAATTTATTATTCCATCATTTAGGTTCTTTCCTTCTTTTTCAAGTAACTTTACATAACTATCCCAATAGCCTTTTATAAATAAAATACTACATAAAAAAATACATTCTATAAATGCAATTTTAAATTGTGGACAAACCATTATGATGTTATTACAAAAATGTCAAACATGGTATAACAAAAAAAGAAATAAAATCAAAAAAGAAAATTTTCAATTAAATGATATAAAATTTTAATATTTTCAAAACATGTGTCACATAAATGCAAACATTTATCACAAATGAAACATTGTACAAAATTTTAAATGCAAATAATAAACATTTTGAGCTGCTTGAAATGATTAGCTTTATCTATATAAAGACAAAAAAGAATATTTTTTAGGAAATTTAAAACTAATAAATGTTACAACATAAAAATGAGCAAAAGGAAAAACCAAATCACCAAAAGTCATTAATGTAAAATTAATAATTAAAAAGATATTATATTACATGATAAAATAAACAACTCAAAAGTCCAACAATGCATATCATATTTACAAAGATAGGTTGTTCAAGTATATGCATAATAAATTAAAAGATTATTAAAACATAATAAGGTTTTTAAATTATGATATAAAAATTTGTTACGTTAAACTCAAATAACATATCATCAATAAAAGTGCAACAATAGAAATTATTTAATGAAAAAAAAACATTGCAATAGTAAAGAATATCTATGATAATATCAAATAAGTAATATTCTATGTGATTTACAAACAAATGGATCTAAAGTTTTTTTAATGATGGTTTGAGTTAAATAGTTTGTAGTAAATTATAACCCAATGTAAAAAATTTTAAAATCATTATGATTATTAACAATTTATTAATATTTATAGCTAACAATAGTAATTTACTTGAAAATAATAAAAAATAAATTTCTTTAGAATAACAATCAAATCTACAAATAGTTTTAAATTTTTAAAGAATTTGCAAAAACAATCAAATGCAAAAACTTTTATTGAAAAATAAAATGTATACAGAACATTTAACATATATATATATCTTAAAACGTTGTGTAAACAAGGATTGTATATATTTGCATTAAATATTTTAAAAAATAATTAAGACAACAACATATAATATATCTACATTTTAATTCAACTTTTAGAACTTATTAACCTTGTTTTAAATAACACAGCCTTGATTAATGCAATAGTGTTGACAAAAAAAATATTTAGGTAAAACAATGGGAAATAATAGGCAAGAGGGAATTTTATGAATAAAGTTTTTTTTCCAATTTAAATTTAAATAAAATTATTTTTCCCTTATGTAACGCCACAAAATATTACTTTTGTGTAACAATAATTTTAAAAATAACAACTTTTAAAAGGTTTATGAAAAAAAATATTTTATAACATTTGAAAAATTTAATAACAATTTTTAAATCAAATTTACACAAAACTTAAACTATTGCAACACATCTTAACATTTAATTGTGATAATGTTATTCTCAAAATAATATTAGTAAATATTTAACTTGATTTTGTGAGCATCATATCAAAATATATAACAAAATTAATTTTAAACATGAGCTTTTTTAATGTCTCAGAAAATTTGTATATAGAAAATAATGAAAATTTTCACAATAAAAATATATCGTTTAAAAACAACACTTTGGGGATAATTTAATCATGAGAACGTTATTACAAAATAAAAAAAATAATTAAAATAAAAAAATAATTATGCAATACATTTACCTTGAGTATAATGGCAAAAAATATTTAAGTGAAAAAATAAAACATTTTGAACAAGAAAAGATAGAAAATTACTATCACTATTAAATATTTAATGGATAACAAATTAGTTTAGCATTTAACAAAACAAATATCATTATATTCAATGCTTAATAAATAAATAAATTAATATATCAATTATAATAATAGATAAAAAGAACAAATTTATTTAAAATTATAACTATAAAAGAAACATTAATATATTGGTAGTTGTGACATATTGACAGCCAAATGTTATTGTCCTAAACTAGAATGATAATATTTGCATGATTAAAAACAAATTTTTATAGGAAGAGATGTTGATTTCAACTAAATAAGAATGACATTATCTATGACAAAAATACAAAAGTAATAGAAACCTTCAATGCTTTAAGAGAAGAGCAACATTGTTCGATTCATAAAGTTGAAGAAGCTTAAGTATTTAAATACACAATTGAGAGATAAATGTCACATCTATAACAAATAGAAGGAATATTATTATATTGGTAATTATGACATACTGATAGCCAAAAATTATTATCCTAAATAGGAATGATAATATATGTATGACTAAAACAAATATGTTTGTAGGTATAGAGGTTGGTTTAGACTAAATGAGAATGACATTATCTACCGCAAAAATACAAATTTTGTCTATTATGGCCACTTTTTTTGCAAAATAATAAGTCAAATATATGTTGATAATAATGTTATTATATCCTTATTTTTCTTTTTTTCAACCAATTTTATTTTTTCCAAAATCTTCCACATGTTCCAAATCTACCACAATTTTTTATTCATAATTCCATCAAACATCTCTTGAACAAATTCTTTTACAACTTGGGTTCCCCTCGAAAATTGTTTATGGGTCTATTTATTTTTAGAATATCATAAAGAGATAGCATCCATTAACTTTGTTTTTTATCTCCAATTCTTATCTTAATATTGATGTAACACTTCCATCCAAAAAATGCCAAGGTTTTCATATATGGGATCTTGTTATTACAAGGTGCAGCTAATGTCTTATTCATAATTCATTTGATAATAAATCAATTTAGACACTAAGATAAATATAATAGCTTGAATTTAAAATTTTTTTATTTACCTTAAATATTATTACTATTACTTGAGTAATATTTTTATCTAAGTTGGACACTTGATGTATTTTGTTTATTAAGAATATTTTACTGACAATTATGAATAACTATTTGAGAAATTTAATTGTTTGTTGTTTCATATATAAAAAAATTAAAAGTTTATAATTTAAATAAAATAATACAACTATGAAGGAATAAATAATATTCTAATTGAAATAATATTTAAAATATTAACATTTACTTCAAACATGTAAATATGATAACATAAAAAATTATGTGACAAAAAGATTGTATAAAGTAATAAAAATTATTTATTCATAATATATGATAAATGTGCAATCCTGCAAAACATATTCAAACAAAAATAAAAAATTTAAAAACATAATATATTACATTGCTTGAAACTTTTAAATGTATTTGCAAATATACCAAAAACTATTAATATTAATCTACAAATTATGCAAAAAAAGCTGGATCTGATAAATTAATAAATAATAAAAATCATATCATGAATACATTTGAAGTTTGGATTTTATTAACAAATATATTAGAAAAATTTCATAATTATTTAGTTATTTTTACTTATTTTTTAAAAAATTATTAAAAAATTAATAATTATAATACTTAACATTGTCAAATATTTACAATTAAAATTTTTTTTTGAATAAGTAATAACTTTTATCCAAATAATTAATTAAAACTATTCTTGCTAAACATAAAGGTATTAGGAAAGTAGAAAAGGAAAAATATTTTAAATCATAAAAATATTATTATATGCAACAATACAACCATAGTAAATATACAAGTATGATTGGAATGTAAAATAAAAATTATACCTAAGGAATCAATTATTGGATATAATTGTACAAAATATGCAAAACATTATATAATAATTTTTTGAGAAATTCAATAATTATGTTTTGACTGTAAGGTAAGATGTGTGAAAACAATAAAACTTTGAAATTAAAAAAATAACTATTTAAATTATATATTCAATAATAATACTATATATGTTTGTTTATTATTATAATCCAAAGAAATATGTTTATAGACCTTCATAAAATTAAAAACATTTATAGTTATTAATAAAAGTAAAATGTAAATATTGAAATAAATATTTCAAATTTTATGCAAAATGAAATAAACATAATTATTCTTATTGTATGTTGAATTTTATTTTGCTAACAAGTTCAAAATGTGTAATAAAAACTTTTCTAATGAAACATAAAACATTAAAAGAAAAACAATTATTACGTCAAAAATAATATTATAAAGATAAAGACTTACTTCAAATATTTAATTATATATAAAAAATGTAAAAATACTAAGATCGATAACAGGTTAATAATATTGAATTTTAAAATGAAATTTTCCTAATACATAAATAAATTATTTTAATGAATTAAACTTAGAAAAAGTGATATTAAAAATAAAAAATATATAAAAAATTTAATATAAATAGAAAATGTAACATAAGAATACTTTTATTTATTAAATTTTTATGAGGTCTATTGCATAATTTCATATTAGAAAATGATGACATAGTCATTGTAGGCTATTCACTAGCGAGTTATAGTACTCACAAGTTGATACATTTGACAAATACGTTATATGGAAGCTCTACATTCTCTCAAGGTTTGATACCTATGTCTGAAGATGATTTCTCCCGCCTTCACATCAGACACGTGATTATCATAGAGGCTTTAATATCATGCATTATTAACCATCTTTTCTTAAATCAAAAAACATCTTTTGCAATACTTACTAAAACATAAAACACTGTCATTTTAATTCTTAATTCATGGAATTTGTTAGAAAATTTAATTTTTTTTTACTTTTCATTACAGTTATCTTTTATTTGTTCTAAAATTATATATATATATATATATATATATTAATTTTTTTTTACTTTTCATTACAGTTATCTTTTATTTGTTCTAAAATTATATATATATATTATATATATATATATATATATATAGTAAATATATATATATATATATATATATATATAATATATATATATATATGTATGTATATTATCATATTTTTCTAAAAAATTATATCTTTAACTTAATCCTTTTAAATGTTTAGTAATAATGAAGTATAATATTTTATTTTTTTTTATACTATATATAATGGAATGTTGTGCAAAGCATACAATTTTGTACAATTTAGCAAGTAATATGCCTACTTTCAATGTTAGAAATTTTATGTCAAGAATTTTCTTTATTTTTGTGTTTTGAATTTTTTTTAATTATCTTACAACTTCTTAGAATAAATTTATAAAAGATAGAAAAAAATTTGATATTATTTTTTATTTGGACAAGGCATTCCAAACTTCTTCACTTTAAATAAAATTGTTCAATTAAGGAAATGATTAATATTAGAATTATTTAAACTTTAAACATCATGTCATACTACATAAAAAAGGTTATCTTAACAGTACGATGATCGTAAATAAATTATTATATGTTAAAAAACATAACTTAAAAAAGTAAGTCAATACACTTTATTTTATGTTTCAAAATTTTTTAATTATATAATATGATCGATAGTACATTGAACTTTTCAAATAATTGCTAAAAATTATTATTATTATAGGACTTAAGCATTTAATAATTTTAAATAATTTTATAATAATTTAAATAAATGATATAATAAGAATTTAAAAATCATGAACCAAGAAACAAAGATAAATAATGTACAGATATAAAAAACACAAAAAAATACAATGATAACAAACCACTAAATTTTAAATTTGTTGCATAATTCTTGATGCTAAAAACTTTAAAAAAAAATAAACGTGATATTTCAATAATAATAATAATAAAATATAAAATATAAAAATAATAGCCTTACAAATTACATACACAACATAGCCATAAAATGTGATATCTACAATATCATTTGGGTAAAACTCCAATGCATTAAACAAATACAACTATAGGATTTAAAGACAATCATTTATTACGTCAAAATTTAAGTTCTTGAAGACTCTTTTGTTGTTAAAATTGCACAACACTCAAAACTATTTAAAAATAATGAAACATCAAATATTTTTATATAAGAGAGAAAAAGTAAGAAAAAACCTTATGATGAAATAATTTTTACTTTAAATATAGTATTATCAAATGATCACAAAACATAAAAGGGCTATATTTAAAAAATTAATTTTAACTATACTAAGTTAGAAAAGAATAAACTTAATTAAAAAATGTACAAAAATAAAAATAATTAATCCATAACATAATAAAATAATTAAATAAAAAGACCCAAGACATTTACTATGTATGAAAATATGAAATACAAAGCTCAATGTTTAGAAAATAACAAATATTAAATATGACATATAATGAGTGAGCTTTTCAATTAATTCTAGTACAAAAAATTACATAAAAGAAATTAAAAGTAATAATATTTTTAAAAAAATATTTTGAAATAAATAATTAACCCTAAGAAACTAATATTACCAATGTAAAAATTGTAAATACAAAACAAAACTCAAATATCATAATGAAATAACTTAATAATTAACACAACATAATATAAAAATTCCTTTCATGATATTGCAAGTTAAACATAGTTAACGTTACAATAAAAAGAATTAAAAATTACTAAAATACAAAAAATAATCAAAATTCTATAACACTAAAAGCATAAAAATTTAAATCTAAAGCTTTTTTACAAAAAAACATTCTTTTCGTGGTAGCCACAATAAATTTGTGACAATAAGATGCAAGTTATTAATTTGTTTAAAACAATAAAGTTTGTTTACCTAAGTGCAAAAAATTTAAATAAATAACATAGCCATGAATCAATAGAAGGCCATTACTTTTACAAAAATAATTTAGTTTGACATAGATAATGCTTATGAGTCTTGTTGTGACCAATCAGTACACAACGTGGTGCATGCCAAGTTTTATTACAAGACTCACAATAGTAAAAAATATACTTAGGTAGATTGAGGTTGGGGATGATTTAGATAACCAATGTGTGTAAAAATATTAAGTGCTGCAAGCTTATAATAATTGATCCTAATATGATAATACAAAAAAGAAATAGAAGGAACATGACTATTTATAGATAGAGTTTTATCATCATTCATTTCCTTTATTTATATGTTATTTATTCAAGTTATTATTTAACAATAAATTTTAATTATTAATAATTTTAATTTTTATCTCTAATTCTTATCTTACAAATTGATGTAACACTTCCATCCAAAAAATGCCAAAGTCTTGAGATATGGGCTCTTGTTATTACAAAGTAAATATATATTTTATTTATAATTCGTTTGATAACAAATCTATTTAGGCAGTAAGATAAATATAACAGCTTGAATTGAAAAAAAATTATTTTCCTTAAATATTATTACTAGCACTTGAGTAATCTTTCTATTTAAGTTGGACACTTGAATATTTTGTTTGTTAAGCATATTTTACTGACAATTATTAATACTTATTTGAGAAATTTAAATGTTTGTTGTTGCTTATATAAAAAAAATTAAAAGTCTATAATTTAAATAAGGTTATACAACTACGAAGGAATAAATAATATTCTAATGAAATAATATTTAAAATATTAACATTTACTTCAAGCATGTAAATATGATAATATAAAAAATTATATGACTATTCTATAAAGTAATAAAAATTATTTATTCATAATATAATGATAAATGTAAAAACCTACAAAACATATTCAAACAAAAATAAGAAATTCAAAAACGTAAAACATTACATTGCTTGATTCTTTTAAATGTATTTGAAAATATGCAAAAATACTATTTATATTAATCTACATTATGAAAAAAAAGCTGGATCTTATAAATTAATAAATAATAAAAATCATTGCATCAATACATATGAAGTTTAGATTTTATTGACAAATATATTAGAAAAAATTTCATAATGATTTAGTTATTTTTACTTATTTTTTAAAAAATTATTAAAAAATTAATAATTATAATACTTAACATTGTTAAATATTTACAATTAAATTTTTTTTTGAATAAGTAATAACTTTTATCAAAATAATTAATTCAAGCTATTCTTGCTAAACATAAAGGTATTAAAAAAATAGAAAAAGCAAAACATTTTAAATCATAAAAAAAATATTATATGCAACAACAAAAGCATAGTAAATATACAAGTATGATTGGATTGTAAAATTAAAATTATACCTAAGGAATCAATTATCGCATATAATAGTTCAAAATATGCAAAACATAATATAATAATTTTTGGAGAAATTCAATAATTATGTTTTGACTGCAAGGAAAGAAGTATGAAAACAGTAGAACTTTGAAATAAAAAAAATAACAATTAAAATTATATGTGTAGTAATACATCAAAACACTTTGGTATATTATTATAGTCCCAAGAAATATGTTTGCACACCTCCATAAAATTAAAACATTTATAGTTATTAATAAAACTAAAATGTAAATATTGACATATATCTTTTAAATATTTCAAATTTTATTCAAAATGAAATAAACATAATTTTTCTTATTGTATGTTGAATTTTATTTTGTTAACAAGTACAAATTGTCTAATAAAAACCTTTGCTATCGAAATATAAAACATTAAAAGAAATATAATTGTTGCATAAAAAAATATTATGAAGATAAACACTTACCTGAAATATTTAGTTATATATAAAAAATATAAAAAAAATAAAATTGATAACAGATTCATAATACTGAATTTTAAAATGAAATTTTCATAATACAAAAATAAATTATTTCATTGAATTACACTTACTAAAAAAGATATTAAAAACTAAAAATATATATAACATTTGATATAAATAAAAAATGTGACATAACAATACTTTTATTTATTAAATTTTTATGAGGTCTATTACTTATTTTCATATT
The DNA here is from genome assembly GCA_023846275.1 of Vanilla planifolia. Lineage (NCBI taxonomy): Eukaryota > Viridiplantae > Streptophyta > Magnoliopsida > Asparagales > Orchidaceae > Vanilla > Vanilla planifolia. The sequence continues at coordinate 364,740 of JAIUJO010000184.1, forward strand.
TGAAAATGATGACATAGTCACTGTTTGCTATTCACCAGCGAGTTATAATACTCACAAGATGATACATTTGACAAATATGTTATATGGAAGCTCTACAAACTCTCAAGGTTTGATACCTTTGTCTGAAGATGATGTCTCCCACCTTCACATCAGACACGTGATTATCATAGACGACTTTAATATCGTGCGTTATTAACCATCTTTTCTTAAACCAAAAAATAACTTTTGCAATATTTACTAGAACATAGAACATTGTCATTTTGATTTTTAATCAATGGAATTTGTTAGAAAATTTTAATTTTTTTGTTACTTGTCATTACAGTTATGTTTTATTTATTTTAACATTGTATATATATATATATATATATATTATCATATTTTCAATATTAAAAATGATACTTCATTTTTTTTCAAAAATAATTATATCTTTAATTTAATCCTTTTAAATCTTTAGTAATAATGAATTCTAATTTTTTATTTATTTTTTTTTATACTCCATATAATGGAATGTTGTACAAAGCATGCAATTTTGTACAATTTAGCAAATATATACCTATTTTTATTGTTAGAAATTTTATGTCAAGAATTTTCTTTATTTTTGTGTTTTGATTTTTGTTTAATTATCTTACAACTTTTCAGAATAAATTTATAAAAGATAGAAAAACTTTGATATTTTCTTTATTTGGACAGGACATTCCAAACTTCTTCACTTTAAATAAAATTGTGCAATTAAGGAAACGATTAATATTAGAATTGTTCGAAGTTTTAAACATAATGTTATACTACGTAAAGAAGGTTCTCTTAACAGTATCATGATCGTAAATAAATAATTATAAGTTAAAAAACATAACTTAAAAAAGTAAATCTATACACTTTATTTTATATATTCAAAATTTTTAAATAATATAATATGATCAAATAGTACATTGAACTTTTCAAATAATTTCTAAAAATTATTATTATAGGACTTATGCATTTAATAATTTTAAATAACCTTTTAATATTTTAAATAAGTGATATATTAAGAATTTAAAAATCATAAACCAAGCAAGAATGATAAATAATGTACATATATAAAAAAGACAAAAAATACAATGATAACGAAACATTAAATTTTTAATTTGTTGCACCATTCTTGATGCTAAAAACTTTAAAATAAGAAAATAAACGTAATATTTCAGTAATAATTATAATAAAACATAAATTTCAAAAATAATAGCCTTACTAATTACGTACACAACATAGCCATAAAATGTGATATCTAAAATATCATTTGGGTAATACTCTAATGCATTAAGCAAATACAATTATAGGATTTAAAGACAATCGTTTATTATGTTAAAATTTAAGTTCTTGAAGACTCTTTAAATTTTAAAAGGGCATAATACTTACAACTTATTTAAAAAAAAATGAAACATCAAATTGTTTGATATAAGATAGAGAAAAAGTAAAAAAAAGATTAATAATTTTTAATTTAAATATTGTATTATCAAATGTTCACCAAAACATAAAAGGCCTATATTTTAAAAATTAATTTTAACTATATTAACAAAGAAAAGTATGAGCTACATAAAAAAATGAACAGAAATTTAAAAAGTAATCCATATATATTAAAATAATTAAATTAAAAAACCGAAGACATTTACCATGAAGGAAAATATCAAATACAAAACTCAATGTTTAGAAAATGACAAATATTAAATATGACATATAATGAGTGAGCTTTTCAATTACTTGTAGTATCAAAAGATACATAAAAGAAATTTAAAGTCCTTACATTTTTAAAAAAATATTTTGACATAAATAATTAACCCTAAAAAAAATATTACCAATGTAAAAATTATAAATACAAAACAAAATTCCTTTCAGAGTGAATTTTTAAATTTTTAATAACTAATTTTTTTGCTCATAATAGAACTTTAAAAACAACGAATGTTAAACCCTATGAAAATCATTGTTGTTGAAGTGATAGATCATTATGAAATTTATTTAAATTTTAATTTTAGAAATTTCACTATTATTTTAATTAAAATATTAAGCTTGATTAAAATCATTTTTATAATACACAAAAAGTAAACATTTTCATAACTAAACCTTTATTTAAATTAATCATCTAGGAAAGTATAAGATTGTTAACTTTCATAATTTTAAAAATCATCTTATATTAATCACTTCTTTGAAAACCATCTTCCAATAATGCAAAAAAGTAAATTATGAAAAACACCTTGTCCTGACCAAAGCAAATGCTTTTTAAATAATTTAGTCAAGGCATGACTCTTAAACATATATGCTATAATATCTCATCATGGAATTTCTCTTGAACTCGTTTTGTGCAAATTAGTAAGAAAGGGTCCTCAAAGTGAATTAGGGGGTAGCTAATCTTATATGTTCGACTAATTATACCCCTGCCAGTAAAGTCTACATGCAATTGCCTCACAGTTAGGGGAACAGCATGGAACAAAAATTACAAACTCATTTTGCATATATCACTTAAAAAATTTTGAAGCAAATATGCACTATTTTATTTTGTGGTCAGAAGAGCAATCAAAAATTCATTTGCTTTTTTAAAACACATAAATCTAAAACAAATTGTTTGAAACCATAGTCATGATAATGAAATGTTAAAATATTAATCATCTTTTAAAAAATGTATATTAAATCTAATCATTCAGTCATGAAATTTTAAAGATCGAATGGTTGACGATTCCTCTTCTTTTCTTAAATATGTAGAATTAAATCTAGCAATCTAATTATTTTTTTTATTATATAATGGTATAGATTAATGTCAATAATGTGTTTATCATTTACCTTGATTCAATCACATAAATGTTGGATATAATAATCTACATTGAAATATAAGTGGATATTGTTTACCCTGATCAAATTACACAATTTGTAATATAATAATCTAGATTTTCAATCGTGTGGCTCTCATTTTTCATAAACCATCCTATAGTTAAAAAAACATCTAATGATGATTGATGGATTGCAATGGTTATTTTATGAGCACCACTAAGCCGCTATGCCTAGTATTTTTTGTAAACAAAAATTTTAAATATTTATGAAATCAAGCCATTCTACCTGTAGTGACTATTTGGGTTATTTTGTAACATCTTTTAATCATTTAAATTTGTCTATAAATACTAGATTTTTTTAATATAAAAAATTAGACAAGGAATAAGATCATTTAAAGCTACAAAGTTTATGCCTTAACAACTTATGGTAATTATTATTTCAATTTGTTGTTCATCATCCTTGGAGCTGTGGCTCTCTTTTCTTTTTCACTCAAGTAAAAGAAAAATTCATTTTTTTTCATTATATATTTAGTTAAGCATATGATTATTATATGCATCAATTTCAATACTCTTGTAATTTTTCCTATATGTTTCATTTCACTGAAAGATTAAAATAGCCCATTTATTTTATTTTATTTTGTGAGCATTGTCTTTTTTTGAAAGTCTTATACTAATTAGTTTTGTTTTTTTGTAGCCTTTATTTAGGGAGGCTATAGGTTTGCATTTAAATTGAATCACCAAAGATTGTTGTACTTTTTTATTATTTCTAAATTTTTATTTTTAAATTTTCTTTCAAATTTAAAATATAACTAATATATTTATAACAATATTAAATTTGCATAAAAATGTTCAATATTGATTTATTTGAAGTTAATAGACAACAAAAAAATCGAACTTTAAAATATTGGTTAAAATTACTTATACAAAAGTCAAAATATTTTTCATAACAATTAATCCCTCTTGATAAAACATGTTTCAATTAGTTTATCCATAAAGAATAATTGCTTGAATTAATACATGAACAAGCTTTTGTAAACATGCTTTTGAAGTGAAAACTAGCATATGAATATCACATACTAAATTATAAATTCTTATATTGGTGATTAATGAAACTAGGCACAACTAGCTTAAATTTAGGAAGATAAATAAAAATTTGAAAGTTTAGATGTGTAATGCTTAGCCCAAAAAAACTGATGATTTGAGGAGAAGCCATAGTTACAACAAATAGAATTTACACTAATAGAATACTTAGTAGTACTTTATTAAGATCTCAAAGATTGACTCATGTTAATTAGTTATTCCTTTTACAACAGTTAGGTATTTATTGAAAAAATTTTATTATAGTACTTAGAAAGTGTAGAGATGCTATTTGAAAAGATGTAGCCAAAAAGCTTAAAAATCTTTTATAAATAGGTTAAAATAAGTTTTTCAAATGACTAATGCAAGAACTAAATAATTATCCATTTGGAAGATAAGAGCCATTGGATCTAATCAGAGTAATACAAACCATCAAATCTAATGCTAAATAAGTGGATGAATTATGGATAGTCTGAAGAAGACAAATTTGATCTAGGCCATCCGATCATGTCAAATGTGATCTGGATCATTAATTCAACAACCATAAAGTTAGAGTAGAGCTAAGTCATTCGATTCAAATAGGATAATTAATAGCTAAATGATTGAAGGATTAGATTGAGAGAGCTCTAGTCATCTAATAAGTTAAAATGAAGCTTCAACCATTAGATCTAGGAATAAATCATATGAAATTAATAGAATTAGTAATCACTAGTAGATCTAAGAGATCAACTAGATGATGGGATGGATGATGATTATTGATTAATAAAGTGAAGACAAGCACCATCATGCAATTGCAAAAATGCAAGATTAGATTATGCTAAAAGGCCATAGTTTTGGATGCATATGACATAAGAGATTTAGTCTGACATTATAGGGATGGAAGAATAATTATACTTAATAAGCATTTGCATAGGACTAACATTCATACCTAATTGGGTTTGCCTCCACCTTGTGTGCATAGAAATTCATCACCTTGACTTACTTGTAACATAAAGGTCTATATGGCTCCGAACCAACCCATATGTATACTCAGTTTGAGTGCTACCCAGCTTTTACCAATACCTTACCCTATGTGGTTTAAGAAATCATGATCAGTAAGAATGGCCTCATCTTAATTTTGTTTCAATTATTCTCTAAAACAAGGCTTGCAATTGTGTAGCCAGGCTGTCCTAACAAGAGAGCTTTTTACTTTGGCAAAACGAGGAATGTGGTATTCTTTTTATAATTTTAGTTACCAAAATTTAACATAATTAATTTTTCTAATTTAATCATGGTTTGGAAAAAACATGGAATTTGATAAAGATATGATTTAACCAAGAAAAGGGTTATTAGAGAGAAAAAAGAATCTCATTCAATTGTTAAATCAAGAAGATGATTGAATAATTTGATATAAGAATATGATTTAAAATTGAAACCAAATTAGAGTGTCACAAAATCACTAAAATTACAATCTATAATAAAAAAAGTATTTTCAAATTTGTTGCACATGTCTTCATTCCTTGAGACTCGATGAAATATCCAAGATACTTTGGAGATCTATTTTATAGTAAACTGGCCCATTAAAAGAAATACGAAATATTTAAGACTTGAATCATCAAATATGAAGATAACCTAGAACTTTCCTGTAGTATGCCATCTCTTTTTTGTGATCATTGTATTCTCTATTGAAATATTAAGACTTCCACTCACTTGAAATTAGTAATTAGGGAAATTCATGCTTAAAAAAAATTTATAAGGTGCATTAGAACAAAAGTATTTAATAAAACTGATACAAAGATGTAACATAAAATTTAATTAAATTAAAAATGCTATAATATTTTGATTTATGCTTTAAATTTTGTTACAATTAACAGAGTTATGAGTTTAAAATTTACTTTTAAAATTTTTCACAAGTTAGTGGTAACATAAATAGTTACATCTTTTGTACAAGAAATTTAATTAAATATGATGATTTACGATTAGGATTTGCTCAAAATACTTTCTAATGAATCAATTGAGAGAATGTTTATTTGATTTATTAACTTTATTAATGGACTTTCTTGTTTGGGAAAGACTATATTTGTTAATGAACATGTAAAAATGATTTTTAAAATTTTTCCAAAAGAGTATGAATGATCAAGACTACCACAAACATTTCTTTTTAAAATTGGATGACTTTATCGATCAGCTCATGACTAATGAACAAGAGCATGAGAGGAGAAAAGAACAAAAAAGGCTTGATTTAAAAAGCAAATTTAGACAAAAAGTAAACAATTGCATTAAAGAGAGGAAGATAACTTAGAAGACGAGATTATAGATGAAGATATCATAGCTCTAATTTTGGAATTTTGATCTAAATTTTTTGGTGTTGCAAGAAGTTATACAAAACAAAGGTCCAAAAAAAGGAGAGAAGAATAGAGGTGACCCTTTGCCATATGTGTGAATATCTAGGACAAATCAAAGCACCATGTCTGATAGTGTAACATGGACTTTAAAGAGAGAAGAATGAAATGATGAAGAGCAAAAACTAGAGAAGAAAGCTTTGAATAAAGCCTAAAGTGACTTATAAGAGATTAACAAAAGTGAAGAGAAAGAGAATAATGAAGGGCTATTTTGGATGTTGGCTCATGTGGATGAACAAGAGAAGGCAACATGATTAAGTGAAGTAAATGTAAGTTACCATGATGTAGGATTACCATAACAATTAATTTATGTGTGTAATAATAAGAAACTTTATGTAAGGAAAATAAGAAACTAACTATTAAAGATAGTGAATATTTAAGACTTTGTGAACCTATTAGAGATTGGACTAATAGATATTTAATGAACATGTAAAATGCTAATGATGGTTTAACAAAAAAATAAAGGGCATGCATCATTAATTATAGAATTAATGATCTTAAAACCATCGAATATACTTGTTCATTATTAAATAGAAAACTTATTATTAGAGATGTTTTTTAATGGGAGAATATTTCATGCTCATTTGGGTAATGGAAATGTCGATATTTTACATGGTTACAATAATAATTTTACATGTATGTATAGCATGCAAACAAACTATACAGATCACGTATGTGTTATTATAGTTCATGTTTAATCTAAATATCCTTACTTTTCTTGGTAGTTAGGGGTAATAATAGTTCATCCACTCATAAATATGCTTCACCTAAAAACGGTTTCAATTCATAAGCCTAATAATTAATTTATAATTATTGGAATGTTTTCTTTTGAAGTAGAAGTTAGACATGTGATTCTTGGATAGTTAATGATTAAAAAACATGACTAGAAATAACAATTTACTCTCCCAACAAGAAGCCTACGTTAAAGGAAAAATAGTATTTGGTGGCAAGTCAAAGAATTAAAACAAATGACAAAGAACTATTAGAATTCTACATTTTTTATTGCTAAAGTTTATAAGATTAAACTATAAAGTATAATTTTTGTAATATAAGTCAATTATGTGATAGCAATGTTAGCATTGTTTTTGTTTTTATTACATGTAAAATTAGTATATATGGAAATGTGGTAGTTAATACAGCTAATAAAAATAACACTTATTTGCATGATTTGAATAAAGTAAATAGTTCCCAAATATAATGTTTATGTCATATGTTACTGTTTTTAATTTATGTTATAGAAGACTTTGTCATGTTACCACACATACCTTTGAAAAAATGATTAAATATAACTTAGTAATAGGTTTAACTAAATTGTTTTATATAAATAATTATGTCTTCTCCTTGAACTTTTTGAAATAAATTGTTTGGACATATACACCAAATGAGTATAGAATGTAAGAAATATGGATTAGTTATATTAGATAAATATGCTAGATATAAATACATAAATTTTTTAACCAAAGAGGAGTAAATCTTGTGAAAAACTTTATATCTTGATAACTCAAATGAAAATGAGCTCAGTTACAATTTAGTTTCCATTAGAAGCAATAATAAAGGTGAATTTAGAAGTGACAAATTTATTGAATATTTTAACAACAACAGAAATTCAAAAGCATTTTCTAACAAATTTGGTTAAGGAGTAGGATCCCTACTAGATTGAAAGTAAATGAGAATAATTTCAAACAATTGTGCATAAATATTGCATTAATGTTTTTGAGAATTGATCAACTTAAACATGATTGTTTAACAATCAATGTAGCCTTTTCTAGAACCACTTGCCCTTTCATTTCCTTATCCATTCAAATAAAGGTGCAATGAATAAGAGTTCTTTTATACACCATCTATTGATGTAATCAATGAAATCATTCATTATTTCCCACCTATGATTGGAGGAACTTTTGTTTCCATGAAGTGTAGCTATTGCATTAAAGTATACAATTTCTATTAATGGAGCTTTCATTTCTTATGCAATTTGAATAGCCTTGTACCAAAGTGTTCTTAATTAACCATTTGGGTTTAGCATACACTTAGCTATAATAGGCACCAACTTGTTTCCATGGATTATCAATGAGCAATTGAACTAACTACTCATCCACATTTATGGTTTGATAATGGATGCTTTACATTCATAATACCCAAATACCATTGGAATTATTCCCAACGTAGTACTCAAATTCTAATCCCTTAGATAGGTTATGCAATAATGTATTGTTAGCCATAGGTTTCATGGGAGCGATGAGAATTATTTTTAGTTTTTGAGTAGAAGAATAAACTACCTTACATAGTTGTTATTTGTTGTACCTCTTACATTAAAAGCTTGGGTGTTATTCAATAAAACTCATTTGTTATGAAATTTGAGAAAATCAAGCACTTCTACATATCGTTCTCAAAACTAAGAGGACTCTTTAACCATTTATAACATTTCTTATTGAGTTCTTATTGTAAACTGGGCTGCAATCTTCCTCTTTAGGTTACATTAGACTAGAATTTGTACATCATTTGAGCTAGTCATTGCTGAAATCTTAAAATGATTATAAGCCATTTTTTTGGTAGGCTTTATTGCAAGACACTAGTAAATCAAAAGTTTTTTGCATTATGAACTCGAGCATATTTGCATGGAATTGAACAAATGGTTTTCCTCAAAGATTAGTGTAATAAAATTTTATTTAGTCTATAGAAATAATTTAATATTAACTTTAATGGTACATATGTAAAGCATACAAATTGGTCTTGATGATAAGGCATTTTCATGCATAAAGTTTCTCAGTTTTAATGTTAACAAGAGTTTGTGAAAATGCATGCATATGCATATATGATGTTTAAAGCAAAACTATTTCTTATCAAATAATTTAATTCATAAAAATGAAACAATGGAATTTTTTTATTCCTTAAATAAATTTTTTTTATTTTTGAGCAATCTATTTTCTATTATCAAATAATTGATAATTGAATCAAGTTCAAACAGAACATTGTCATTGAAATCCTTTTTTGCATGTAATTCACTAGTGAAAGAAATGTTCAAATAATTATCAAGTCTTAATGATTCATATTTTCTTAAGTTAATCATTCATTATAAAGTAAAATATTTAACTTAACTTCATCACATGAAGAAAATTTACCTCAACAATTAGCTATTATGCAAGTAAGCTCCATATTATTTTTGGGGCTCCTCCTCTACCTTTTCTTCTCTTTCTTCTTCTTGCTTTTCATAATATGAATATTTCTTATGAACATAAGTACATAACTTTATTCAAAAGGTATAGCATTTATTTTGTTATATGAACTTCTCATATAATTTCTACAACTTTAAATCAACTTTTTGTACAAAATAATTGGAACGGGTTTTGCTAAACTAAAAATTGTTGACTTATGAACATTGGTGGGTACTTGATCATGCTCCCAAATAGGATTTTGCAAACATAAAAATAAAATAATGTGATTTTCCTATGGATGATCTACTCTATGACATTAATCTTATCGAATAGATAACTTCTTTAATCACTACAATAATCAACTTTGATACAACTTGTTCACTATTTTGTGCAACCAAAGGAGGAGAATTGGAATTAATCAAATTTTTTTATATTCAAAAATCTTGCTTGATCTTTATTTTAAGCATTTCGGTTTCAAAAAAGAGAACATGATGAAAAGTGTAATAAAGTAAATCACTTCAAAGTTTTAGGACATAACTCGACAGAATTCTATTACCTGGATTATATAATTACTCCTTCACTATGCATGAGTCGTGCAAGCAGGACATAGATCTAGATTCTTTTGTTAAAAAAATGTGTTTCCAATCCTCTAACAAAAAGAATACAAGAATTATTTACCTCAATAACACACTTTACTCGAAGAATGGAGTAAATCCTTCAAATTTCTACTAACAAAAGGCCTTACTTTTGAGCTAAATGCTATGGCACCATAATGGCTCAATGAAAGCTTGCGAGTCATTCACTTATTAGAAAATCTTTAGATTATCCCTAATTTAATTACAAAGGTATGTAATAAATCTGAGTAATAAATTGAGATTAGAAGTTACAAAAGAAAATCTTGAGAGTTTTAAGATTTTGAAGGTATGAAGGTTATGTTTCAGTAATAGAGAAATGCAGTTCAACATAATCCAAAAATGATATTTCAATTAAAGTCCCATGAAAGGCAACCCATTAAATGAAATGATCCTAGATGATTTAATACTATTGAAATCCATCATACTTTTCTTGACCATAGTGTGGGACAAAAATGAGGCATATTTATAAGAATTTTAGTACTCATAATTTCATGCAATTTGTTGTATGACAATTAGGTGAAACTTCCTTTTCGTTCATAATGCATAAAAAGAATCATAGATTTCCTATTCTAAAAGTATTATTTACATAACATATGCATACCTCACATCACTATGACTTATTACACATCAATTACCTTATAGAAGTGACATCTAGAAGAGTATTTAACACTCCAATTCCACTTATTGTTGAGAACACACATCACATATCTCATATGGATGTTGGCATTGTGCATTGTGTTCCTAAGTAATACAACTCATTAGCACAATCTTTCCTATAAGAATGACTTCCTACATATTATATGGAAGTATATAGGGCCATGGAATTTTATGCTTCATACTAGTATTGTTTATCTTACTAGTTATGTATATTTCATAACATTATCATAACAAGTGTTTGCGTTAGACTTTATCTCTGTATAAATGCAAATTATCATTTTAATTTAATGTTAAATTATTCAAACAAGTGTCAAAATCAACTAGATGATGCTTAATGTGTGATATATTTGTATTATAACATATTAATGTTTTTTTAACTCTACAATAAAAGTGATGCATGAGTCAAGTTTAAGTGAAGCTATGATAAGTATGGAATGATCTTAACATGCATCATCTATATAATAAAAGTACCTTAATTGTCAAAATGGTTAATTATTTCCTAAATAGATATGATGAATAATAATGATATAACTAATAAGTTCCTAATGCAATCCATTAATAAAAATAGTTAACAATATAATTTATCAATTTAGGGTTGTCTTATAAAAATTTATCTAGTCTTGATACATACATTTCACTATAATTTTCATCTTAGTTAATGCACAAAAGTTTCCTATGAATTATTGTGATGTGTACTTGTAAGCTCTTAGTTTTTATAAGATAAGCATTAATAGAATCTATACTTTCAACCCATCATTAGGCCTCTAGAGATTCTTTGATGCCATCTTTTAGTTTAAGGTCATTATGATACTTTTTGTAAGGTTTAGAATTCAACTCAGTATATGTCATATAACTAAACCCAAGATGGGGGTGAATTTCGAATTATTAGAATTTTGAAATACTTTGGTAGAGTACAATAATGGATCACCAAACATTAAATGGAATGATTAAAACAATTGAAGAATCAAGAAATAAGAAAGATAAATATGTACTAAAGAGAAGTGTTGGCCAAATATGACTTAGTTTACCTAAAAAAACTATGGACTTTATTGACCCATAAGTCACCAAGCTTAAGCCTATTAGTACTTTTCTACTCCATAAGTGGAGAAAGTTTTACAATTGCTATTTACAGAAGTTAATGCATCAACCCTTCTCTACATTTTCATCAACCCAAAAATTACCCTCATTAACTTTTTCTTACAAGAAATTAACCCTCATTTCATTATTATGGTGGCATACAAAATCGAACAAAGTCTTGACACTAGGTCTTAAAGAGTGTTCTTCCTTTCCAAAAAAAAAGCACCATAATGGGACCTCCATTCACTTAATCCATAGTAGAAGACAATAAATAGTATAAGAATTTTTATTCCAAAAAATAATAATAAAATTAAATGTACCCTTTTTGAGATATAAAATAAAGAGTCATAACGTAATTGCTGAATCACTATTACCAAAAAATATTTTCAAATAATTTTACAAACAATGTTGTGTATATCTCTTCTAAGATCTTCCAAAATGCACATCTAAGCTTTTGCAGGGAAAAAGATTAAGTGAGGCATTACTAAAGACTAGAAAAAGAATGTAGTAGGTAATCAAAAGCACTTTATAATTTCCCAAACTTAACTATTAAAATAAAAATTTCATGCAGAGAATTAAAATGTATATTCTTTTCTTTTACACAAAACTCGTATTTATTTTTGTAGTGAGTATATCAGTTAGCCTCATAATCAAATTGTTATCCTTATGTTTCCTTAATATTAACTTCAATGCTTGAGTAGAATGTGATAATTTCTATGCTCATTTCTAAGTTAAACATTATACCTCTTTGTAAGTTGATTAACCTTATCGAAAAATACACTCCCTTCAAGTTTTATTTTCTACGTTAAAAAAACTACACATTTTACTTTTCAATTAGCTTATGAGAAAAACCTAGTTTTGGCTCAAGTACTATAAGTAATTCAAATATTTGCAAACACAATAAAAAATCATTTATAACATATTTATCAAAATTATCCTCTGTATAAAAAGTTAAACAAGTTTGAAAAATAGTTAGTTTATTTATAACAAAATTGTTAAAATCAAAAGTGTATAACACTAAAATAATTAGTTTTGGCATGCAACAAATTGGTATTATCTTCCATATGAAAATTTAAATAATTTTGAAAAAATATTTATTTATAATAAAATTTTAAATTTGAAACTATAAAAAACTTAAATAATTAATGTATGCATGCAAAAAAATTGGAACAACCATCTCATCAAAAATAAAATGATGTTTTTTTCACTTATGTTATTGTGAAACTTTGTAATGCATTGTATAAATCTAATGAATATTTTAAATGCAGTGCCTTTATCAAGAATCAAAGTGATTAAATATCAATGTGTAAAAGTATTTTAGGAATGTCTTAAGCCTTCTCTATATCTACCTTAATGATATGTTGAACAATTTTTTTTAAAAGTTTAATAAATAATTTTTATTTTTTAAATTGTTTAATAGTTTTTTTTGGATTTTTTATTTTTCTTTTTATAATTTTCTAATTTCAATTACTTCTATTTTTAGTTTTTATGATAATGTTTTCTTTCAAATACTTCAAATTTTATAATCAGAGTGTGTACTAATTTCTTGCTTAGCTTAGTAATGATTAGATTTTGTTGGAGTAATGACTAGCATAAATAGTGAATACAATTTTATTGCTCAACTTCTTAACTTTGAAGTCAATGATAATGAAATTTTTGGAGTGGCTAATTTTCATGGAATTTTATTTTTAAATATTTTTTATTTTCATGTTAAACCATTAACTTTTTTGTAATTGTGGCACTTAAAAAGAACAATCTAGTTTGTATTTGTGAATTTGGTTTAAGTTGTACTTCATTTGAAGGCATTTGACTTTTCAAAAAAATTTTAAATATTCAAATTTTTTTTTATATATGAAATTTTTTATTATTATAAAAAATATTTTTTTCTTAAGCACACCCCAACTACTAAGCCCAAAGGGCTCTGGTCATGTGACTCATTCCATCTAGGTGCATGAGCCTTAGGCACCTCCACAGGCCGAGAACCCGTCCAATCTAAGGCAGGTTAAGCTCGAGTATCAGCCAAGTTAGTTTACTATTGCAATCTCTGAGTCAAATCAGTTCAGTGCATTACTTACTAAACAAGGTAGGAGAAACGAGTCAGGATAGACTCATTAATTTATTTATGTAAATTTGGTCATATAAGAACCATTGATGTGTGCTAGCAAATATGTGCATGACTTCTCGAGAACAGTAGAGGTTGCCAACCCCTAATAGGCTGATTAAAATATGTAGTTGGTTACATAATCATGAAATCTTCAATTATTTCAAAATGTGAGATTAAATAAAATTTATTAGAAAACTTGAGATTTCTATACTAATGTGTATTTTTGCATTCAAGTAATCAAAGTCTTGCCCTAATTTGAGAAAAATTAATTTTCTTTAGTAGTTGATATATAATAGATGATCGAATGGTTGAGAGTCTCTCCTCCTATGTGAACAACATTCTAATCATCGTTATTATCCATCTGACTTTCAAATCCATCACTTCAGATTCTATCTCACTATGATTGAATTTGGACCCTTTATAATTTAAGCTGATTCAATGATTACCACTTCGTTTGCTTAATCGAATGGTAGTTGTACTGTCTACTCCATCTATATTGACTAGCTTTATGAAAAATAGATTCTAGCAAATATTGGTTTATTTTTTCTTTTTATATTTCAACAACATATAGGGATCATTACCAAATATTAAAATAATTGAATCAGACTTGAAAATTTTCATACGAGTTGGAATGAAGTTCAAACTATGAGAAACAAATTTTTACACAATTACTAGAGGTGTAGATTTTAGTCAGCCTCTATTTCTCTTGCCTTTGTTCATAATCATTTATGCATTTCTCAAAAAACATCTTCTTTATTAATTAATAATAGCAATTTTATTTAAAGAATTAATGATGTAACAAATTTTGTAAGAAAAAATTGTAAGTTTCGTGGTCAACTAAAGTTCTATGGATGAAATAATAATTTTTAGATTATGGCTTAGAATTTACACAATCCTTATTTCTTGTGATAATTTAAGTGAAATTTATTTAATTAAATATCCTATTCAACACATCACAACAAAACATATAGAATTGAGTAATAACTTTATTAGAGAGCATGTATGAATAAAAATAATTCAGTTGCCATTTGTATTACTGGCTACTTAATTAATTGATATTTTTACTAAGCCATTAGTTATCAAAGTATTTAATAAACTTAGATTAAGCTTAGGTATCATTAAATCCTTTGAATTATTACAATAATGGAGAAAAGTAGTGTTAGAATCAAGGGTGAGGGCGGTCGAGAATTCAAGAGAAGTATGGGCTATCATATAAGGTATATACTACAATGCTTAATATTAAATTATTTAATTTTTGTCATTAATGCTATATATTCTTTTAGCTTTGGTTTTATAATCCTCAAGGGAAAGGTTCTTATTCCTTTTAATATCATCCTCACAAAACCAAAGCTAAGTACTTACTACAATGTTGAACTTAGTATAGTTTTAGTTAGTTCACATGGAGAATTTTAATAGGCTGGATTTGTTGGAGTAAGAACAATAGCATAAATAGTAAACATAGTTTGATGTCATAGTCTACTGACTTTGGAGCCAAAGATAATGGTCTTTGTAGAGTTTCTAATCAAAAAAGAATTTCATTTCAAAATTTTTAAGATATGCATTTTAAACTTTTAATTTCTTCATAATTATGACAAATAGGGTTATCATCTTTTATGAATAATTGACTTTTGTTCATGTTATATTTTATTTGAAAGCTTTTATGTTCATGGAAGTCTTGTAAAAGTTCAAATTGTTTTTTATATATAACTTTTTATTATTATTATAATAATACTTTTCCTATGCAGTCTCAACATTAACCCAAAAGGGCTTAGATGAAATAGCAATTGGCACCTAGGGGCATGGGCCTTAGGGACCCCTACAACCTAGAAACCTGATCGAATGTGAATCAAATCAAGCCCAAGTGTTGATCAGGTTAGGTTACTTTTAGGGACTTGTTTAATTTGTTGAAGGCAATACTTATGAATAGGCTAAGGAAAAATGAGTCATGGCAAACTTTTTAATCAGTTTAGGAACATTGAGTTATGTTAGACCCATACATGCCCACTAATGATCTAAGTTATTAGTTCTTGAGAACACCTAGGGTTTGTCAATACATTATGCTAATTATAATGTGTGGTTGATATATTATAAGCACAAAATACTTCAACTATTTTACAATGTGAGACAAAACAAAAGTTATTACCAGAGTTGAGATTTCTATAATGACTAAGCATTCATTTTCGTAATCGAGCATCCATATCACACTTATATTTATGAATAGTTAACATTCTTTAGCTGTTTATGTAGAATAGTTGATCGAATGTCTTAGAGTCTCTTTATTTATGTCAATAGTAATCTGATCGTCATTACTGCCATCCAAATTTTGAATCCAACTCTCCAAATCTTATCTTATCATGATTAAATCTGTACCCTTTATCATTTATGTTGATCTGATGGTAACCACTCCAATCACTTAAATGATTAGTATTTGTGCCATCGTCTCCATCTGTAACTACTAGCTTTCCAAAAAGTAAATTTTACTTGTGTGAGTTATTTTTGGAGTTTTTTATTTTAACTATAAATAGGGATCATTTATGATATCTTAAAACTATTAAATCAAACATGAAAATTTTCATACATTTCCAACTGAAATTCAAACAGTGAGCGATGTATTTCTACGTAATTATAAGAGCTAAGGATTTTTAATGGTCTCCATTTATCGTACTTTCCCTCACAAGAATTTTTGTATTTAATGGTAACATCTCTTCATTGGTTAGTAGTACAACTCTTGTTTAAAAAATTAAAGATGTAGTGATTTTTGTAAGCAAAAATTGTGAAGTTTCAAATTTTTTGGTATAACCTGAATTTTTCAGATTTTTGTATCTCATTGGAGCACTAATATATATTTGTTTTGACTATACCAGCTTCAACGAAAGGGAGAGGTTAGTACTAGCCTGATTAGAGATTGGGTGTGGTTTTAGGCATAGGTTTTAGTTAAATAACTTAAAATTGTTTTATGCATTTTATTTATTATTGATAAATATTATTTTGTTGATATATTTCAGCTTTATTTTAAGATAAAAAATTACACTTCTAAATTTTGGAATAAAATAATTTGTCAAACATACAATTCATATCTCTTATATTATTCATTTTTCATTGCGTTTTAGACAAAAAAAAATACTTAGCTTCTTCACCATGCCAAAATCCATTCAATTCTTATGCCACACAAGGTTATATCCATATTTTTAATCAATTGACTTGTTTGTTTTACAATAATGTCCTTCCAATGTTGTTCACCTATCATATCTACAAGCAAAGCTAGGTAATCAATTACTATGCTATTCAATAAGGTCATCAGCATCAAAATATCATAGAGAATTGCTCATGGGACAAATAACCTCTTTTTGTTTTATGATGACTTACCATCTAATTTTATGATAATGTAGTTGAATGTAGTGCAAGAATACATTTGCTAGACAATATCAAGTCAAGCTAGATTTGGAAGTAATTAAAGCATAAACATGAGCTCCTTTTCACTCAAGGAACTTCCCTTAAATGTAAGTTTAATTTCACCCCTTTTTGTCATCATTAAAAAGTCTTCTAATTCTATGGAATAAATCTTTACTATGAAGCTTTGCTATGATTTTACGTTGTTGCTTGTTGTTACCAAAAAATTTAATGTCTACTATATTTCATTATACATTGTCCACGATGAAATGATGCATAAAATCAATTTGTTCAATCTTATAGTACTTTATAAGCTTTTGAGTGAAGAAAAAAGAATTCAAATTGTCATATTTTTTGGTAATTATTTGTAAATGTAATCCATATCATCTAATTTCCTTTTGAAACTAAAAGCTTTTTACTAAAATTCCTCTTAATGTTATATACTGTGGTTCATTTTGTTGCTAAAACAATGGTTCCATATTTTTTTCTAGATCATTAGTTTAAATGATGCTAAAAATTATTAAATACCTAAGATGAATTTCTTTTGTATTGAAGAACCTACAAAAACATTGTTGCCATATCCTGTTAGATCATGACATAACACAATTTTTGGATTCCAAAACCTTAATACCTTTGTTTCAAGCAATTATCAAAATGTTTTTTTTATAACTTTGTGATTGAAGTCCTTGGGGCTTGATTGAAATTGATCAAAACAGTTCCATACCAAAACTTATGTTAGATCTTCTAATAGTCACGTAAAGAATGGGTCATTTCCTGGTATACCATTAAATCTATTGTTTTTCCTTTCTCTTGTTTGTTCAAAAGTATTGTGTCAAAAGTATCATGGGGACTCTTGAAAGTAGAGATGCATTTAATGTTCCCAAGATCATTAAATTTTAACATCTCATTTTTATAATTTTTTTAGGAGATAAGGACACCCTCCTTATCCTACATAACTTTCATTCCAAAAAAATATGTAACCTCACTCATTATGTTCAAGTCAAATCCAACACCAATAATCTTTCTTAATTGTTCACATAAGCCAAAGTTATTTGATCCAAATATTATGTCACCTATATAATCTTCGATTAGAAGTTCATCAGCATAGTTCACAATGAACAAAGTCCCACCAACTTTCCAATCCTAAAATAATGTTTTACTAGAAATCTAGTAAGTATGTTTAGAATAGGATCTTTGTTCTTGTTGCAATTCATATGATTCTTTCATTATCTTATGGACATGATTTTGATGAAAAAAACATTGACTACAACCAAAGTATCCTACATACACTTTCTTATAAATAACAACATTTAAGAAGGTGCTCTTAAAATCCATTTTGTAGAGTTTAAATAACTTAAAAAACCGCACCAGCATTTACTTTTTATTTTTTATTACCCACTTTTTGTTACAACAATGCGGTCACTTGGATTGTCTATTAATTCCAAAACATTCACTCTCGCAAATAAGTTGAAACCAACCAGTACGACCAAATAAAAGAATTCTTTCCTTAAGGCCCCACTTGTATTTTGAGGTACAAATTTTGAAATAGATGCGTCATACATAATTTCTTTTTAAAGAGAGGCATTGGTTTGTACTTTAAAAGTGAGGTCACTTAAGATTACATCTCTAACATGATTTTTATTCTATGCTAACTCCTTTTATGCTACTATTTTTGTATTTTTTAAGCTTTAACATCTCATTTATATGCTTTATTTAAGAACAAGGATACCTTTCTCATCCTACATAACTTGCATTCATGAAATTAGGAAGCCTTACTAATTACATCCATCTCAGATCCTATACCTAAATTCTTACCAAATGCTTCACATAAGTCATAGTTTGTTGACCAAAATATGGTATCGTCTAAATAATGTTGGACTTGAAGAAATTAATCAACACAATCTTTGATGAACAAAGTTGTATCTACATTCCCAACCAAAAATAATGATTAAGTAGAAATCGATAAAGTTTTTCATTCTATGACTTTTTCTTGTCTACAAATATTACTTTTTGAAAGTCATCTATGCCTTTGAAATCTACCTCTTTGTTTTGATGCATAATTTCGACAAACACACTTGAGGAGATTCTAGTACAACTGAGTTTCCTTATTAAATAGCTTATGGGATTATTTATTCGAAGAATATTATAGAGAGATAGCCTCCATTTTCTTCATTTCTAATCTCCAATTGCCTTGTACTTATTGATGTAACTCTACTATCAAAAAATTCCTAAGTTTTCATATTTAGTTTAATTGTTATTTAAAGGTAAATATAATATTTTATTCATAATTTATTCAATAATAAATCTATTCAGATATTGAGATTATTAGAATTACTGAATTATTATGGCAATATGATTTTGAGATTCTATATCACCAAAGAAAAAGACAAAGTAGCTAATAATGTTTTATTATGGAGATAAAAAACTTTAGATATATGACATAGATGAAGCAAATATAATTGAATGATATATGTTATATCCATATCAAATAGAATGAACTTTACTACATTTGTCATTGTGGCTTATTAATAGTAAGAAGTCACTATCTTAAGCAAGCTTAGTGATGTGAGGCAGTTTAAAAAAAATTAATTTTAGGTAGATATGTTAAATTAAGCCTACTTGAAAATGACATTTTCAATTATAAAAATTAATATTTTCCCTATTACGAAAACTTTTTTCCCAAAATGATAAGGCTTATGTTGTGTGGAGAAAACTACTATATTACACAAGGATTCCAAACTTATATCATACTTTTCTAAAACGCGTTGTGATGCATATTATGTGTACTAATGTTTAAAAGAGCATACTAGGCTAAAATAGAAGTCAATAAAAGAGAATATTTAAAACAATTATGATTATGTTAAGTCTACAAAAATTTTGTTTTTGATGTAATTAGTATATGTATTTGACTTTTAATTAATTTTTCTACAATAATATTTGTTAATCTAGGACAGAGACGACACCTTATATAGTATTATATAATATATCGTGCTTTTATAGTTATACTGATATTAACAAATTAACAATACCATTCTTGATATAGATATGATTTTAGAAATTATTAAGAAGATCCACATAAAGAAAGCATGAATTAATAAAAAAAAGGTTAACTTCGTGGATGTTTTGATAAGAAAATAAAGAAATTGTTTTGTTAGGAGGAGAGCAATGTAATGTTAAAGGTAAGTTCAGTAAAAATGCATCACATCAATTGGAAAATGAGGATAATTAAAGACAAGGAATTCTTTGCCTTTATACGTTATTGAAATAAATTGTTATAATACTTACAAGATAGTTTTATCAATATCATTACACAAGGAATATATTATATTGTTTTCTTTTTGTTTTAACAAAATTTATTCCTAATACTACTTACGGATTTAAACATGATCAAACCAGCTTGATAGTTCATCCATTATTATTTCATGAGGAAAGGCACAAAATTAGCAAAGTAGGAGAGCATCCCATGATTCATAACATGGAATTTAAGAAAATAAAGATGGAGAGCATCCAATGTTGAATGTATAATGGATAAGTTATACTAACTAGTAGTTACAAGGGAAGTAGAGGAAGAGTTCGTTTGGAGGCATCCCAATATTTTTTGAATTTTAATTTTTAAATTCTTATATGGAGAGAAGTTGAAGAAATATTTAATAGGCTTCAAGGGTTTCTTAACATTTTTTGAATAAATTTTAATGGATTTAAAATTTAATATCAATATGATGAAATGAAATTTCTATATGTATATTTTTTTTATAATATCATAAAATCTATTATTTGAAGCAACTAATGTTATAGATAAGAAGTCAAATATGGTAAAATAAATGAAAATGAACCAAAAATAAGAATTTCAAATTGAAATGGATATCTCATAAAAAATTAAAAAACCTTTTAAAAATAATCTTAATTTAGTTATAAGTGAATTTTTAAAGGAAAAATAATAAAAGAGCCTAATGATTTTTAAAATATATGAATTATTTATATAAATAAATAACACTTGGAATAGTTTTTTTAAAAGTTGCTAAAAAATTTTAGATTTCCTTTGCAATAGAATTTGTAAGAAAATGTAACCTTTATAAGGTCTTGGTCACATTGGATACCTAACAAAATAAGAAAGTTTTTACAAAATTAGGGGATTTCTTACAGGAAAGAAAGTAATAACAATGATATTATAGTTTGGATTGAACTATAAAATATTGTTAAAGGCAAGGAAGAGGGGGACAAATTAGATAATTGTGAAAGTGCTTTAAGGAAGGAGAAGAAACAAGTTTCATGAAGTGATTATATGATGCTTTCTTGAAGAACAAAGGTTAGTCACCACTTGAAGGTGGATATAATTTTCTAAAAAAATTAGTAATGATCCAAGTTAATACATATGACACACAAGAAATTTAATATTCTTAATAATACTTTCACTAGTCCTAACAGGAATTTTTGAATTGTAAAGCATTTAGGCAGATGAGACATTATTAAGAGTGGGTAGCAAATGGTCCCAGAAAAGGATAGAATTGTCCAAAAGTGTTGTAGAAAGGAGACCATCACTATGAAATGATAATCAATAGTTTGATGATAATTTCATGGAGTATATGATGGTTTAATATATTACATTATTTACCCCTAGTCGTGGTACTTGGTTTTATGATGACAAATCCTAAAAAATACTAATTAATTTTTTTAAGAGAATTTGTGAATTTTAGAAAATAGACGCTTATGTTCATAGAAGAAGTTAAAAAAGAAGAGTTCTGGTTTGAATTTAACTAAGAAATTTATTTTTAATTTAATTTTTGTTAATTTTATTTTATTGTGATTAGATATTAAGCTTGATTAAAATCACTCATGTAAGCTACAAAAAGATTGTCCTATTTAGATGAATCAACTTAAACAAGTATTAGAACTCTGAAATCTTGATCTTATCTTTAGCATCCAAGAGTCATTTTTTCTCATCATACCTTTGAAATTTTTCTTTCCAATACGTGGTATAAAAATGTATTTTAATTATAAAAACAAATTTATAAAAAATAATAATATAATTAAAACAACAAAAAAATAATATTACTAAAAAGAATGAAAAAGTTTCAATTAGAGCACAGTGCTGGAATGCTGCTAATATTGTTTATCATGTCAATAAAATAGCACTTGAATCTATCGAACAAACTTGATTCATTCACAAGTCAAGAATCCAAAGATAACTTATAGAGTAAAGGGTAACAAAATCCAAAAAAAAATGCAAAATATGCAATTTAGGAAAGCTCTAATAAAGCCTTAATAATCTATCATTTATTCACTGTAACACTAAAGAAACCTTTATCTATTTCACACGTTTGTTCAAAAAATTGTGGGAGTGTTTTTGCGATCCATTTTTAAAAACATCTACTTTAATCCTCTGTCCAATCAACATAAATTTGAGATCGCATAGTCCATGTTTTATCTACATGTAAGAGCTAAATCTAATAGTCAAATCATGATTTTGATTTGGCGGCTCAAATCAAATCCTAATTTCTAAATCATGCTTTTAATCTTATCCATCCAATTGAGAAGTTTTCATAATGAAATGGTCTATGAACCTTCTGATCGTGTGGCTCCTATGTAGTGAGCCTTTTAGTTGTTTAGATTTTTATAATTTATTAACTAAAACTATGGTAGATTTTTAATTTTAATAATAATGAGTAGTTGGTTATTTTGCAAAGTGCTTCTAGTCATTAAAAAATATTATAGATAAGTGAATTCTTAAACAAGATAGACTGACAAAATTTTTACGAAATTTAAATAAAACTTTTAAGCTCATGTTATTCAAACATTTACTTGTCGATGCTCATTTACATTTTCTTATGGACCATGCTTCAATCATAAAACTAATAATCTCCACTTTCTCCTCAAATATGCTAAGTTCTCAATTTTCTTTAATTTTAATTTATTTTATTAAAACACTTATTTTTCAATAAGCTTTCATCAAGCATAAGATTTTTTATTATTTACATTTTGTGTCATCCAATTATTTTATTCTATTCCAAAGTTTATTATGTTGTATGATCATAGTGGTTTTTTATTATTTTGTTATGAGGATTTAGCTCTTTTGGAAAATTCCTTCAAATGAATGAGGATAGTATCTCAATTATAGCTAAATTTCTTGGGCAAAAATTTTTTGTGATCTCTAATCTAATAATTAAAATAAAATATTATATGTTATAATATAGATAAATTAATTTCAACTAAAATAATATCTATATACTTGTGTATGTATGTTGCACAAATAGAACTTGAAAAATTAATTTTTGAAAACTCAAATAAATAAAAATAGCCAAAGAAAATGTAAAACTTTGAGTTTTGGCAAGGATCTTACAAACAAATAAGTTATTGAAGAAATAATGATTGGTGCTAGACCTTAATCTTTCATAACCCCAATACACTATAAAAGATTTTATGCTATCCATTGCACAAGATAACTTAAATAATAAATTTTGTTAATAATTAAGAAGAATGAATTAAATACTTTTGAATTAAATTATGCAAGTCCTACATCGTTAGATATGGGTATAATTTGAACATAATAGACATAAAGAAATTGATTAGTTGGTTCATAATTTAAAACAGTAGTAAATTTGTGAACAATTTACATATAGATGTAAGGGAACTTGTCTTTAATTGTTATGCAATTTAATTTATAAATAATTAATTTTTAATGAATTTTATTAGATGTTTTGTTATCATTAAGGGAGATTATTTTGTTGACCCATTATCGTGATATTTTTTTTGATGATCATAAACCCTAAGTACAACTAATGAATTTATTTAAATAAACTTTAAATTTTAGATAAACGATCCCTCTATTCAAGGTAAACTTTGAAAAGAAGGAAGAGAAAAGGTGAAATTTTTGGATGATCATTTTTATTTGATTGAAAAATAACTAAGAGAAATATTATGAATTTAATTTTAGATATTATAATTTTGTTTTGATTAGAATGTTAAGATCAATTAAAATCGCTCTTTGAAGGCACAAAAACTAAATTTTATTTAAATTAATTCTTTTAGAAAAAAGGTTAGGATTCCAAAATCTAGATCAAAAGTCAACCATCTAAAGAATTATTTTTTTGTTCATCATATCATTAGAAATTTTACATAACTTAATTTACAAGTTTAGTATAATTATAATAATTAATTAGTTAAAAATAATAATATAATTACAATAATAAAAAGAAAAATATATTAAGAATACGAATCAAAAGTGTCTTGTTATAGCATAGCTCTTAAATGTGGGTAGCTAGGATTATTACATTGATAAAATAGCCCCAAAACTCATCAAATAATTTTGGTTCAATACATAACTCACATATCCCATTTTAATAGAGTATGAGTGCATTAGCAATAAGGGAAATAACTTCAGGGATTAACCAGGGGTTTACTAAACCTAAAGAATGCACTTATTATGTGGCATAAGAACGTTCATATAAAGCAATAACTATCAATCATTCATGCAATGTAGGACTAAAATGTGTGACCATTTTACATTACTATACTCAAAATTACTGGAGTGATTTTATCATCTAATCCTACAATCATGTAATCAAATGATCATAATGACATTAGACTTTAAAAAATAACAATTAGATTGGTTGTTCGATAATGTAATTTCATAATTGTACACTTCTTATTTTATCCATGCATAAGAGCCAAATCTTGTCATTATATCATAATTTAGATCTACTTGTCCACATCAAATAGTGCTTGCTTAATCCAAGCCATCTAATCATGTTTCTTTCTTAACCAAACAATGTGGGAGCCTTTAGATCGATTGGTTCTTGTGTAATCCCTATTTTAGCCATTATTTCAAGACATTAGGATTTTCATCATCTAAAATACTTGTTGATCATTCAACATTTTTAAGTATAAAGTTTTGTTTGTATTAATTTTTATTTTTTGTTACTAAATTATTTTATTTATTCTTCAAGTTTGTTAGGTTGTGAGGCAAGAGTAGTCAATTGGCAAAAGATTTATATTAGTTAAATTGGATTTTTTAATATTTTTTTACTGGTGGATAAAGCCATCATTTTAAGTTGATTCACCTAAAAATCATTTGCTAAATATTTTTTATACAAATTTTGTGATATTTTTTAAAAGTTTCTTATGAAAAGATAATCAACATATTTTAAAATAGAGTTAATTTTTTTTAAATAGTTTTATTATTTACTAAAATTCACTTTTAAAGACAAACATATATTTATTAAAAAAAATATATTAAAGTATTTTTTTAAATATTCTCTAAGAAAGGAAAATTTTTATTCCAAACAGTTAACCCTTATTTAAATAACACTTCATAATGACATATGATGATGTTTAGATCAATAAGAATGGGATGATTTGCTATAAATAAAAATTTGAGTTTCTCAAAATAATAGTAAAATAAATATTTGAAAATTATTTTATAAAAAATTTTAAATTTAATTTAAAAATATTCCCATTTCTTTTAATAATAACAATTTATAAAAATACTTGAAATAAAAAAATCAATAAGAGCTAAAAGGTACAATAATAATACTTGTGTGATTCCACTTAAAAAATGTACATCTAGTGTCGAGAAAATCCATGAAAAAATTTTATAAAAGCCATTTACCAAAAGATGTATAGGTTAAACCCTCATAATAGAGACAAGTTATGATAGCTTTACAACCAAATAAAATGACAATAGAGGTAAAAGATTTGGTGACATGAAATAAAAATCAATACAACTAAAATCCTATGGTTAAAGAAATGATTAAAGTGGTACAACTATCTTAGTTAAATCAATTCGAAAAAGAGAAAATTAATAACTTAGTTGACTTGTGAAGAAAGCTATAATTAAGTGTTTGATGACTAAAGGAAGTAGCTCCAATAGTGAGAATTATCTTTGGTTACTAATGGCTTAAAAATTTTCTTCATGTTGCAAAAACACTCATCATTCAATTTTGTGCAAAACTTCCCTTATTTATAGACTTTTTTAATAACTAAAAGTATTTATTGAACAAGAAAAGCAAGCATTATTGTATCATTTTTTTTTGTTTTTTAATTTAACAATTTTTATTTAAATAAAATATTCTTAAGGCTTAAATTAGCGTAGAGAGATGTTGCACATGAGTCGCCCTATTTAATTGATCTAAGATTATTTTTTCTGTAAAACTGCATGTTGGATGAACGAGATTTCATTAGGATGTTTAGAAAAAGAATTTCATCAGAACCCCATTAAATCTATCTTCATCTAATGGCCAGGTTTATCCAATAATATAAAATAATATAAGGGATCAAGATCGCTTTATCATGAAATTGCTTGATCAGAAAATCTTTATAAGTCCCATAATTCAAAAGCATGCTGTGTAAAAATAAGGCTTTGTTTAGTCCAACATTATGAAAGTGAATACTGATGTTTTGCATATAAAGCTTACATGTTTCTTGAAGTTAGGTTATCTGAGATTAACTAGCTTCTCGTTTGCTCAAAAGTCAACACTCTTGCTATCTTTGATGATGTAGAAATTATATATGCAGATAAGAAATTACTAACCCAATCTAATAACCTAAAAACTATATTTGTTGTTGCACTTAGTATCGTAATTGACAGACGAGTTTTGGAACTTGCATTCAAGACCTCTTAATGATAGACAGTATGTTTTAGGTGCTGTAAAGACTTTTGGTTCTTTTACAAAAAATTAGTATTGTGATAATTAGCATTAATTTTTCTTATCAATTATTATAATTATAATGTATATTTTATAAAAGTTATTGAATAAATATAAACATATAATAAAAAATTAAAATGAATTCAAAGATAATAAGCGATAAAGAATTACGTTTTTTTAAGACAAAATAATTTTTAGAATATTAATATTAATAAGCTTTAAT
This sequence comes from Vanilla planifolia, assembly GCA_023846275.1. Taxonomy (NCBI): domain Eukaryota; kingdom Viridiplantae; phylum Streptophyta; class Magnoliopsida; order Asparagales; family Orchidaceae; genus Vanilla; species Vanilla planifolia. Next base: position 391,872 of record JAIUJO010000184.1, read on the forward strand.
TTTTTTCTTATAATAAATATTTCTTTTAAGGTTAATAATTTAACAAAAGTAAAATTAAATTACCTAAAATTTAATTCAAAATGTATGTTTTCATAGTTTATTACTCCAGCTAAAACAGTTTTCATGGGATTTCACAAATGATGCACTTCTTCAAGTTTTCCTATTAATACACACATTGTCCATATAAAAGTTAAAACTTAATTTAAATTTCTTTTAAAGGCCCTTAGAGGTTATTATCATAAACAAAATGCCATGGCAATAAGTCCATAACACAACAATCTTTCTATTTTGACGATAATCAAATCTTTAATAAAATTGAGAAAAACATAAATTATTTATAAAAGGAATATGTAATTAGTTAAAGATAAACTCCCGTTACATATATGTCATTACATCATTAATGCTCCACCTCAATTTATGATTATTTCTTCCAAACTATTTTAATTTTTACGGTTTTTTACTTTTGTTATCACTTAAAATGACTTAATTTTTGTAAATTATTGTTAAACTTAAAATGTTATGAAATTTATAAGAAATTTTAAAAATAGTTTATTTTTTAAGAAACCACTTTGCTCTAATTACACTTTATTGAATAGTCTAGCTCACATAATTCTTTTCAAATTGATTTAGTTTATATTTTTGTAGTAATTACCAAAAAAAAAATTTTATGGTATATTGTATTATCATGATTCAAAATTTGTAAAATTGATTAATTGTTGTGATTGTCAGGGTTACCCTTGTAATTGATGAATTAAGATTTATATCTTTAGCATTTAATTCTAAAATTCTTATTTACTATGAAAAAAGACATGCATTTTTGAAAATAATAAACTAGTAGCCTTCAAAGTACATTGGTGTTCAATAAGCTTCAAAGTTGAACACATCTACATCAGTTTCTGTAATTGTTTTTTTATAAAATAGAATGTTAGCTTGTTAATTTTTAAATAGTTTTTATGGTAATTAAAATATTGAAATTTAATTTTTATATTTGATCATTTAAAAAAAAAATTATAATCAAACCTCCAAAAATAAAATTAATAAAAAAAGTATTAAAAATTTAAAAAAAGCAAAGAAGATGTTAAAAAATTAATATTCAAAGCATTATGTATAACACTAATAGCACATATATTGAAATATAAATTTATTCAACCCAACATTGTAATTAATTGAAAAGATTAACCAAAAAAAAACAATTAGATGACATAACATCATTATTTTTTAAATGTATTTGTATAAGCAAGCCAATTACAATCAATTTACATTGATAAAAGAAGGTATATGAGACATCAAAAATTTAAAATCTCAGAGATAATAACTTAATTAATTAATTTAGTAAAATAAATTTAATTAGTCAAAAAACGATATTGAAATAACACAAAATCAATTAAAATGTTTACACAATTTGAGAGTACAAATGACTAAAGAAAAATTAAAAGAAGTTATTAACTTTGAGAATTAAGAACAACAAAAATTATAAGTATTTACAAGAAAAACTATTTATATGAGTGCAAAAAATTACTCATAAACTTAGAAAAATGATCTTTAGATTTGTAAGAAAAAATAAAGACTGAATTATGCAAAACTTTTAGGACATTCTGTTAAGAAATTAAAATAAAAAAATGTAATTCATTAATAAAGGTGAAAGTATTTGTAATTAAATTTTAATGTTAAAAAGTATTTGTATTGTTTTAAAAAAAATATATTAGCAAAATTCTAATTATAGTATAACTCAATAGAAAAAATTTAACAATTTTTGGAATAGATATTATGTAATTAAAAAATAAGATATAAAATATTATAAATTAAAAATCATATTAAAAAGTTAAAATATATATCTCAAAAAAATACATATCAACACAAATAAACAAATAATACGAAAGATAAAAAACAGTAATCTATGGAATAGTTAAACATCAATAATATTTAGAGTTAGAAATTTGTGAACACGATATCTATAAGATGGGGCGAAAAATACAAATTTAAAGAAAATTAAAATTAACTCATTTTTTGCACATTAACTAATGTTATAAATATTAGTAAGATTCTTTTAATTTTGGAGGACAAAATCAAATAAACTTTTAAAAATTAAATATAGGTTTTTTGTACAAAAATAATTAATGTCATTCCAATAACATCTTCTTAATTGTTATTATTCTTTCAAGAATGTTGTTTTAGGAAAACTTATTTATTTTCACAAAATCATTTTTTCCCAAATTCAAAATCAAAGAACAATATAATGTAAGAATTTTTTTTCTAAATCAACATGAAGGGATAGTTTTATAATTCCAAATAAAATAAACTAAATTTACTAAGTTTTGGAGTTAGACTTAGTTCATCAATTGCTAAAGAAATGATTTCTACATTTTGAGTTACACATAAGAAAAACTACCAACCCTAATCGGCTTATACTCACAAGTGAATTGCATAATAAAATATTTCATCAAACTCTTTCATTAAAAAATCAATGTTTTATTTTAAAACAAATGATTCAAATATCATTTAAAAAATAATTACTAACAAAAATATGATTCATCAAAAATTGTTTCTTAATCAAGTGTTCAAGAGTTATAACAATTTTTGTTTCCCTTGAGCAACTTTAATTTTGTGTATAAAAATAATAATTACAAGAAAAATGTTTATTATAAAAGTGTGTTAAAATTATTGAAACTATCACAAATAAGTAATTGTGAATAATAAAATTAGTTATTTAATAAGGCATAGTTGAATTTTTTATAATTAAATAAAAATGATTATAATGATAAGGAAATAAATAAATATGAAAACATAAAAAGAAAAACATAATATCATCAATATTATAAACTATTTCAAAATTTCAAAATATTTACTAAGCATATTAAAAATTTCTTAATAATAGAAAAATATTGCATTAGAAATAAAAAAAACCTCACATTAATAAAAATAAAAAAAAATTAAGATATTTGAATTCTCAACATATTGAAAGCTATGTACAAAACGTATTTATTATAAAATGTTTTCAAAAAGTAGTGTGTAAAAAATTTTCAAAACGAGATCATGAACTTAAAACACGAATCTCTAATTGTAGAAGTTAGGACGATAAAAAAAACTTGTGTGGGCAAGCTTTTTTTAAAGGATTATGAATGCTAGAGGTGGACATAAAGATACTTAGGCATATGTGAGCATGATTTCTTCTTTTGTGCACCTAGATAACAAGGACCATTTTGCAAATCTAAACATGGTTTACATTATGTATGTGGTATTGGGTGGTGTTTCACTTTTTTTTTGTACTTTTTTTACCAATTGCATAATGAATATTTGCCTTTTTTTTATTTACTGAGATATTTTTATTAATATTTTGAAATGTTATTTTTCATATTTTTTTATTTTAGTGATTATTCTTTATGTTATCTTTTATATTTCAATTTGTTAGTATATATTAAAAATTTTGGATGTTATATATCATTTATCATTTTTCTTTTTTTTATTTTCAAAAATTTATATTAGTATTATTTTCTTAAACATATTTTCTTTTTATCACTAAATAATATTATATTATGATATCTTTAGTGCTTTAAGTTTTTAAAATTTCATTAATTTTAACTTGACTATTTTCTTTAAATTCGCGTGTTCCCACAATTATTTAACTTTTTTTTGATATGCCATACATATATATTATTAAATTAAATATGAAATATTGAATATTGCAAATAGTTTTATATTTCTTAGCCAGTAATATTTTGTTAATTTCAAAAGTACTTCTCATAAATGCATGATGGGACTATTGATTACTAAATTTTCCTTCACAACTATGGTTAATTTACTACTTATGCATATTGGTATTTATTACAAATTTTAGATTACCTTAAAAGTTTCTTCACTTTTTGTGGACATAATATTTGTATTTGTTTTGTGTATTTACTCTATTGAAATTTGAAAAACATTTTTTAACATATTGTAAAAAAGATTTACGTTTCAAATATTTTATTCGATTATATAAGAAAAATTTTAAAATATTCTTCAGTGAAGACTTCAAAATGTTCAATAAAATATTTTAATATAATGATAAAATGTTTTATTAAAAACATGCTTCTTATTAGATATTATAGCAAAACAATGACAGGAATTAGAGCATGGATACTTTTTGATGCATCTATAAATTTTAAAAAACTAACAAAAGACGTTGCAATTAAATTTAAAAATATTAAAATATTACAAAAGAATACGTTAGTACAAGCAAAGGATCACAAATGTAAGGAATAAAAATATATAAAACTATTCAGACAAAAGAAATTTTAAAATATATAGATTTATTTAAATATCATGCATGAAGTATTTTCTATTTACTTATAACAAAGTTTCAAATTTAAAAATCATATCATATTCTAGGTATCATAAATGAGCTATTGTAATTTCAAAAAGCATAGAAATTTTCCAAAAATTATAACAAAATCCAATGATTAATTTAAGAAAACTTACATTACGATTATATAAAATGTACACAAGTACAAGAAAAAAATAGTGACATAAATATAATGAATATTTAAATTATTTTGCAAATTTATACATAAGATTAACAAAATTATTTCTAAAGAATTTTAATTAATAAAGCTACACATTGTAATAAAAATTAAAAAACTAAAGATTAAAAATAATATCTAAAAGAATAATGGAATAATAAAAATGTTGAAAAAATTTTATCCGATAACTTTTAAAAAACCATTGTTGTTGTGGATTACATGACAATTTTGAAAAGAAAAAATCAACAAATTATTATATTTAAAATAATGCAATAATAAATATATCGTATACACATCTCATTAAAAGTAAATAATATCTCTTAATTAATGAGGTTTAGTTGGACATGTGGAGCACGAATGACAACATTAATTGGAATTTCCTTATCTTTGTAACACAACAATTTAGGTATTATGACATGTTTTTTTATAACTTAGTGCATAGTTTTGTATCTATCATTATAGGGATGACATCATTTTTATGAGAATGTTTTTATTAGAACTTCAAAACATTTTTTAATTTTTTATTTATTAAAATTAATTTTACATACAAGTTGAGAAATTTTTATACTTATTAAAATTATTCTAATCCTGAATGATCTTTTTACAAAATTAATACTTCTTGAATAGTTTATTCCTATTTTTGCAAACTCATAAGCCATCCATTAGCAAATGTTGCATACAATTTTCAAGTGTTTACAATTTTTAAAGTTTTTTTTACTTTCTTATTTTAATTCAATTATTTTATATCCACAGTACGACACAAAATATTTTTTGTTTTATGTTAAACCAATGTTAGTGCCAACATCGAAATAATATTAAAATTTAGGTATATTATTTGTTTTCTTGCCATAAAATTTTTAATTGTTAATATATATTTTCATTGTTAATTGTTGTATAATAATTTCTTTGATATGTTGCACAAATAATTTTAACATTTCAAATGTTCAATATCTTAAATTAATTTGAAAAAAAATTATTTTTTTCTTATTTCACATTTCCTTAAAATTTTATTATTAAAAATAAATTAGCATATATTAAATAAAAAAAAAATTTAAAAAAAATTACTTTTAGAAATAAGTTTCAAAAGAGCACTACAAACAAACATCAAACCAACTATATGGTGTTAGAATTTTTCATGGTTTCTTTGAGCAAGTTGAAACTTCTAACATGATTTTAGGGACATTCTATTATAGGTATGCTCGTATCCCATATTGGGTATATCTCATGCACATTATCTTTTTGGCCCTTTATTATAGTGAATTTAGGAATGTTTTTGATCCTCGCCAATCATGATAATGTTAAAGTCTATTTGAAAGTGTGAAGAAAAGGTCAGGTTTGATGAAGATGTCTCCAAAAAGGCTACTCCCTTCGAACTCACTTTAATAGGTAAATTTTTCAATTGGATTACATTATTTTAAAGAAGTGGAATAGACTAAATAATTCTTATGTAAATTATATTATATCATGCAGTGGATGTTAAGTATCTGGTTTATTAGAATGTAAAGAAATATATATTAAATTAGTTAGTAGATGATGATATAATTTTGTTAGTTAGAAAATGGTGTCATTATTCATAAGATTTAGTCCATTATTACATTCATATTTCTTATTAATGAATAATTATTCTATAGCATGGCTCAAAGATTCCCCATTGAGCCACCTAGCTCTCCCCTTCATAATAAGATCAAGTTGTTAAACATTATGCAAGAGTGCAGTTTGAGAATATTAAAGTTAGTAAATTAGCTAGTTAATTTATTTTATTTATTCCATCATTAATAATATATATTTGACACTTATTATTTTATATGACATAAGAGTTTATCAAATTGTCTTATAAGACTTGGTACATACCATTTAATTTTTCATATGAGACTTTTCTAGGTATTCATGCAATTTCTCTAGATTGGATTAGACTCCAGTGGTTTTATTGATTTTTTGGATAACTAATTCATGTTTTGCTCATGTGGTTAGAAAAAATAGTTGGATTCTTGGCATGATACTATTTTTCTTAAAGCCTACAAGTACAATATGATTATATGATTCTTTAGAATTCTTTTACACTTATGGTTTTTTTTAAAAAATTAGGTTTAACAGTGTAATATCATTTGCGAGTTAAGCTAAGAAAAAATGATATATATATATATATATATATATATATATATATATATATATATATATATATATATATATATATATATATATATATGTATATAAAATCAATTATATTAAGAAAAAGTAGTTATATGTGTTTGTATGTGTGTTTCTACAATTGAATCAATTATAAAAGGAAAAAATAGTTATATAATAGATTGAATATCTAAAATCAAAGTTCATTTTACTTTTAATGGTTTACTTTTGTTATATTATAAAATGGTAATTGTTGTTATCACAATGACCCCATGGAAGATCAAAGAGATTTTGATGATTATAATGTAATTATGTGAAGTTTTAACATAATCATAAAGCTTAGATATATTTTGTCTAAATATGTGATGAATATGACCTTCAAAGAGATGTTAAGAACTTTTACAAGCATGATTTTGTGATATTGACCCGTAAACATGGTGAGTTATTTGGTGACAACAAAAAAAATATTTCTAATAAATTTTGTTTAGTAAAATTCTAAATCTTCGATTGCTAACGTTTTTATTCATGGAAGATGTTAAAGATGAAGAGTAGGAAATATCAAATCCATGAAACTCATCTTGGTTAGAGTAGCAGGCCACTGGTAGATACATTTTGAGTTAAATTTTAGGTGTTTTCATTTTTTTATTTAGAATTTTAGTCTAATTTTGGTCATCTATTTAATTTATAAAAAATAAATTGAAATCTAAATAAATCAACCTTAAAGATATCTTTTTAATATCTTTGATAATAATGTCAAGATCATCTTAAGAATCATTTTTATTTACTTTTGTAATTTTTTCCAAAATAATCAATTAAATTTTTAAAAAACAAATTCTACTTGAATTAACTAACATAAACCTATGGAACAATTTTTAAGCACGGTAAATTAATTTTGAACCCTTTTCGCTACAGTAATTGGAACAAGGCCTTTCGCCCAAACATAGATCGAAGTATCTTAAATCAAGGCACTACTCCTTGCATTAATAATCAATTAATCATGTTTTTAGAAGTGCAATGACTTCAAAAATCAAACTTGGTGGCATTAAGCCCTAAATCAAACTACTTTTAAAGCAAACAAAATCTCTTATATGGAGAAAAATTAAGAGAAAATACACCATATGAGACTAAATTTTAAAACTTTTTCCTCATAGCTAACTTGTAAATTATGGTAGTGATGGGACTTATCTAATAATGCAATTTTATAATCAAATGATCATTTCCACCATCACCCTATTCAAGCAATAATTATACTAACAATCTGATCACTTAATTAAACCATCACATGGTCCGCATTTAATCGATTAGTAAAATTAAATCTAATCAATATATCATAATTCAAATTTAGTAGCAAAAATGAAATCAAAATTTCTATACTACTCTAGCTAATTCCTAAATCATCATTTGTGCAATTTTCATAATCAAACATTCCAAGATTCTTTTAATCATGTCGGTTTTGTGCAATGATTATTTTAACCAATATTTAATTCTTCTTATAAATTTATTTGAAATTAAATTATATATTAATTTAAAAACATCTTTCGATTAAAACATCAAATAATTAGTTTGGTAAATAATCTATCATTGGCGAATTTTTAAAATTTGTGTAATTATTAATCAAAATTAATTCATAAAATATTTATAAAAAATTAAATAAAAATTTTAAGTAACGATATTAAAACCATTTGTAGCCAATGCTCATTATTTCATCGATACATTATGTCATTCTTCACCAACTCGATATTCCTTCTTAAAACAACAAAGCTCTCATTTTCTATTTTTCCCTTTAATTAAAATACAATACATGTGCCTTGTGGAGTGTTCGCCAAGTGCAAGAATTACTTTGTACATATTTATTTGCTACTTTCTTTTTCTCTTCCTATAAATCCTACTTCACTATAAGACATTTCTAGCCTATTTTGTCTTTCTATTTAATTGTTCAAAGAGTTTAGCATATCTAGTTTTTGGCAAAAAGCCTATATAGTTTATTTTTTTTGCCTTATCTTCTTTAAAGAGGATGTAGTTTTGATTTTAGGTTGAACCACTTAAAAATACTTAACTACACTTTAAAAGTTTTGTTGACCATTTTATTTCACAATTTCCTTAAAAACTTATTATTAAATAGAAGTGAACATATTGTAAACGAAATTTAAAATTTTTACAAAATTTCTTTCAAATATTTGTTTAAGCTTATTTCAAATATTTAAAACATTTTCATTAAGTGTTTTTGTAAGAAATAAACATTGGTTTTTCAAATAATTCGCCCATTATCTTGTTGAACAACTCTTGACATGATGCAAGGAGCTCATTTACTTAAGAAGAATGTTAAAACTCAAATCAACTATAAGGAGTAAATTGAAAGGAAGGAATTTATTGAAACGTAAGAAAAGAAGTTGATATTTGAAATGAAGAGTTAATAGCCTGGGGGACATGTGGCCAAGCTTAAATAACAAACAAAAGAAAAAGAGTAATTTTGAGGAAACGTTTCTACTAAATATAATTTAAAATTAATTATTTATAAGGATTAATTACATTATTTATGGTTTTCTTGATTTTTAAAATCATAAAGTGGTGAATTTATAGACAAGTTTTAAAAGAACTTCAAAAGCTAAAATTGAAGTTATAATAAGGTGATAACTTTTTTCAAATTTGTTGTGAGCAAGATCACACTTCCAACATGATTCTAGGGACATTCTTTTGTTAGTATGCCCCTCTCCCTTACTGGGTATATCCCATGTCTGCATTTATTTTGTGGCCCATCTTTTATGGTGAATATGGGAAATTTTTTTATCCTTGCCAATCATGATAATGCTAATGTCATCTTTAAAGTGCAAACAAATGGTCATATTTGATGATGATGTTGTCTTAAAAATGTTGCTCCCACCAAACTCATTCAAATAGGTATGGTTTTCAAGTGGAATTTCAAAGTGTATGAATCCAAAACAACTGGCATCTTTAAATACATTGCAAATAGATAAGCATGCCCTCCTATGATTTTCACTAGAATGGAAAACATTTAAAGTTTGATGTACAATATTTTTTAAAATTGTACACTTCCAAATGAGTCTCCTCAAATAGTTTCGACTTTTTGCCTAAATAGTAAACATTTTTAGGATCCAATATGGATCACATTAGAGCACATTCCAATCAACTTGGTTAACAAGTAGGCCCTATTCTCGATCATGTTAACAGTTAGCAAGTCATTAAAAGTAATGCTATGAAAATAAACTTAACAAGGCCCCATGGGGTTATGGTCTATGCTTTCGTCAATCTTGCTAAAAATCTTCCTTTAGATATTAGAATCTCTAGAAAGATTTGGTGCAACAAACGATTATGGAAAACAAATTAATAATGAAAATTTTCTTAAATACTTTCAAAGCAATTGTAAACAAGAACTCTCAATGATCCAATGCAAGCAAGAAAAGAGTTCTAAGCCCTTCTATGTTAGAAATGGAGAAGATAAGACAATTCTAATTATTGAAGTAATAAGAAATGTGAAACCTCAAACTTTGGTGGCCATTGATATAGAAAACAACATCAACACCCCACTAAATCACACAACATCTACACATAATAAAAAAAATCTAAATGTATCATAAATCATATATTCAATGATAGTATGATCAATTTCAATTATTAATTATAAAGTAGGACATGTAGCTTAAGCAAGAAGTAGACATTCAACCTCTCAAAGGCTCAAATAAAGATCTCTTGGAAAAAGCTAAGACTCTCAAGATTTATCACATAGACTCTAATGGCTTTGTAGTGGCTAATTGTGAAAAGTAAATGAGAAAACACACTAAATGAAATGTTAAAAAAAGTGATTTTCTTAAAAATGACAAAAAGAAACTTTCAAGAATCTCAAAATGTTGACATTATAGTTTGTAATTAATAATGCCCTATTATTTAGCATAAAAGGTTTTGCTAGTTTAATAATAGGTTATTGCCTTAATAATATGATCAGATTAATGAAAATTAAGTAAAGGTGTTTTAGTTGTAGTACTTAGAATGTTAAAAATTGAAAAAGAAGAATACTTTCTTCAAAAGGTGATAGTTAAATGTTGTGTTTCCTTTTGGTGTATGCTAACAACTCTTTTATTAATAGAAGAGATCTTTGGGGAGATTTAAGATTGATGGTGGAGGCCAATTTTTGGTGCAAAAGGTGAGGCAATAGGGTATTGCGTGGTGCAACACTGGTGAATTGATGCATCACTTTGGGTTCCAATTTTGACGAGTAACATAGGTAGAGAGGCATTGAAATTTCGAGTCTAGTTTGTGGTCAATGTAGATTTAAGAGAGTTAGCACGAGATGGCAAGTGAGTGTTATTGGTGGTGGTAATGATGGCTGTTAGAGGTGGATGATAGCAAAAAAGGAACAAAACTTTAAGCCATTTTGAAATCAATGTTTAAGAAAATTTTGTACTAAAATAATGGTAAGATTGTTGAAAGGATGGTTTATACTAAATATAATGATGAAAATCTTCAAAACATTTTCAATTATTCTTTAAAAAACCTAAACTAAAGTATAGATGAAAATAAATTGATGAACTAGTAAAAATAAATAGAAATATGCAATAAGTAAGGGTCAATTGTAGTTCAACCCGACAACAGCAAAGATAACGAAGACGAATGAGAAGTATAGTGGCAAATCCTCGTCGAGCGCCATGTTCGAATAGAAGTAGTACATCTCCTAGTTTAACCTCTACGTGATGTACTAGATTGGACTACATTAGATGTATAAGAGCAAAAAGATAGGTTCTATGTAGCTTAAAAATGGTGATAAAAACACAAATGTCTTCTATACAATGTTTAATAACAGTAAATAATGGGTAATATATAAATTGTTAAAGATCCAAGTGGGAGTTAGGACTTAGAGAAGGATTTAAACGCCAAATATATCTTAGATTGCTAGATAACTTACTATTCCCTACTAAGAAAAATGGGAGGTGCTTCGCTTTAAGATTCTTATACTAACTAAAATGTAATATGGTACTAATTCAACTAGTTAATAAGAAGAAAATACAATGAAATATTTTTTTGATAGATCTTCATGTTCTTATAGATTGGATGGGTTTATTAGTTTATTTTACCAGCATTGTCCGTCAATATTTCGAGATGAAATTTCTGATGCAATCAATGATTTTCTTATTGGTAGCCATCTCCTAAATAATGTAGTAATACTAATTTAATTTTCCTTTTAAACACAAATTTCAACACTTCTTTTGAAGACTTTATGAAAATTTAGATGTATAGTTTTTTAAAAAAATATACTAATTTGTTGGTAGTTAGCTTATGGTGTTTCCTACCAACCATCATCTCAATGGAGCAATCAACTTAAGCTAAGGAATAGGAAATCACTAAAAATATTTTACTTACATAAGAAATCAGACTTTCATAAGGGCAACTTAACGATTCAAATGAGAAGTTAAAAGCTAATAGCTCTATTATCAAGCTAGACTTCAAGAATTTGTTTAATAGTATATCAAGGAGGAAATAAATAATACACAAGTTTAACTTCAGTAGTTAATTTATTAATGTTGTCATGAGTATCTAGAATATAAGTTTATTTTTTGTCATTATTAATGCTAAAGGAAATTGTCCATCTAACTCTTATATTGGCTAAAGCATTGTAACCCCCAATCCCTATTTCTTCTCCACATTGTAGATAAAGCACTAAGGAGAGGTTTAAACAATCAACATATACTAGGTAAAGTGAGGAACTATGCCACTCCAAGTGGTTGTCAACCAAAGTCTCATTTGTTCTTTGTACATTGCCTAATCCTTTCCTTAAGAGGTGATAATCACTTAATCAAAAATATCAAGTTATTCTTCTCTAGTCTCTAGTGCACATCAAGTTTGCAGATTAATGTACAGAGGATCTACTTTAATAGATGTACCAAAAAGAAACACAAGCAGGAGAACATTGATAATGAGCTCATGCTTCAAAAAAGATACTATCTTCCTATCCTTTAACTCAAAAGCACATTATTTGAAGGTAGTAATTAAGTGGTCCATTTTGAACACAAGATTAATAAAAACATGCAAAAAGAAATTACTCTCAATAAGAGGCAGCAAATGTTAGTCATGTGCTATAGTCAATAAAACTTTACAATCTAATGGTGTCTTATCTTTTTAAAAATTTTATTAATTTTGTAGAAAGTATGGTAAATAGTTTCCTTTAAGGTGATTGTGAGTTGGTGAGCAAGCGTCCATTGGCTAGCTAGAACATGATTAGCTTTCCCTATGAAAAGTATGGATTATTGGTTAAGAAATAAATGAATTTTAGGGATGCATATGATGCAAAGCATTTTTAGAAGGTCTACACCTTAAACATTATCCTTTTAACATACGTGATATGCAATATGCTTAATAGAAAATGTTGTCAAGCTTGCTCATTGTCTTGGAATCAAATAAAGAGAATCATTCTCACTATTTTGTATTTTACAATACTTGGAACAAAATAGATGTGGATGGCAACAATTATTGGACCACATCAAGGATGGAAAATTCACTATCAACTCAGGATAGGATAAGCTTAGTATTAATTAATTACGTTATTCATAAGTCACAAAAAATAATGTAAACTAATTATCAACCTTCCAAAACTCTATTAAAGTGGAACATCCTAAATAACAAATTATCTATTTATAACAACTTAGGAAATTTGAACTACAATTTATAGTTGAATGCCTTTTTTGTGCATATAAGGACTCTCAAATGAATCTTATGAAAACCCTTTGTAATGAATCTTGGCATCAAAAAACCCCAACACCATGATTCAAGAAATGCTTCTATAATGGTGAAAGTGTAGTCAGATAAACTCAATAGCTTTTGATGGATTCAATAGTCTACCATCTCTCATATGTTGCAATATCTAGAAGATAGATATTAAAAACAATTCAATGGGCAAATATTCCCTGTAATTTCCTTAAAGAGTTCAACGTAATACTTATGCAATACTCAAATGTTGTCTAATTATGTAAAAAAATTCAATAGATCCTTAAAGAAAAAAATATGCATTGCTTCCTTTATTTTTTGAGATCAATTGAATTATAAAAAAGTTGTTCAATGGACTCCTTTAGTAGTGGATTTAGTCAAATCAATTACTAATGGATTGACTAGAGGGAACCGTGGCCCTATAGGTTATTTTTATGTGATTAGAGACTACTTGTTATTGCTATTAAAGCACTCTCATTTTATATAGTATCTTAAAAATATTTAAGTTGAAGCCAATGAAATACTACGTTGTTCAAACTTATGTGATAGTTTGGGGTTACAGAGACATCATTATAAAACCAAACAATTAATCAATCCTTATAATGATGCATAAAACCATTGGAATCCCTTACTATATCTTAACCCTACTAAATAAAATGAATCCATTTCTTTGCAAAGTTGTTGAATTCTAACACATGTTTAGGGAAGGAAATCTAGTAACAAACTAGTAGGTTTAAATAGCTTGTAACTGTATTCATTTAGAGGTTTTTAATTTCATAAGAAATTCTAAAAGTTTGAAAAGCTATAATTAAGATTGATGAGGAGAGATGTTGATATATTCATATAATGATTATAAGGTAAGTCATGCAACTAATGCCTCAATAATTGAATGTACGAAATGCATTCACACAATCGTTATGGTTGACTTTAATTTGTTCTTACGAAAATTACTGAGCATTTGGGGCCAAAAAGTGTGAACTAAAGTCTTGGAAGAAGGGACTAGATTTTATCATATATCTTTTATTTTGTCTTAAAAATCAATTTTCTTAAACTACTTTGGGTTCACATAACTTATGTCAAGTTAATCATATTCTGAGGCAAAGGAATGAACTTATTTCATGTGTCTCATTTCATAACAGGAAAGCCAATATCCATCAAGTTCCCCAATTTTAACAAATGATAACTGTTCTTCTTATATATAAGATCATGAATTTTTTGCAAAAAAATGAATACATCCAACCCATTCCAATATATTCCATTCAAACTTCCACTTGATTCTAGCAAAAATTCAAAAGAAAGGTTCATAAAATTATGACTACTTTTGCAAAAGTAAATTTAGTACATATTAAAATAAAATTGTTTCTATAATATTAATTTAAATTTGTGAATTAGGATGCTACCTATCAAATTTATAATTCTTTTTAGGGATAAGGCATGTAAAGAATGAGAGAAAAGCCATTTCTTACTCAAAAATTTCCATCATTTGATCTAATGGCTGACATAATTATTCATCAATTTTAGTTACATAACATGCTTCTACATCCTCATCATCTAGTACTCCTTCATTCATTGGCCATTACATCCTCCCAATCAACCTTATGTAAAGACTAGTTCAATGGCATAAATTTAGTATGATGGACTGAATTAGGCAATACATAAGACTCCCTATTTATTTGGATTCCTTGCACCTTTATCATGTCATTCAATGATATTAATGTGGTCATTAATGACCAAAAAAATACGTTGACACTTATTGACTTTTTCAACATGTATTGTTATAGAGTTCATCATGGTATTGAATTATTTCTTTGTAGCAATACAATTGCTAGCTAAGTAGGCTACCTAACATAGATCTTTAGTTTGGTCCAAAACATTTTAATAATGCTTCAATACTCAATTTTGAATACCTCAATGGGGAAAAGTTTCTTAACATGCTACTATATCATTCATTAATTAGCCTAATATATCATTTCACATCAAGACTATCATCCTCTATAAGTTTTTCTTGATGCTAGTTAATCAGATCTATCTTTTGTCTTTCTTTTTTGTTTCAATGTCATTCTGATACTACGACTCATTAGAAAGGATTAGACAAATATGTTTACTCTAATTTGTTTTTCTTATGACGTACAATGGTGAAATCCATACATGTAGTACACAATATCTTTGTTCATAGCAAGATTATCATTAGCTAAATATGTGGCATGACATGAACCATTTGGATTTCTTTGAAATCCCATTGATTTGAGTCAAATTATTTGGACCTTGGTTTACCATTTTATCAGTCTTTTCATAAAAGTTTTGTCGTATGATTCTCATCATAAAATTTGTTAGTTCCATACAACAAGAGCAATCATTACACTTTATGTGTGCATGTACAATTTCATTGCAAAACATATGTGAAATCAAACATGATCACTATGGATACCTCTATGCATTGGACTCATTCCAACCAATATATTGAGTTGGTAATAATGATACTTCAATGAGACACTCCAAATCATTGAATGGTAACTAGTTATCATATGACATTCACGTGCAACAACAAATCGAAAGCTTATGGATGCTCATCATCACACACACACACATAACAATCGCAGTCTTTAGAAGTCTTCATAATAATAATAATGCATTTTAAGTAATAAACTATAACTATTGTAACCTCCAATATGTAGTAATATTTTTCTTAGAAGAAAAGGTTGAGAAGTGTTTAATATAGCCTTGTAATGGTGAAAAAGTTGATAAAATGATTTCAGGAGAAGTTAAGTACTTGTAATAAATATAAATAGAACTTTATAACTTATGATCAATATAATCATCCATTGGTAAGATTACATATCATTATTTAATTATTAAAAATTTTAAAAGCCTCATTTCTTCATTTTTGCATTGCCACACCAATAAAGCCATGTATAACATTATCATAGAAGCTATAAGTATCATTTATATCAACAACATAGCTTAAAAAACTATGCAATCTTTTGATATCTACATTCATATCATTACAGACATCATATGTAATAAAAGTAAACATTATTTCTATTTTAAAGGGAATATTGTAGAATTTTGTTTTTAGTTTAGAATCATCCAACAAGTCAGACATCACCCTTCTAAAAAATCATTGAGTAGTTATGTTCTAGAATTTAAAAAATATTATTAATTTGTGACATAGTAGAATTCTATACATCACACATGGGTTCCACCTAGAGGCATACTAGTCTTACTAGGACTTAGAGCCATTCGAAGCTTAGTATCTCTACATTTACTTAGTCTCTGATATTATTCCTATTATAGAGGCCAATTATAATTGACCCTTGTATATCACACTTTTTAATTTTATTTTTATTAATTTTTTCAATTATTTGTATTTATAATTTACCTTAAGCCATTTGGAGATTGATTGGGAGCTTTTGAAATACTTCTAGATTTAAATTCTATCGAAGATATCCTTATAGTAGTATGGTGATTCTATTAGCAAAAGCTTGTTTCAAAAAAGCTTTTAAAAGCATAAAAATTGAGAGTTGGGTTGCTTTTTAGTACTGATCGCTTCATCGTTCACCTTCGTCGCAACTAGTGTCAGTTCTTCTGGCTTGCTCAACCCACCTTAACTCTTCGAACTCATTTATCCTCTCAACACACACTGACCAGTGTTGATTCACAATCCATGAAATTTTCTAAATTTTCAACAAATTTCGACGTATTAGCTTATGATAATATACAAATTAGACATGACAACTAACTGCGCCTATCTGCTTGTAGTGCACAAATCACATAGGCCAGCTCCTTGCAACTCACAAAACTAAGACTTAAGATGCACTAGCCAATTTGGGAGCGTCTTATGCCAACTTAATTTTTCTTCATTTGAAGAAAAATTTTTGGCTAAATTTAAATTATGTTTTTTATAATTTGTGATGAATTTTAAAATTTCAAAAATATTCTTTAAAATTCTAAATTATGTTCAATTGTATTACAAAAATATCTTTTCATATCGTAGGCTAACAAATTACCATTATAGCTTTGAAATCTCTATAAATAGTGATGTTGCCAATATTGTAAGTAATATAATTTTAATGGAATAACAAAGTACTTCCATTAAGCTAGTTTAATGGAAGCATGCTATCTATATTTAAAATAATGGTGTGATTCTTGATGTTACCTAGGAAGGAGAGTTAAAAGACCAAAAAAAGAGATTCTAACATGTTTTTAGTATTTACAAGTGCATCAAATCACTAAGAAAGCTCTTAATTACTTAATTTTAACTTTTGAGAAATTAATCACCTCATCCAAATTTCGAGTTTGCCTTAATGAACTTGTGATTTTGTTTTTTAGTATTCAAAAACTCTACTTGTTTGCCCTAACACATCACTACAAACTTGAGAATTCTGGATGTTGGTTATTAAAATCACTTTTTCATTAGGTTAACATTCCTAATGTAAATGATCAATGTATGCCCTAAGCATCTAGGAAATGTTTTACTAGTCCAACAATACTAAGATTTTCTATTATAAACTTATAGCACCTTTGGGAAAGCTTCTATATGGATATGTTGCATGAATTTCAGAACTTTTCAATTATCGTTGGCCTTAAAAAAGGTTTTAGCATACCATCCTATATTAACTTGATATCAAAGACTAGTTTGCTATAAGAACTTTGCATAATTTTTAATTATCATTAAACCAACATATTTAATATTTATGCATTAGTTTTTAATAGTTGGAAATTATTTAAAATTTTATAAAATAACATTGCAAAATAAATTTAAAAAAATCATATTTTTATTTCTAATGCTACAACATTTATATATGTTCTCCTGGTTTTACATTTCATTTTTTGTTTGTTTGTCTTTATCTTTATCATCCAAAATTACAAACGTTTTTTCAATCCCAATTGTTTATGATTACTAGGTCTATAAAATACTATAGAATGTTTGATTCTAGACCAATATAGTCATCCATCGACTAATAACATAATACATAATTGTAGAACTAATTCATTCAATGCAAGAGAAACGAGCAACCTTAGTAACATCGATAGATTTATTGGAACAATGTAATGAAAATAGATGTGGTGAAACACATAGTTTAAGTTGTTCTATGACAAGTGACTCTAAAGAAGAAAAAATGTAATGCAAAAAAAACCTAACCAAATTGAATATCGACCAAGGTGACAAGCTACCACACATACCCATGATAGTAGACATCGTAAGGATAATGATCACTAGGCTAACATGGTTAAAATAAGAGTTGCAACATTTGATGAAAGTTTAGAGACATGAGTTTATGAAATCCGATAAATGAGAATGGAGAATGTTTTTGAATGGTATGATCTTAGTAGGTATAAAACGTGCTAATTTATAAAAACATAGGCTTCTATCACATGCCATATTATTTGTTCACACATTAAAAAGGTAGTTTTCTAATGAGAAGTGAGCAATACCACAATCATGAGAACAACTCAATGTTTTCCTACAAGATAAATTTCTATTCCCTTCTTATTTAAGACAACTTTTGCATAAATGGTAATGTTTATCCTCAGATTCAAAGATTTCTAACAAATACATCACAAAATTTGAGGATTATATGCTCTGATCTGGTTCTTAAGTGCTAGTACAAGTAGCATTATTTTGATTTTGAGTTAGGCTCAAAGAGACTATTCAATTTGCCTATAGTTGAGAAATATTAGTAGTTAAGAAAAGGCATATGAAGTGGCCTAAGATTTGGAATGCCAATTACCTATAAGAGTTAGATTCCCATTACTATTTCCTACACTAAGGTGCACACCACTACTTCCACTAATTCTACTACTTCTACTCTATAAACAAATTATGTCCCATCACTAATAGTCCTCATTGAATCCAACCCTTGGACAAACCATCTACTACTTCTAGAGTACAATGTTATCATTGACACAAGAAAGAGCATGTCATAACCAAGTGTCTTAAAAGAGTTTTCCACATAAATATATAAAAACAAAAGAAAGAAAGTTATAAACTTAAAGAAAGAGGTGGTTGTATAGTTAGATGAGGTTGTTGAAGAAGAATTACAAGCACTAAATTTAAAATTTTAATATATTGTACCACCATAACCATTATGAGATGCATTTTGATTACACTAAAAATCATTAAAGATTTGTGGTGAACTAAAATCTTCTATAATTTCAATAGAATTAAAGACCAACTTATTAAGATTGTTATAGATAATAATTGTTGTATCTATCATATGAGAGAATGTTGTCAAAAAGATAGTTTAAACATTCACAGACCATCTCCATCTCCTCCTATACATAATATCTTTGATCGACAAAATATCAATTTTCATAAACACAAAGCTATTGCATTCCTTTACTAAATTAATGATTAAATCTATTGGCTCATGAACAACTTACTTGATAAGTAAAAGAGCTCACTCAAAAGGGATTTATTAAGAAAATTATTAAAGCATGTGCTACATCCACATTTTTGGCTACAGAAAATGATGAAACCTAGTACATTGCATAGATAGTCATGTCATTGTCAAAATAACAATTAGTATAGGTTTTGAATTCTTATGCATGATGATTTGTTAGTTCAAATAGTTGGAGCCACCATATTTTCTAAATTAAATATTGAAAGTGGAAATTTTTTTGTTAGAATCTACCTAGTGATGAATATAAGACTACTTTAAAAAAAGATAGACTATATGAATGGTTATGATGCCATTAACATTGTTTAATGCACCAAGTACATTTATGAGACTTATGGCTTAGCATTGTATCCTTATCTAGGACATTTTATAGTTATCTTTTTTTATTATATATTAGCTTATAGCCATAGCATACTTGATTTACTAGGACATCATAAACAAGTATGCACTACATTACATGAGTAACATTTATTTCCTATCCATTAGAAGTGCTATTTTCATTCAAATAATTTCATTCAAAGGTTTTATAATTCCAAAAAAATGACAAATTACTAATACTAAAAAGATAAAAACCATTTTTGAGTGCCCAACTTGAACTAATGTATATTATGTTCGTAGTTTTCATAGCATTCCCACTTTCTATCTCTGGTACATTCAAGCACTTAACATGATTGTAGCCTTAATTCTGGATTATATTGAAAAGGTTTAGTTTAACTTATGAAAGTGGTGGAAGTAGACTTACTGAATTAAAAGAAGCCATGACTGAAGACTAGTCCTTAGATTACATGATTTTTCAACTCTTTTGAAGTCACTTATGCTTGAGGACTAAGCATTGATAGAGTTCTAAGAAAATTAACATTATTTGATAGTTTAATCACTAAGATATTGAAAACACTATCTATTATCCCAATAATTTGTTCTTCATTTTAGTTAGGAAGCACTTTAATTCAAAAATATTCAACTTATTGCATTCTTATTTTTGTCAAATGAATTTAATCCATTAGCATAATAAATGGTTTTAATATTTGCAAAATTCACTTTTCTTTTAAAACATATGATAGGAGTGGAGAATAAAGTTGCAAATGTATTATATAGTGATGGTTGTGTCATTGCCATCATAGAATGCTCCCAAAAAGTAGGCTTATCAAACGCAGACCATCTCCACCTCTACACAATATTTTGGATCAACAAAATATCAAATTTTATAGAAAAAAATGTGTTATATTCTTTAAACATTTTGTCAATATTTTGACAAATTATGGTGTAATGTTATCCCAATGTATATAGTTGGCCTTGTTTTAGAAAGACCTTTGTTATTAATTTAGATGCTACCTTAAATGGAAGAGCTAATATGATAATTTTTGATAAGATGCAAAGATCATGTTATATCTTTGACTTTTCTCAAATAAAATTTCTAGCATAAATATTACAAAAGAAAACGACAAAAGAATAGAAAAACTAATTTGCCATTACAGTAATCGAGATTGTGAGGGATATAACCAATGGTGAAGTTCTCTAGTTTATGACAATTAAAAAAATCCTTATTACTATGTCCACCCCACCCCCTATAGTCCAACCATTGTTAAAAGAATTTTTGAAGTTTTTCTTGAATACTTGCTAAAAATTCCTTTTATTAAGAGATATCAATCATATTATTGATCTAGTTTTTGACACTTCACTACAACATTTACTAAACTATTGATTAAATTTATTTGCTCACATAGAACATACTTGATAAGTAAGTGAGTTCTTTCAAAGTGAATTTGTTAAGAAAAGTGTTAGTGCATGTGATTTCCTCAATTATTTTGCTCTAAAAAGTGATGAAACTTAGTCCATGTGCATATATTGTCATTCCAATAACAAAATAATGATTAACTATAGGTTTCCAATACCTATAGTTGATGATTTGTTAGATCAAATTGTTGGAGCCACCATATTTTATAAAATAGATCTCAGAGGTGGATACTATAATGTTTGAATATACATAATGATGAATGTATGACTACTTTTAAAAGAAAAGGTAGACCATATGAATGGTTAATTATGTCATTTATATTGTCGGATGTGCCAAGTACATTTATGAGACTTATGTCTTAGGTTTTGTGTTTTCATCCAGGTCATTTTGTAATTATCTATTTTGATTATATATTAGTTTGTAGCCATGAACATTTGAATAGCTAGGGCATCTTAGATAGGAATGCACAACATTATGTGAACAACATTTTTTTGTTAGTCATAGAAATTATTAATTTCAATGGAAGGAATTTCATTCAAAGGTATTAAAGTTTCAAAAGAAGAATTATTTACTAATCCTAAAAAGATAAAATCTATTTCTGAATGGCTAACTTCAAGTAATTTACTAAGTTCATGACTTTCCCAGCTTAGCCACTTTTTATCAACGAATCATGTGAGGACTAAGCTAATCGTAGCCTTAATTATAGATTCTATTAAAAAGAGTGCAATTAACTTGGTAAAAGTGGCAAAAGTAGCTTTACAAAATTAAAAGAAATTATGAGTTAAGATGCAGTCCTTAGATTAATAGACTTTTCAACACCTTTGAAGTTGTTTGTGCTTAAGGAATTGTTATTAGTGTAGCCTTAAGTAAAAGTTTCCCTCATATCACATTCATTAATGAAAATGTAAATGCAAATGGAAGAAATACTCTTATTAAAAACGACATTATGTGATAGCAAATCACTAAGATATTGGAGAAACTATCTATTATCCTAAGAATTTGTTCCTTATTTTTAGTTATGAAACACTTTAATTTAAGAATATTCAACCTATTATATTATTTATTTTTGTCAAACTAATTTAAGTCTTTAGTATGGCAAAAGGTTTGAATATTTATAAGAAATTAACTTTAGCTTTAAAACATAAGGCGAGAGTGGAGAATAATGTAACAAACGCATTAAGTCATGATGATTTTTTACTTCCAATAATGACTCTAAGTCTTCCTAGATTTCAATGTGTCAAGAATTTATATAGTGATTGTTAGAACCTAGGTCATATCTATGAAGTAGTTAGTACTTTTCATAATATGCTTCTGGTAATTATTATTTGAAAAATGTTTTTTTTTTTGTTTTGGGGATCATAACTTTGCATTCCCCACACATCTCCTAAGGGTTTCCCTATTTAGCAAATACATACTAGAGTTGTAGCTAGACATTATGGTCAAGGCAAAACCAAAAGTGATGCGGCTAATTTATTGTATTGTCCAAGATAGCCCGAACAAGATATGTCGATTATTTCTAATTAAGAACTTGTGTCGTAGCTAAAATATGTAATTATGTGCAAAGTGCATATATATCATTATCTAAGCCACAATGACCATAGTAATATATAATTATGGGATTTGTATTATGATTACCCAAAACCATTAGAAATAATATATTCGTAGTTTATGATATATTTTCAAAATGACTCATTTCATGCACTACCATAATTCATTAGTTGTCTCATATATTGTAAAGATATTTCTTGATTAAGTTATGCAACTACACGGCCTATCTTAAACAATTATTTAGATTATGATATCAGATTTATTAACTACTTCTAAAAATCACTTTTTCTCGTAATGGTAATGAATCTTAAGTTTTTGTTGACATAACATCCTAGATAGATGTGGAAATAGTAGTAGTAAACTAAAGCCCCATTAATCTTCTTTATAGCCTAATAATGGAACATGTTTCAACCTATGATCTTTTGATGTTATCTATTCAATTTGTATAAAAAATAAAACATTGGGTTTGTGTGTTTACTCATAATAATTTTTCATTACATCGACATATTACTAAACAAATTAATTTAAATAATAAAATATATAAATGGCTTGTAGAGGCTCATAGAAAATATCGAGAATTTATTAAGGACGAATATGAAAAGATTTGTGTGAATTTCGAGAGATTACCATTATGAACTCTTATAAAATTAAATGCCCATAATGTTGGACCATTTAGAATTTTAAAAAAGATCAGGGATTAGCTTGTATGCTTTAGATTTAATTGAAGATCATGAAACCAATAGAGTCTTTAACACTCAAGATACTGTTACTTAAAAAGAACCATACCTAATACATAGTTAGTCTTTTAAGCCTTCAATATTATAGCTAAGTAAACCTATCCAACCAATACATTTAATTGCATTTAGCGACTTGATAGAAAAGTTGAGCAAATCATAGATAATCAAACAATTTTAACATAGAATTACGCACAATGAAGATTTTTGGTTCATTCATGCGGGCATCCCACATTTAATGGTTCTTGGATTATTGGGTAGAAGCTTCATTACCTAACAAAGAGATGTTTACGAAGTATCAGAGATTTCACCATAGCTCTACAAGGTTTAGCTCTTTCCAACCAAGGGAGAGTGATGTGGTAGCAATCCATACTTCATGTAAAGTTCAACTTTTAGATGTATTACTCTTATTTAGACTTAAAATAGTGCCAATATTTACCTCTTTACTTCTTATTAATCTTTATCGCCATTGTCATTAGTGGTCTCAATTATAGCTAACTATTATTTGTTGAATGTTTTAGTTTGCTTTCGCTTCATTTGTATAGTGATTTATATCTACCTTTTACTTTAAGTTATTTGAATATCAATTTATAACTTTTTAGATTTTTTAGCAAAAAATTTAGTATGAGACATCCTTGTAGATGTGCTATAATTCTATCAATACAATGGTTTTTTGAAAAGGTCCTTAAAAAGGCTTAAAATAAAGTTTTGGGGTAATTTCATTGCTATCCATCATAATCCATCACTATTATCATGAACTTTTGTAACCATTACCCTTACCTATGCCAACCCATTTGGCCATCTCAACCATGTTTTAAGTATTATAATTTGAATGAAGTAACAAAGTGTTATCTTTAATCTTGATTAATAACACTGTGCCATGTGCCATGTATAATCTATCCAATAATGTATTTTTATAGGTGCGCCAGGAAGGATAACAAATGGCTCAAAAAAACGATCCTAATTCATTATTTAGCATTCACAAAAGTATCAAATCACCAAGAAATTTTTTAATCACTTTATTTCAAATTTTAGGCTAATTATTAACTAAGTCAAACTTTATAGTTTATCCAAGTGAATGATTGATTTTTTTTGTTTGGCTTTCTAAGAACTTCACTTGTGTGTTTACAATGCCATTTCACCACTAATGTGAGCATTCGTGGTGTGGGTTCTTAGAACTATTTTTTCTTTAGGTTGTCATCCCTAATGTTAAAGATCAGTGCAAGTCTTTATCCTTTACAAAATATTTTACTTAGCCAATGTTTCTAAGATTTAAAATTCTAAACCTATAATATTCTTGGGTAAGCCTTTGTTTTAATATGTTGCTTGAACCTTTGCACTTTTCAATTTTTTATGAGCTAAAATAAGTTTAGCATATCAACTTACATTGAGGTTTTACTTTTAGCATTACAAATATCTCATAAAAATAATAGTGTTGAAGCCCAAACACATCTCAATGGAGGACGTTGTGCCTAAATTCCGAAGATATGTTTGATGATATGATGGCTTCTTTACTAACTATGACAAAGGAGTGAAAGGTTTTGGTAAGCTATGCCTAATTAAATTGGTTGTAGATGTTCACTGATTTGCTAACCACCAAAACAAATTAAACAATTTTTTTGCTTCTCTCATTTCACATATTATTTCTTAATATTTAGTAAAATATTTTCGTGATATTATTAACTATAATTCAAAAACAATTTTTTTATGTGTGAATTTTGAAAAATTTTCAAAGTTATTTTACTTGCCCCTATTAAGTGTTATATGCATCAATTATTGTTACATCTATATATTAAGGGAGCGTTATGCTATTATGGACAATTCTATTTTGTAATATTTTCTCACATTTAGATATAGAATCATCAAAATTTTTGTATACCTCACACCATGTGCTCCAAAGGCTAAATATGACTTTGACTACAAACTATTAAAGTAGCTTATTTTTTTCATTTTATGGTATACCTATTGCATGATGTTTTATTTAGATAACTCGAAAGTTATAAGTGATTATTCTCATCCTATAGCACCACCTGATGCAAGAGTACAACTTACAAAAGTGGTACGAATGATATAAAATAACCCCGAGGAAGTGGCACATTTTTAAGATCCCAAAGCATAACATGAGTTTTTATTGAAGGAATTATTTGTGTTAGTGAGTACTTATGTAATGGATAAATTATTTTTTACTTAAGTTTGATCATGAACAATAATTGCACCTTATTTCAAGCATGCACTTATAATTCATTTTAAGCATTAACTGAATGGAATATAAACCTATTTCCTTTCTTGATATGAAACCTTTAAATTCTAGGAATAATGAAAAGCCTGAAGCTAAAAAATCTTGAATTTTGGCATATACAAAAATTTACCTTCAAATGAAAAAAATATTTAAATATTTGCGAATATATTTCATCATAAAAAATTAAAGATTTTGATAAGAAAATTTCTATGAAATGGAATTAGTACAAATTTTATTTTTCTAAATAAAAATTACTAAAAGAAACTCAATTGCATTGTCCATTTGGTAATCTAATTAGCTATCGTATCTTGTTTTTTATGGGTAATGAACCACCTAGTTAGATTAGAATCAATGGCAATAGTCCAATTCTAGGATGTAGATTTGTTGATGGTCCATTAAAAGCCTTGATTAAACATGTAAAGTTCAATCTAATGCATTATAGATCGTTCAAGGTTTATATACAATAGAAAGAAAAAAGTTTATCGCCAACTTGACTTTTTATGTGATGACCATAAAACCATTTCATAGGAATTTCATGTTCAATATGATGGCATTTTTTCACTTGGGTCAAATAATTTAACGAATAATAATAAAACTTGAGTGAAAACAAGGTTTCTGTCAATGCTAATTAGAAAGTAAAATGTATTGTTTTTTGAACTAAGGAAATAAAAGTTTAAGGGAGTCAATAATTTGATAAGGTTAATGAACTTACAAATATGTATAATGTCTAGCTTGGCAATTAGTTTAGAAATTATCACATTGTGCTAACGCGTTGAAGTAAACAGTGAGGAAATGTAAGGATAACAATTTGATTTTAAGGCTAAACTTGAATAATTACTATCACAAGAAATACTACTTATGTGTAGAAGACAAAATATATATTTTGATACTCAACATGAAATTTTTATTTGAATTATTAAATTGAAAAAAGTATAAAGTGCTTTTCATAGCATACTACTGTGTAGAATTCAGTAATACTTCACTTAATCATTTTTCTTGCGCAAGTTTAGATGTGCATTTTGGAAAATCTTAAATGAGCTATAACACAACATTCTGCGTAAAATAATTTGAAAATATTCTTTGGTAATAATGATCTAACCATTATGTTATGGCTAGTTATTTTATATCTCAAAAAGGGTACTTTGAATTTTATTATTTTTGATTTCTTAGAATTATAATTGTTGTGCTCTTTATTTGCTTCTAACAAGGATTAAGAGAAAGGAAGTCCCACTCAAGTGGTTCTTTTAGGAAAGGAAGAACGCTGTTAGGGCGTAGTGTCTAGGTTTTTTTTGTTTTGTTTGACAGCATAATGATGGAATGAGTGTTGAGTTCTTTTAAGAAAATGGTAATGATGGCAATGTTTGGGTTCATAAAAAAGTAGGGAGTGTTTTATTTTTTAACTTATGTAATTACCAATTGCAAAACTCTCTCCACTTATCAAGGAGAAGGCAAATACTAATAGCCTTAAGCTTGGCAACTTAAGGGTCAATAAAATCCATAGTTTTGTTGGGTAAACCATGTCATATTTGACCCACAGATCTCTTTAGTAGATATTTATCTTTCTTACTTTATGATTCCTTAATTATTGTAATCATTCCATGTAATGTTTGGGATCCATTACTATACTATACCAAACTATTTTAAAATTCTAATAATTCAATATTCTAATAATTCAAAATTCACCCCATCATGTGTTTAGTTATATGACATCTAGTGAGTTGAATTCTAGACCTCACAAAAAGTATCATAATGGCCTTAAACTAAAAGATGGTATCAAAGAATCCCATGAGGCCTAATGGTGGGTCAAAAGTAGAGATTGTGTTATTGCTTATCATATAAAAGTTAAGAGCTTACAAATACACTTCAATGTAATTCATAAGAATATTTTGTGCATGAAATAAGATGAAAAATATAGTTGAATGTATGTGTCAACACTAGATAAATTTTTATAGGATAGTCCTAAATTGATAAATTATATTGTTAACTGTCAACATTCAAGGATTGCATAACAAACTTATTTATATCATTATTATTCTTCATATCATTTGTGAAGTTATTTAGAAAAAAATTAACTCATTTTAACAAATAAGGTGATTTTGTTATATAAAAGATTCATGTTAAGATCATACCATACATATGGTAGCTTCACTCGACTTGACTTATGCATCATTTGTGTAGTAGAGTTTAAAAAACATTAATATGTTATAGTAAATATACATCACATGCTAGGCTTCATGTGGTTGATTTTAACATTTATTTGAATTGACTAGCATTAAGTGAAAATGAAAACTTATAGTTATGCATAAGATTAAATCTATTCCAAACATTTGTTATGATAATGTTATCAAATATACATGACTAGTAGGATACACAACACTCAGTATCAAAAATGAAATTTTCATGGCCTTGGATACTTGCATATAATATTTCGATAGTCATTTATTTTGGAAAGGATTGTACTAGTGACTATATTACTTAGTAGTGCAATGCACAATGCCAACATGCATAGGAGATATGTGATGTGTTTTCTCATCAATGAGTGGAGTTGCATAGTTGAATACTCTTCTAGATGTAGCTTCTATATGATAATTCATGTGCAAAAAGTCTTAGTAATGTAAGGTATGCATATGTTGTGTGAACAATATGTTTAGAATAAGAAATCTATGAAGATTTTTATGTATTGTGAGGGAAAGGGAAGTTTTGCCTAATTTTCATACAGCCATTTGGATGAAATTATGAGTATTAAAATTCCTATGAATAGGCCTCACTTTTCTTTCACACTATGTTTAAGAAAAGTATGATGGATTTCAATAACATTCTATCATCTAGAAATATTTCATTTAATGGGTGGTCTTTCATGGAACTTTAATTGAAATATTATTTTTGGATTATGTTCAAGTGCATTCCTAACAAAGCACTTTCATACCTTCAAGATCACAAAAGCCTCATGATTTTCTTTGTAACTTCTAATCTTCATTTATTAGTGATATTTATTACATATCTATGAAATTAAATTAGGGTTAATGTTTTCTGAATTTTTTTGTGATTGTATTCTTAAAAAAACCATTGGCTCTATTTATGAGTAAGGAAAGATACTAAGAAAAGACTTTCTAATGAGCGGATGACTAGCAACCCTACATTGAGGCATTATGGTGCCACAACATTTAGCTCAGGCCTTTTGTTAGTAGAAATTAGAAGTTACTCCAATGCTTGGAGTAAAGTGTGTTATTGAGGTAAATACTGCTTGTATCCTTTTTGTTAGAAGATTGGGAATACATTTTGTTATAAAAGAATGTCGATCTAGAGCCTTCTGGCACCATTGACGTTAAGTGAAGGAGTGATTATATATTCCAAGTTCTAGAATTATGCAAGGTGGATGTTCAATACTGTCTAATGGTTGAATATCTTAAAACTTTTAAATGATTTACTATATTACACTTTTCTTCATATTTTCTTTTTATGAACAAAAATGCTAAAAATAAAGATTTAGCATGATTTTGTATTATTAAAAAAATTCATTAATACCAATTCTCCTCCTCTAGTTACATAGAATAGTGAACAAGTTGTATGAAAGTAGATTGTTGTGTTGATTAGAGAAGTTTTCCATTGCATAAGCTTAACATCATAGAGTAGATACTCTATACTATAATTACAATATTTTTTAAATTTTTTGCCAAACACCATTTAGGAGCATGCCCAAGTACACCCCAAGATTAATGAGTCAATAATTTTCATTTAAGCAAAATCCTTCACAACTATTTTTCCCAAAATATTGATTTAAGGATGAGGAAATTATTTTGAAAAATTCATAACATTATTATGAATATTTCTTATGACTGTAAGTAAATAACTTTTTTCAAAAGGTATAATATCTATTTTGTGCTATTGCATAAGCAATTTGTACTAAAATGCTAATGCAAACACTTTCTTTCAGGCTATGTGTCTTTTAGATAGGTAATATGTAAATAAAACAAAAGGTTAAAAAAAGAAAAGGAAAAAGAGAAAGAGAAGAAAAGGAACCCAAAAATAATATGGAGCTTAATTGCATAATAGCTCATTATTGGGGAAAATGTTCTTCATGTGTCAAAGTTAATTTAAATGTTTTATTTTATGATGAATCTTATTTCTACATTGATGAATTCAATGACAATTTTGAAGAAAAAGATCGAAGAAATTTCTTTATACGTAAAGTGATATTGTACATTGCATAAGAAAAACATTGATGATTTTGATGTGATATATCATTAACTTAAGAAAATATGAATCATTAACTTGTAATAATTATTTGAAGATTTCTTTCACTAGTGAATTACATGCAAAAATGAATTTCTATGACAATATTGAATTAAAACTTGATTGAATTTTCAATTATTTTATATTAGAAAATAGGTTTCTCAAATATTAAAATTTTGATTTCAAGAATAAAAAAATTTCTAATGCTTTTTAATTCCTTAAATTATTTGATCAAAAATAGTTTTAGTTTGCACATCATATAAGGATATTCATGCATTCTCACAAACTCTTCTTAACATTGAAACTAATAAAATTTATGCATGAAAATACCTTATCATTAAGGACCATTTTGTATGTTTTACATATGTATCATCAAAGACAATATCAAATTATTTCTATAGTCTACGTCAAATTTAATTACACTACTCTTTGAGGAAAACCAATTGTTCAATTGCATGTTATTATGCTCGAATTCATTGGTGACACTTTTTTTTATGTGAACTTAATTACTTCACACTCACCACACATTACTATCTCTAACGTATACAAAGTTGTTTTGGGATTCATAAATACAATGCTTAGGAAATCATGTAGGTCTCCCTATATTATAAGCTCCTATGAAGATTAAAATTAACTTTGTCTACTTCAAAATGACATGCCCTATTTCTGATAAAGATTACCATCTTGAACTATTTGATTTGGGATTTATTCTATGTAAGTAGATAATATCATCTCATCATGGTCCTTGACATTACAGGCTAACTATAAAATATATTATACATTTAAGTATTATTTGAATATTTATACACCACTATCAGTTAGATGTTATTAAATTTAGTAATACTATATTCATAATGACTAGCTTCAAGAATTAATCATGTAGCCAACTTCTAACATCAAGTAATAAACATTTAAACTAAGTATAATGCTATAATATTTAAAGTTCAATAAGGATAATCATTTATGAATATAACTCAATTATTCAATTAATTTTTATTCAAAAGGAATTATGACTCACCAAATTGATAAGGATGAATGCTATATGATTCAAAATAAGTTGAATATGGAATGTAGATGAACTAGAATTCTAAACCCTTAAATATATATGTTGAGTGTTATTTTTGAATTCCTATTAATCTTGATTTACTTGTATTTAACCCAATCTTAAATTATTATATCTCAAGCAATTGCTGTACACAGATAAGTTATGGCATTCAAAACACGTAAGAATTATTGTATCTTCTTATGACAAGTTGTCATGTAAGAAGGCAGGATTATTGCCCTTTTTATAGTGGAAAATAATGTTACATTGTGATGCACACTATTATTTTATTGTTAAAGGATTACTGCTTAATATCGAATATCCTAATAATCTTTGTCTATGATTTTATTGAATACTGAGCAATAATAGTAAATAACCAAAAATTAAATGTTCAATGGTTGTGATGGATAAGTAGTGATAGTTTCAATTAATAATCTTAATTGTAGTTAGACTAGTGTCATTAAGAACCCTGAAGGTGAGTTCATACACCCAACCATATTTTAGTTATACAAAGCCAACTAGCCAGCATGTATTTTTGGCATGTTTAGAAGGCTTTACATCCCTCAACCATTCATTTGTGGAGTTTGTTATCTAAGTAGCTAACCTTTCACTTATTAAGATCAACTAAAGGGAACCTTCAATGGTCAACAAAAAAATATTTTAATTAAAGAAGAAATATAAAATTGACACACAATTTAGGCTTGAATTAATGAGGAACTTTCCACACATATTTCCAAATATGGATACAATGCTAGTGCCAATGAAGAAAATAAAAATTTTAAGTGAGTAAAAGGTATCATTTATGGATAACTAACATGTACTAATTACATTTGATAGATTTTTTGAGATGTCAGTTTCACCAAACATGAAACATTAGTGACTTTAGGAAAACAATATTAGCATGATGAGTTTCATGTGAATGTTGTTTTAATGAACATTAGCTTTAATTTAGGTTTCATTTCTATTTTTTAATAAGGTAACTCTGTACTCCTTAGCGTTGGAAGTAAAAATCCTATACAAGCGACAGTACCTACTATAAATGTAACTATATTAAGCATAAACAAGATGTGTATTGAAGTGGATCTAGTGAAGGAATTACCTACTTGAATCTAGATAACAAAAAATTTGGAAGCTCAAATAGAATATGGAAAAGAATTCAATATGATACCTTAGTTATTAAATCAAGTTCTATGGCCAAGGTCAGCCTTTTGTCAATGTAAACAAAGTAAAATTTCATGAAATATGCAAGATAAAATATGCATAGATGAATGAATATAATCTCATTAATCCATTATTTATGAATTAGGAAACATTCTAAATGAAATGTCACTACATTTTGATAATTTCATTTTGGATAGGGACGTTGTATGAAAAAATATTGTGACACTACCAAATTGTTCCACTATAGGGAAGGGGTATAAAAAGTCAAAAACTTAGAGAAAATTAGGATTGGAGATGTGTTAACTGGGAACAACATGAAATTTTGAATCAGATTATTGATAATTTGATTTTTTTTAAAGAAAATTTCAAAGATAGAATAAACAACTATGTTTAGTTTTTGATTTACTAGTGTCTTACAAAAAATCTTACCAACAAAATTACTTACAATCATGTTAAGGTATTGGCAATGACTAGCTTAAATGATCTACAAATTCTAATCTATTGTAATCTAATGAGAAAGATTTCAACCTAGTTTAGAATAGGCACTCAAAGGGAAATTTTTGAAATGGTTAATTAGGAATCTTAATTTGTTTAGGATTTGTAGAAGTGTCTGAGTTTTCCAAATTTCAAAACAAATGACTTTTGTTGAATAACATCCTAGCTTGTAATATAAGAGGTACAACAATTAAGAGTTATGTAAGCTAGTTTATTCTTCTACTCAAAACAAAATATAATTATGATTGCTCTCATGAAACCTATGTTTAACAATTGCTAATTGCATAATCTATCAAATAGATTAGAATTTGAGTATAACATTGGGAATAAATCCAATGAGATTTGGGAATTATACATGTAAATCATCCATTGTGAAGCCTTAACTGCGGAACAGTAGTTAGCTCATTTGCTCATTGATAATCCATGGAAACATGATGGTGCCTATTATAGCCATGTCTTTGTTAAACTCATGTGATAAATTAAGAACAGTTTGGTGCAAGGTGACTCAAATTGTATAGGAAAGGAAAGCCCCATGGATAGAAATTGTATACTTTAATGCAATAGCTACACTTGATGGATACAAGTGTCCCTCCAATCTTAGGTGTGAAATAATGAATAAGCTCATTGATTACATCAATCAATGGTGCAAAAAACAACTCTTATTCATTAGGCCTTTGTTTACATGAATCAGGAAATAAAAGGGCAAATTGTTCTAAAGAAGGCTATATTGATTTTTAGACAATCACGTTTAGATTGCTCAATATAAAACAATAGAAATGAAAATTTATGTTGAATTGGATAAAATTATTCTCATTTACTTCAATCTAGAAGGGATCCTACACCTCTACCAAATTTTTGGAAAAATATTTGTGAAATTCTATTATTATTAAACTATTCACTAAATTTCTCACTTAGAAATTCACCTTTATTATTGCTCCTAATGGTAACTAAATTGTAACCTAGCTCATTTTTATTTTAGTTATCAAGATGTGAAATTTTCTACAAGATTTGTTCCCTTCTTGTACAAAAATTATATATGCTTACCTAAAATAGTCATCAGATATAACTAGCCCATATTTCTTATGCCCTATAATCATGTAGTGTATATGTTTGAACAATGTACTTGAGAAAGTTCAAAGCACATACATAATCATATACAAAAGACAATTTCGTTAAACCTCTTACTAGGTTATATTTAATCATTTTTCTAATTGTTTGTGTGTTAACATGACAAAGTATTCTATAACATAAAATAAAGTCACTATAATGTTGCACAAACATTTTATATTTGAACTATTTACTTTATTCAAATCATGTAAATAAATGTTATTTCTTTTAGTTGTAATAACTAATATATTTCCATATTTAATAATTCTACATCTAACAAGATAAATTAAAATAATAAAATTGCTCTGACATAGTTGACTTATATTATGAAAATTATACTTCACTCTCTAAACTAATAAACTTTAGCAATTAAAATAATAGAATTTCCAATACTACTTAGTCTTTTTTTTGTATTTCCATGATTTGTCACTATGTACTACTTTTCCTTTATGCAAGCCTTTCTTTCTCTAGTTCCTACTCTTCATCATTACAATCTTCTCTTTTTGAATTCCATCTTGCACCATTAGACATGTTGGCTTGATATGTCCTAGTTTCTCACACTTATGGCAAAGGATCTCATCTTTTATTCTCTTTCTATTTTGAACCTTTGTTTTATATATCTTCTTGCAACACCAAAACATTTAGATAAACGTTCGTAAATTAGAGCTATGCTATCTTCAACTATAGCCTCCTCTTCTATGGTGTCTTCCTCTCTCTTTAGTGTTATTTTTTACTTTTTGTTTTGAAATTATTATTTTAAATCAACACTTTTTCTTCTTTTCTCCTCTCTAGCTCTTGTTCATTTTGTCCTAAGCGCACCTATAAACTCATCCAATGTTATAGTAGAAATTTTTGTAGCAATCTTGAAGGTTTATACTCTTTTAACAAAATTCTAAGGATCTTTTTTTCGTGATCTTTCATAGATATAGTATTTCCCGAACTAGCAAGTCCATTGATAATGTTAATATATCGAAGAAAAAGTTTTTCAATAGATTCATTAGATGTCATTTTGAACAACTCCTAATAATATTTGATCATATTTATTTTAATTTCTTAAAAAAAACATGTACCTTTTTATGTTACCACTAACGTATGGAAACTTTTAAAAGTAATTTCTAATTTCATAATTCTATTAAACATAACAATATTCAAAGAATAAAGTAAAATATTAAGAATTTTTTGTTTAATTAATTTTTTGAAGTGTACATTTCCCTACTTACTAACTCCAAGTGTGTGGTAGTCCTAATATTTTCAATAGAGAATATAATGGTTAGCCAAGTCTTAGAGGAAACCCTTAGCTCACATTTATATTTGATTACTCAAGTCTTAAATATTTAGTATTTTATTTTAATGGACTTCGCTACTGTAAAAAAGGTGTCTACAAAGTATCTTGGATTGTTCAACAAGTCTCAAGGATTAATGACGTGTGCAATAAATTCAAAAAACTATTTTTATTATAAAATATTAGTTCATTTACTTTAAGGCACTCTTATATCATTTCAATTTTAAATCATATTCATCTATCATATTATTCAATCATCTCCTTGATTTAATAAATGAATAGGATTTTTTTCAATCTTATAACCATTTTCTTTGCTAAATCATACCTTTGTCAAATTTCAAGTTAGTTTTTTTGTTAAACCCTAATTAAATTTAAAAAATTAATTATTTTTAATTTTTCATAACTAAGATTATTAAAAAAATTGCAACATTCTTGCTTGGGCAAATGTGTAAAGCTCTCATTATGTTTACCGTCTGATGTAATCATTCTATAATTGGATGGCAAGCTAAGAGGTATTATGTGATGTAAAGTTTGAAATGTTGGATAAATACAATAAGGTCATTGCCAATATAGAATTAATAGTTATGAGATAATAGTTGACGACTTAATTTAGAAGTGAGCTAATTTGTTAATGCTTTTATGATCTTAAGGTAATACTAGTATAATCAGATTAATTGAGTTGAAATATGCATTGTCGTAGGAATATACTATGCAATCGTATTGGTATGATAAATCTTACAAATGACATATAGATAGATTTCAATTATACTAGTACAATACTAATGTCATGCCATTAAGATATAGACTTATATATTAGTGACGTTTGAAGATTTGTACATTTGTTGGGCTTATTTGCGTAATTTTTGTTGTCTACTTTTCCTGTAATCACAATCATTCATGATTATTATTTTCTGCTTCTCGTACAACATACAATATTCTTGCATTATATAATATTTTCAAAAGAGTTTAAAAATTAGTTAAGGTAGGTTTGCATAATTATATATTATAAGATACTTGTATAAGTAAGATACATTGAGATATCAAAAATATAATAGATTGGATAGGCACTTATTACAAGAAATTATAATTTAATTCTTATTAATTACTTTAAAAATAAGATTTAGTTAATAAAATTTCTTGATTTCCATATATTCCTTTGACAGTCATAAATGGAAGTAATTTTTGGAAGAATATGAAAATCAATCTAATATTAAGTCATTTTACATATAAAACAAGACAATGGAAAGTTGGCTTTATTGATATTATATTTTCATGTACTTTGTTAACTTTGCTATTATATTGAAGTTTCTTATATGAACTTGGAAACATCCTCTCTTAGTATATAGTTATTAAGTCATTTTACTATTTTTTGTGAATTAAATAAATTATAGTAGTAATTATGTATGCTGTATTGAACTATTTTGAATAAGGTGACTTATACCTGGCCATTGGCAAAAAAGTAATAGACTTGTGTAAAATTTCTCTTATTTTGTAAAAGGAGCTACAAGTTTGCAAGGGCAACAAAGATGTGGTTTGAAAGGCTATGCCTGTATTGGCAATAGTAAAACAATGTTATTATTAATGCAAGCCTATTTTATATAGTGCAAATTTAAACTTCTATGATGTCCAAAATTGAAGTCTACAATAGTTGAGATGTTTAATAAATTATTATAAAATATGAAAATATGTTGTGCTTTAATTAGGGATAAGTTGAGTGTGTGATAGTTTAGAAATATTTAAAGTTTAGCATTTCAAAATTATAATGTAGATTATTAAGTTGAGTAGGTTACAACAACTTAAGTATTAAATATAAAATCATGCAAAATAGTTTTTATTACATCTAATTTTTCATAAATAAAATAAAAAATTTCAGAAATCTCTAGATAGAGTAGTTTTATAGAAAAATGCTATTTTTAATTTCAGATTACTAAAAAAATAAAAATTACTAAAAGGGCATGTCTTTTTAGTTACGATTTCTTATAGTTCCATAGGCATTAGTGTTTATCGCACCAAAGATAAAAAGGGTAATAAGGTGGTGGTTTTTGGGTTAATGGGGAGCTTAGCTTAAATGGGTAATAAGATAGTAGGATATGATTTACAACATTGTTAGGGTAGATGGTAGTTTGATGATTAGATCATGAGTTTAAAATGGTAAGTGAAGATTTATAAATATTAGTGGAAGTAAGAATTTGTTTAGTTAATAGCACTTTCAGTAGAAGGTCTCTCATTTTTTACCTTTATCTCTCACAAGAGAATTGGTTGTCAACTTTCCTAGTGAAAAGTTTATCACATTCTATCCTTATCTCTCATTAAGGGGAAGTTGGAATCTCTCCAACTAGGGTTGGTATAACCTTTTTCACAATGATAGAATCATGTAAGAAAAGCAATTTTATTTCATTGTTTTCATCTCACAAGATGAGTATTCTATTTTATAAGACATTAAATGTTTATCAGTTATTTTCAAAAAAATAAAAAAAAGTTATAAAATTTATTGAATTAAGTAGTTCACAAACTTGTCCTATGTTTTAGGTGGTGGCAATAGCAAGGGCAAAAGAGCGAGATGAATTGTGTGGCACTAACAGATTGGTGCATCATTTCGATTTTGTTTGTGAGTAGCAGTGCAGGAGACATACTGAAGTTTTAGGCCCACTCTCAAGCAGTGTGGTTTGCAGAGAATCAATGAGTCAAGAAGTCAACATGTTCATTTATCTGATTGGTGCGAGTTGAGTGGGTTTTGGGTTCCATGGGTTGGCATAAGTCGAGTGGGTGTGAGAAAAGTGGCTTTAGTACCTTTTGATGGTGGCATTAATGACGATGGAAGGTGGATGACGACTGAGGCATCCAAGAAAATAAAATTTAAGTATTTTTTAAGCAATTTCAAATAAATTTTAAATCAACAAACTTATTGAATTTTTGTGACACCAATGATTGTATGCTTGTAAGCTAACAATAGATGTTCTTTCATCACTATTTGAGTTGATTGGGGTTAAATGGGAAAAATAGTTTTCTAAAATCACCAAAAATCCTTATATACTGCTTCTTCAAAATTGTTAAGAACTTTCTTATAATAATACACCATAAATGAAACTTTTGTATAATAAAATTTTTTAATACACCATAAAAAAAATTTTAACATCCAAAATACATTTCAAATATTATCATTTATATTAGTCAACTTTATTTTTAATTTATTAACACAACGAGCCAACTTTTTTTGTTAATCTATAACCTTATGATTCTTTGTCATTTAAAAATCTTTTTTATTAATCATTTGTTCATTTGTAAATTATTCAATGGGTTCATTATCATGTTAGATTTTAATTATTTTAGTTTGTCTTATCTATGTATGACCTTTGTAATTCGCAGGCTTATGCAAATACATCAAGAGAATTACAATGTCATACCATCAAGTTGACCATTTTTATTCTTACTATTTTTTAATTATTTATAATATTGTTCTTATCAACTTTATATTTTCATAACACATTCGATTAAGTGTTATAAATAATGTTTTGAAAATATAATTTCATTTAACATCCTACATATTTACTTTTTTTAAATAATTTTTGTTATGTCATTTTTTTATTAAATATTGATTATTGGTATTATTTTTTAGAACTTGAAATCCAAAAAAATTTCAAACTTTTCATTACCGTAAATGAGAAAATTTTAAATTAACTATAACTTTTTTATTTTTGATAAACTATTTTTTAAATATCAAGAAACATATCCAATTGATGTAAAAGACTTGTTTTTTATTAATGAAAAATTTTTATTCTTCTAAATTATGTTCTTTTTTTAATTTTTTACATAATGACATGTCCATGATTGATTGATGAGGAGATTTTCTTATAATTTAAAAAAATAATATATTATTCTTGTTAAAACAAACATAACATGACTTGTTTTCTTTTTCTTTTTAATTTTTACAAAAATATTTGCATTACTTGTAATCTTATTACTATGGCATTATTTTTAATTTTTTCAAACTTTACTTGTATTTAATAATTTTGTATTTTCTTCTATCACTTAATATTTACATTTCTTTTTTATAAATATTTTTGTCAAATAATTGTGTCAAACTTATAAAATTTTAAATATTTTTTTTATTTTATTCATTGATATATTTTAGAACTTCTAATTTAACCACAAAAATGTTTGACAAATGATGCAAACATTGCATGGATTACAAATCCAAGTATCACTTTGACTTGTTATAATTAATCTTTATTTTGTAATGACTTTTTGAAATGAACTCTAGAATGCAATCATACCACATCTATAAAAACCAAATATTACATAAGATGAACAATATGAAGGGCAAATTGATTCAATAATATGCCTTCTCTAATGATTAAAGGTAACCCAAATGTTATTAATTATTTGGATTTTTTCGTGACATTATTATCTCTAAAAGTATTCTATTTTCAACATTTTGTATTACTTTTGAAATGTTGAGGATTTTACTATAAATGTTTTAAATTGTTATTACAACAATTGTTGGTAAACAATTTGTGGTTTTAATTTGTTTTAATAATTTGAGCAAACGTTGACTTAATGATTTTACTTTATATTAGTAATATTTAAATTTTCTACATGTTAAAAAAATTGTACGATCTTGATTATTAATCTAATATTTTGTTATGGAACCACATAAGTATTTAGAATATTTTCATATTTTAATGAGTTAGGTATCTCAATAATTTTTTAAATTATAATTTGATATTTCATAATCTTTTTTTAAAATTTGTTTCTTAGTTACGATGAGTAATTTGTAAAAAACATTTAAAATAAAAAACTCGTTATGTGATACATAAGTTTTGAATACTCGTTATTTTTTGTTGAAGTTAGTTTTCACATGTTATTCAAGTAACTTTAAGTTCATGCTCAAATAATATACTTAATGTTTTTATTATTTTTTGAAATTTGTTTTATCATAAAATATCACTCAATCAAATAACTACAATACCTTTTTGTTAATATAATATATTGTAGAAATATTTTTCTAATATAATATTTTTTTAAAATAATTTGCTCACTGTTTTGAACAACTAAACTTCTTTTTATCAAAATACTTTTCAATTTTATCATTTTTATGTACATCTTTATTTTGAAAAAGGTTAAAAATATTATTTTCTCTATATGATTGCCATTGATAGGTCATCCAATAAAATTTAAATATTCAAATATTTTTACTATTTAACTACTTTTGTATACATGTTTTTTTACTACTATTATTATTATCACATGTTCTATTTTCAAGAAACGTTTTAGTTAAATATTATTCAAAAAGATTTTGTTATTATTTTAATTTTTTTAATTTATATAATTTTTATAATTTTATTCTTTTTTGTCAATCTTGGATATTTATTTTTTTATAATAAAATTATTTTTTAAATAATAATTAATTACATTATTTAAAGGTTCAAGGTGTAATTATCTTAATAGTTATATTAAATTACATTGTTCGAAACTTGTTATATCAACATCAACATATTTGTTATGATCGTAATTTATAAAAATACCTTTTAATAATTTATTTTAAATTGTTTTAAAAATATTAAATGTTTTTTCCCGACTAATTTTATTTTATTTAAACATTTTCTATAATAAAAAATTATTTATGAGTGAAATAACAAAAAAACATCCATAACTGGTTATGCATGACAGCATTAATAATTATAAATTATTTTATTTATATGATTTTTTTTTTTTGGACCTTTCCGTAATTTTTATTTTCATGAACACATTTTTTGATATCCATTACACTATAATATTTTACCTTTGACGATCGTAGTTTTGACTTAGTTTTTTAAACTCCTTTGTTATACGGTATTTCCCATTTAATATTCATTACCAGCATGGTTTTGGCAACTTGTTTTGCGAAAAATATATAACACATTTAATATTCTATACAACTTTTTTTTTAAAACCATTGTGATACATTTTTCATTTTTAATAATATATTATCAATGTTTTTTTAACAAAAATGATATTTTTTTGTTAGAAGATTTAGTATTCTATTTTAAAATTTAATCTATTGGATATTTTGTTTTTTATTATTTAATTGGATATAAAAAATTATAATTTCCTAAACTATTATATCACATAAATAAATATCTTATTTTCTTTTTATGGTTATATTATATTATCATTAAAAAAACATTATCTTAAAGTTCTACCGTTACCTTTTTTAAAATTTTTAGCAAACTTGAACACTTAACATGATTGGTTAACGAAGAATACTTTTTCTTTGTATGTAACAAGTAATTTTTAATATTTTTAGTACTCATTATCCTAAATATTATTATTGTTTTCATTGTCGCATAATTTCAAACAAACTTCAATGTGTTAGGATTTGTTTTTATAATAATCACATAAAACATTAAAAAAGCAAACAAATAAATTTTTGTGCAATTGAAATATAACAAACATATAATGCATAAATGTAAGGCATAAGTATATTTAACATAATTAAAATTGTTTAATATTAATGGCATGTATTTGCTTGCAAAAAATATATTTTTGTGTAATCTGAGCTTAATAAGCAAACCAATAAAAAACAAATTGTAAGAGCATAGGTAGACAATCATATTTTTATGCTAAATAATAAAATGATTCAAAATTATGAAAAGACATTAATAAAAAATCTGTTTAAAAAATAAAAAAATGAGAACTATATCAATGAAGTGAGAAACTTTAAAAACCATGAAAATAAAAAAATATCTATTATTCTTTGACATTTAAAATGTCTAACTTTTATGCATAAACTCTATAACAAAATTTCGATTTTAGTAAAGTTAATAGGAAATATTAAATTTAAATAGAAATGATATTTTAATGTAAAAAAATAATAATTGATAAGACACATAAAAATTAAAAAAAAGGTCAACAAATTTGCCACAATAATTTAAGAAAGAAAATCATGTTCTATTAAATAATTTAATTAATTTTTTTTAGGAAAGAAACGAAGTAATAAGATTTACCAAATATGTACAAAAATCAAATTATTTAGCATCATTTTTCAAAGGGCATGAAAAAATGTTTTTGAAAAATTTGCAAAATAGTCAAAATAGGAAGAATGATTAATGAACAAATACTTAAGATATTAAAACAATGTTATATTATTTTAAAAAAATTGTCATAGATGCCAACGTATTAAAAAATATGCTATTAAGAAAAATAAAGCTAAAAATATGTTTTGTACTAAGCAAAAAGACTAAAGTAAAACTTAATTGTCATATATCAAGATTTTAGTATATTTACAACAATTACAAAACAAAATCACAATTCATCTATAGTAGCTTGCACAAAGCATATGACATTACTAAACAAATTAGCAATATACAATTTATCATGAATTTTCAGTTCCATATTAAAGTAAGCAAAAAATATTATTTTGATTGTGTTATCATAAACAAATTAAAATATATAGTTCAACTTTGTTGATTGCCTATATTATTTGTAGTAATAGTTTTTTGTACCTTCAATATTTTTTAGAAATTATGAAAATAATGTGCAAAATGCTTTTTTATGTGTCCACAAGATTTGAAGCAATTAGTGCATGTGTTTCTTTTAGTGACATTAAAATGTGCTTACCCTACTTCAAATACATTTCTTAGACCATCTTTGACTTATTATATTGTGTTAAAAGTGTTTTATGAAATAATTTATTGAGACATAGAACTATTTCATCTAACATTTTGGAGAATTCAACAGGTGAGTAACAATAATCATAAGCATGTAACATTAATTCCAACCACAACCTAATTCCACTCCATGTTCTTATTTTACTATCTAGTCTATTATCAAGTTGACCAAAACTTGTTGAAAGGTCAGTAACACATTTCTTTTTCATACAATAAAGAAATAGAAAAATACTAATTCTATTTATAAAGCTTTATATGCACTCTTTCTAGTTAGGTGTAGTACGACGGGGATGAGTTCTTTGGAAAAAAAATTTTGATTTCTTAGGGAATATTTCAAAAATCCTTTAAATTATTTTTTTACTAAACTTTAGTACATCTTTAAAGGTCATTATTAACGAATGTTAATTTTTAAAATGTATTACATTTATTTTAAGATACATTGATTTTTTTAATAATAAAATTTCATAAAAATTATGAAAAAAATGAACAAATATAAAGAATATACATAAATGATTATCAAGTATTTTTATTTAAAATCAAGCTTACACGTACCCCTAACAAAAATAAGGTAAACATAATAATGAAATAATAGAAATAACCTATTGTAGTCTTATAACATAATAAATATTAAAAATAAATAATAAAATAATTTAGTGAGACAAAATTGAAATTAATACAAATAAAAAACAAATGATTAAAAAATATTTAATGAGGCAAAAGTATTTTGATTGATTGAACAAGAAATAAAGAAAATTAGGAACGTCATTGATTAGAGAAAAAAGGAGAGATTAGGAGTTTGATGATTGTAAGATATAAAGAAGTTAGAAATAATGAAAATTAAGAACTTCATTGATTAGAGAAAAAAGGAGAGATTAGGAGTTTGATGATTGTAAGATATAAAGAAGTTAGAACAAGCACTGTATGCTAACAACTTCAATGTCATGATGTGAAAATTGTTTTTTAGATTTTGTAAAAGTTTCAGTTGTCAATTTTGTTTAAGAGTCAATTATTTATAGAACTCGTTAATGGTGAAAAATATTTTTCAAATTCATTAATTAGTTAGTAAAAATAAATTATAAAAACCTCAATATCTCAAAATAATTCTTAAAAATGTTGTTACATAAGAGCTGCTCCAATAGAAGCCTCCTTTACCTCTTTATACCAAAATGCATGATAAAACAACTAAATTAAATAAGCATTACTTAGAAATTAGGATTTGATTTGGATTATTATATTTGATTTGGGTTGTGATGTTCATATTTAGATCTAATGTTCAGATCAAAAAATTGTGTAATTGGATGACATACATAATTAGGTGTTCAAAGGAGGATGCGAATACGGTCATTTCATCAGGTAATTATGCAATTAGGAGGCAAAATAACTCTCACAATATTAATTATAGTTGAATGAATCAAATATAGGTTTTTATCCCACATTGCATGAATGATGGATCATTATTGATTAATAATATTTTTCTTGGAATATGTAATAAGTTTATTGTTTGGAGTTAGCTACACTTATTCACTCTAAAATGATTTCATTTATTTCTATTACATTTATACTAAATGAAATCTGAATTCGTGAGTTATATGCTGATTTAAAATTTTTCAAAGAGTTTTGGTGTCATT
This sequence comes from Vanilla planifolia, assembly GCA_023846275.1. Lineage (NCBI taxonomy): Eukaryota > Viridiplantae > Streptophyta > Magnoliopsida > Asparagales > Orchidaceae > Vanilla > Vanilla planifolia. The sequence continues at coordinate 436,463 of JAIUJO010000184.1, forward strand.
TTATTGATCTAGTAGGTGCATATATTTGTATTTTTTTTGGCAACCTTTGCCTTTGAAGAGTATAGACATAAATGCTTCTTATTTTTTCATAATGGGCTTGATTATGGTGAATAAGATTTAATTTTATCAAACAAGGGACGTATCTTTGAAGATAATGAATTAAAGGTCTTCAATGAATCTTAAAGTCTTAAAAAAAATCAAGGATTTAAAACATTTGCATAAATTTGTAATATGTTTTCCATTATAAAATAAAATATTAGTTTATTGATTGTAATTCACATCTTTATTCACAGTGAAATCCTTATTGAAATGTTTTATAGAAGGGTTCTTTATCCTTTATAAATGATTAATCAAATGATCTATATCTCATCTTAGCTAATCTGATGGCCTAAATCTTATCTGTCTTTATCTAACCATTTAGAAATAATCTATTTTATAATCTTTGATCTAACAATCCATAACCTCTCTGATAGGATCCAATGGTGTTGGTCGATCCCACCTAATGCTTAATTCCTTAGTCATTATTTGAGCCATTGCATTGACCAATTCAAATAAATATTTTAAGGTGTTTGGAAGAGCCTTTTAAGCTATTTTGAAGCATCATTTCAATTGACTTTTCCTTAAATTTTTAACAACTTTGATCAAATTTTTTCCATCTAAACAAAATTGGTATTCATGAAATAACTACTAAACATGAAATAATTTTTTAGATCTAAACAAAGCACAATAGATTTTCTACTATCGTAAAATCTTTTGACAATAATTATAACTTAGTTTTTCACAAAATGACAAATTCTTTTTAACTCATCCTAGAACCTTTAAACTTTCAATTTCTTACTATCATAATAATTTTGAGCTCATTAATCCTTGTTCTATTAATAAACAAGAATCAAAAGTTGTACGAATTTGTCATGATTTTTCCTTCTACTTATATTTTTCCTTTTTCATTTGAGATGGGTGGCATAATGTTTATGAAAGCCTTAGTTTAGTTTGATGACATAAAAACCTAAGTTATTTTTATGCTTACAAAATCTTGTGTTATAATAAAATTTGTTAAAGCTAGTAGGTTAGAGGTAACACATAAGAATAAACATTAAGTTGTAAAGTTTTTGGTAGTGGCTATTTTTATGACTTTAGTTAGGAGTAGATATAGGTTCTAGTTTGAAACAAAAATTTTAAAATTTCATTGTATTAATTTAATTGTTTTATTATTTTTTAAACATAAAAATAAAAAACATAAAACTAAAGTTTTCTACAAACATAAATTTTTTTTTGTGAAGAAGTTTTAATAAATAAAAATAATATAAAAAAATTTATTCTAAAACTCATAATTCAACCCGTCATGTGGGATTCATATACTTGTTTTTATTCCAATTAGTATCAAAGTGGGTTCTCTACAAAACAAGTGAGAATGACACAATTAAATACAATAACATTGAACTATTTTTATTGTGGTATATCTCCAACTAAATTTAATAAATTTATGAATTTATGTACTTTAAATGAAATCTAAAAAAAGTTAGACGTAATTTATGGAGGCATATTATATGTTAAAGATATAAAGGTAAATCTTCTTACATATGATTATGTGTTCTTTAGAATAAAGTTAAGTGAAATTATAAAGAATATGACTACACTATTTACTAATATTACTAATGATTATAAAATCTTAGAAAAATGTTTCTCAATATGGACCTTGTAGGAAAATTAGTAAGGAACGTACCCAATAAGTGTGGTCCTCATACAACAGTAATAAAGGTGGTCAAAGACATAAACAAACTCACATTTGATGAGTTATTTGGATAATTTTCCAATGATAGAGATTGAGATGAATAGAAGAGTTGAAAAGGGCCCTCCATAAGCAAGAAATGCATGGAGCAAGGTACAAAGAATCATTAGCCTTTAAAGCTAAAAAAGAGAATATACATATGACATCTATCTACTCTATGGACTTGGAGGTAGAGTAAATTTTCAGCTTAGAAGTATAAATAAAAATTTGGGAAAAAGTTTTGTTAATAGGAATTTGTAAAAAATAGAAGGGAGAAGAAGAAGACACAAAGATGATATGATTGTTGTGAAACTGACTCTGTTATATTAGATTATCCACAACTCAAATACACCAAAAAGTAAAAAAAGGAAAACAAATTAATGTAAAAAACCAAGATTTTAGAGTTTCTTGGAGTGCTTAAGAAGAATTAGACTCCAAAACTTCAAGTAGTGAGGACCAAGAAATAATATGCTTCATAGAAAATGATAACGAATCAAGTATACCAAGTGAAGAATAAAAAATTAAGATAATCTCTTAACCTCCTAAATTTAGCAAAAATAATTACATAGAAGTTATTAATGTTTTAACTTCTTTAATATCTACACATAAAAATAAAAAATATTTTTATAAAAAAATCATCATTTTTTGTTAAAGGTGATTGAAAAAAGTTATATAACAAAAATGATTTCATGATCATTAAGAGTACTTTTATGGAAAAAAATATGAGTTTGAAAAGAAAATTATTCTGTTTAACCAAAAAAATTGTAATATTTCACATGATGTTTACTTTTTTAAACATAATTATTTGTCATCTTTTGCATATGCCTAATATTTCAAATATTACAAACTTTTGTTGTTGAACAAAAGATCATACCTATAAGGATTGTCAAATTAAGAAAAATATTTCTAGTTCAAAGACTTGTTTCAAATGATTAAGCCAAGCTTATTTAGTTTCCTAAGGTTATAGAATAGAGAATTTGAAATAAGTCACCTTCACAAACGTTTTGCAGAGATATATTATTTTTTACACAATCATTAAAGATTGTCAAATTAGGTAAAATACTTCAGAGTTATGCACATAAATAAAGTAAATAAAAGTTACATTTTATGATTACTAAGTAAAAACTTTATAACTTATGTAGCCTCATATAGAGAAAAAAATCAAAATATAACTCTTAAGAGTTGGATAATAGATGCTCAAGACATATGACTAAACACGTATCAAAGCTTATCTCAATAAGATGTGATCCACATAAATGAGTAACACTTCGAGAAATGCATAAGACCAAGATAATCATACTTTGTCACGCATGGCTTTCTACATTAAGGAAAAATAAGAAAGCTAGATTTAATTAATGATCTTCCAAAGCAAAAAAACTAGTTGAAAAATGTATGAATCTTGCAAATAAGGAAGGCCAGTTAAATATTTCTTTTAAACCTAAAAGTGACTTAAATACTTGAAGATTTCTAATGATAATTTATTTAGACCATTTTAGACCTACAGAACTCTAATGTTTAGGTGAAAAAATATGGATTTGTGATTATTGATGATTCTTCTAGATATAATTGAGTTGTATTTCTTAAGAGTAAGAGGGAGACATTTCAAATCTTTGTAAATTTGATAAAAAAACTTTGAAGAGGAAAATTATCTAAAATTAAGTTGTATTCAATGTGATAATGATAACAAGGCTAAAAATAATAGGCATCAATTTACATATCCTTATCTACATCAATAAAGTAGGATTATAAAAAGAAAAAATTGGACCTTGATAGTGATGGGTAGAACTATGTTTATCAAATACAACCTACCAAAATAACTTTAGGCCAAGGGATCTAACACATCTTGTAATACAATAAATAGAATTAATTTAAGTCTATTACTTAACAAAACTCCCTATGAGTTATTTAATAATAAAAAACTTAGTGTTAGCTACTTTCATTTTTTGGATATACATAAACCTTTCTTAATAATGAAAGGTCAAACTTGAATAGGTTTTATGAAAAAGTGTGCCTAGAAAGTTTTATTGGATACACTTCTTTTAGGAAAACTTATAGAGTTTATACTATACATGCTCGAAATGTAGAGAAAATAATGAATATAATGCCTGATGAGTCTACTTATATGATATGTACTAAAACTTTAGATGAATAGATAATGTCCATAAAGAACTTAAACTTGAATGTTGATGAAAGTGAAAGAGAAAGTAAAATAAAAGTATAAGAGACTAGTGCTCAACTACAAAAAGATTTGAAGTACCAAGCCTCACATCCAAAAAAATCAATCATAAGAGAAGGTAATTTAGGAGTTAGGACTAGAGCTTCTATAAGAGAAATTAATCATAATGTATTTGTATCTTTCACAAAACTAGTATCTATAGGAGAAGTAAATAAGATTCACTATTAGGTTCATATAATGAAAGAAGAGTCATAACAGCTTGAGAGAAACCAAGTGTGGGAACAAGTTTTTAGGCCTGGTGATCAATAAGTGATATGAACAAAATGAATATTTAAAAATAAATAAGAAGAAATTGAATTGATCACTAGAAAAAGAGGTGGACCTATTGCTAATAGTTATAGCCAAGTGGGTGGAATATATTTTGAGTAGTGATTTATACGTGTAATAGGATTATAGAGACCATTACACTTCTCTTTGCATATTCCTATCATACGAATTTTAGATTATTTGAAATGGATGTAATATATCTTATTTAAAATAGGATGATAAAATAATATCTATGTATAAAACAACGTCTATGTTTTGAGACCCATGTACATTGTGAGTATGTATATAAGCTTAAGCAAATATTTTATGGCCTTAAGCAAGCTCCTCATTCATTATATCATAGAATGGGTAATTACCTTGTTAATAGTTATTTTAAAAAAGAAAAAAATGGATAACACACTATTCCTAAAATCTTTAATTATTTATTTATTACTTGCACAAGTTTATGTTGATGAAATAATTTTTGGAAGCACAAATAAAAATGTGTAAGGATCTTTGTTACTTAGCTGCAAGAGAGTTTTAGATAAGTTTAATAGGTTAGATAATTTCTTCTTAGGATTACAAATTATGTAATTAAAAAAATGAGATTTTTATTTCATAAACTAAGTATTTAAAATATTTATTCAAGAAATTTAGGTATGAAAATATAAAACATAGGAAGATTCTTATGAATAAATTAGTCAATTTAGATTAAGATGAAATCAAGAACCACATTGATTAAAAAAAAACTTTATGAAGTACATGTTAGATCCTTACTATTTCATATAATAAGTAGACTAGATATGTTATTTAATGTTGGTTTATGTGTTAGATTTCAATAAAATCCTAAGTCATATAAAGGCAAACCTGGTTATCTTCAAATATGTAAAAGGTAGAATGAACTTAGGCTTAAGGCACCTTAAAAATGCTCGTTCTGAGATGTTATAATTTTCATAGATTTTGACTTTCTATGCTCTAGGGTAGATAAGAAAAAAAATGTAAGCACATATGAATTGCTAGGAATTATTTTAATTTCATTTTGATGAAAGTAAAAAATTTGTATAGTCATATTGACCACAAAAGCAGAGTATATAGAGATTGATAGTTGTTTTACCTAACTGATATGCTTGTGAAAACAATTTCAAGATTACATTTACATGTCTCACATATTCCCAATAGAGTTGATAGTACTTGTACCTTAGCTTTAACAAGAATCAAGTTCATTATTCTTGAAGCTAACACATAGTGTAAGAAATAATTTATAAGGAATAAAGTAGCTAAAGGCTAAGTAAAATACACATATGTTTCTATCAAAATAAAATTTGATGTTATATTTACAAAATTCCTTACAACTAATCAATTTCAAATCATAAAAAAATAATTAGGTGTAATTAAAATTGTATAATTTATATCTCTATTTTCATAAGATTAAAGAGGGAGAATAACCATGGTTTAAATAATTTAGTAGGAACATGTAGTAAAAAGACCATGAATTAAGTGGGAGCAACAACTTTTCATTTTTTAATACCACATATCACAATAATTTATTTTTTAGTTGTTATTTTTTATCTAAATATTTATGTCTTGTAATCATGAAAAGGGAGAGATTATTAAGTTACCATCGTGTTTGATGAGTTATGTCATAAATTGTTAACCTTTTATTTTCATGAGCTTGTTTAATGTGAAGTAGGTTTAGTTTTAATGATTAAACCTAATATCTTTGAAGATGGTGAATTAGTGGTCTAAAAAAGTCTATATCTTTATTATAAAATAGAATGTTAGCCTGTTAATTATAAGATACATCTCCATTCATCTTACTTTCACATTCTTATTTTAGTGTTTAACTTGTTCATCTTATCTTTGATTTAAGAAAATTATAAGATTTCATTTTCATCTCAAACTCTTTTTTATATTAAATCCTTGTAATGCATCTTTGACAAACTTCATGACAAATGTTAAATTATCAATAAACAAAAAATTAATTGTGTTAAATTTTATTAATTAAAAAAATTTAAGTTACACCTGAATTTATCGAAGTGCAAAGCGCTTGAGTAGGCCAAGACAAACTGTGTCTGGTAACATCACGTTGGGCAACAAGTTGAAAACAAGCCAAAAAATTAGTCATAGTGTGACCTGAACAAGATTTGGGTAAGGTAGAGAATGAAAGGCAATGATCTTAGATTTAGTATGAAAATTCATTCCCATAACCATGAAATGACTTATAAATGTATGAGTGTCCTAGGTGATGAAATACCCATCATAAAAGAGGGAGCCTACCCCAACTTGGCTAGCATTATGTACCCATGAAAGATATTATAAGAGAAAACAACTTTTCTTTTCAATAATTTGTGACTGACTTTTGTCTAACAACTCAGTGCTTAAAGGATGCTTTATTTCTCACCATTCGAGCTTTGACTGGATGGTAAATGTGTCATCAACTACGAGTGCTTGATCCTAGCTCGAAATTTGATGACCAATATCATGTTTGACTTCAATGAAAATTTTTTATTATTTTTGCTTTTGAAATAATCTATCACTGAATTGAATGACTCATCTTTATTTGTGTTTGAAACCTACTAATGAGATTTTTTCCAACTTTTTCATCGATGAATCAAACGATCTAGATCTCATCCAATTGGATCAATTGGCCCAGTTCTAATCCGCATTGATCCAACTGCAAGAACTCATCAAACCTTATAGTCTTAGTACTGACCCACAGATCTGTCACACATGATGGTTAATTTCATTTCCATTAGTTAAGCCATTACATTAGTCATTTTTGAAAAACTATTTCAAGCTATTTGGAAGTAGTGCTTGAGACAACCTTATCTTGACTTTTAAGCTGCTTTGACAAAATGATTCCATAAAATAACAAATAGATATAAACCAATCTTTTAGATCTTAACAAAACATTCATATTATTCTGCTAGAAAATTCATTAGTAGAACTTATGACTTTTTCATCAAACAAAGCATCATAACTAAGGGTGAAAAACACAATACATTAACCATCCAATGCTCTTTGAAATCATCATCAAATCTATCAACTATCATTGAATAGTGACTGTTTCTGTTCTACAATATTTTTGGACAATTCCATCATTTTATGGAACTATTTGGTCTCAACATGCAATATTAAGTCTCATCTTTCTTGAAGCCACTTCCTTAATTATCTTATTTTTTTCACTCTGCCTAACCTTTAAAATATTTTTTGTATTTGTTTCCTACATGTATTATCTTTGTTATTCATAACATTCCTCTTAATATTGTCCCTTTTTAGTATATTTATTTTTGTTAGGCCTTGTGATATAAACCTTATAATGATTTGATTTTCTTGCACATTCTACCACATATGACATCCAAAAGTCTTTTGACCAATTTCATAAAAAAACTACTCCATGAAGTCTTTATTACAGTAAAAAGTTCATATGTTTCTAGTTCGGCACTTTTATTAATTTTTCTTTAAAAATTGTTTTACAATTAAATTAATATTATTTTTAATATGTTTTGGTTTTTCTTTTTATTACATATCCTCTTTCAATTCAAGTAGAATTATTATTTGAGATTCCTTTTCATTTTTTTCTTTAATATTTGACTACCTATCCATATTATTAGCTTTTTAAATAATAGTCTTTATGATGTTATACAAAAATATCCATATCCAAATTTCATTTCATGACATTTAAAATAACTTTTTATACACTTACATTATTTCAACAAACATTAAATGAATCTTAAAGGCTTTTCATTATTTTGTAAATGTCCCTTTGTACGAAAATTTAATCATTGAAATTAAAAAAAATGATGGGATGTCTCCAAAGCATCCCTTCCTTGACTTTCGAAGTATCTATTTATTAGTATAACTTGTCCATAGGATACTCATTTTCTATATTTTCTTGATTTCTCTTGTTAAGAATGCTAGTTGAATTTCTGTATGAAATAATTTATGATGCACCATTATGTTGCTTGATCGTATTTACATATATAAGTACCATTACCAAAAAGTTTTTTTAAGTTTGAAAGACAAAATACATGATGTACTCTAGCAATGATATTGATAAAAATATCTTATAAATAATAAAACAATTTATTTCAATAATCTACAAAGACACAAAATCTCTTGCCTTCAATTATTCTCTTTTTCTAAAGCCCTAACATATTTCAATAATCTACAAAGTTTTTTATTTGTATAGTGTCAACTTTATGCTAAAGTAATAAATATTGTTGTAAGAAAATTAATTAAAAATGAAAGACTTATGATAGTTGTCATTAAAATATAATTTCCAAATCCCTAACATATTCTTAAGTGTTTTTAGTATTCACTTTCCTCGACTTTTATTTTGAGCCAAGGATGTTGCGTTAGACATTAGTTTAGTATTACATGGATCACGAAACCTTTTCCAAAAGTATACTATAACTTTGGAATCCTTATGTAATATAATGTTTTGTCAATAATGTTCTCTTGATAAGTGAAATATGAGTTTTTTGGATTAAGAACGTCATTTTCAAACTTACAATTATTTGGGTTTTAATCTTCCACACGTCATCGTGTTGGTTAAGGACAGCTTCTTACAATCAATATGCCAAAATTCAAATAGTAAAGTTCCTTCTATTTGTTATGGATATAACATATATCTCTCAATTATCTATCTAAATATTTAGTTGAACTGCCTCTATGTTATATATCATAAACTTTTGCACTTCCTAAAGAATTGGTATCTACTTTTACTTTTCACATGGTGATATATTATCTCCAAATCGTAATGATTGAATAATTCAAGTTATTCTATTTGTCTTATTGTCTAAATTGATTTATCATTAAAAAAATTAAAAATAAGAAATTGTTTGTACTTTGTAATAACAAGAAGCCCATATATGAAAACTTCGATGTTTTTTGGATGGAAGTGTTACAACAACATGTAAGATATGAATTGGACATAAAAAACCAAGTTCATGGATGCTGTCTCTCTATGATATTCGAAAAATAAATAGAACTATAAACCATTTGACAAGGGAACCTTAGTTTTAAAACAATCTACTCAAGCACTGTTTGATGGAAATATGCATAAAAAAAAGGGGTAGATTTGGAGCACATTGATGATTTTGAAAAAATAAAATTGGAAGAAAAATAAAAAAAGGAAAATAAGGATTAATAAAATCATTATCAACATATATTTGACTTATTGGTTTGCAAAAAATATGATCATAATAGGCAAAATGCGTACGTTTTTAGTAGATAATGTCATTATCATTTAGTTTAAATCAACCTCTCTACCAAAAACTATATTTGTTTTAATCTTACGCATATTATTATCCTAGTTTAGGACAATAATATTTGGCTATCAGTATGTCACAACAACCAATATAATAATATTCGATCTATTTGTTATAGATATGACAATTATCTTTCAATTCTATAACTAACAACTTAGTTTTGCTTCTTCAATGTTATGAATCAAACAATGCTGCTCTCCTCTTAAAGCATTGACAGCTTCTATTACTTTTCTTTTTATTATATAGGATCTCCAATCCATAATGTATTAATAATTCAAGATTTTCCATTTAACACAATTTCTAATAGATTTATTTTCAAACCAATTGTGAACAAGATACTACATTACTTTGGAATAAGAAAAGCCTAAACATTAAAACTTTGGCTTTTTAGGATGGTAGTGTGACAACAAATGGTAGGATAGAAATTGGAGATTAAAATAATCTATGGAGCCTATCTGTTCACTATATTCTTTAACTAGATAAACCTATAACCATTTTAGCAAAGAAACCCCAACTATAATGGAATTTACTCATGCTGTGTTTAATGAAATTATACAAAAAAATTGGATAAATTGGAAGACATGAAAGATTTTGAAAATGCATTGGAGGACTCAAAATGATTTTTTGTATGACAAACTAATTGAATTTTTGCTTAAATATTATTTTAGGAAGGAAATTTATGTAGAATTTTGTTAAAAAAGAACTGCACTAATGAACGTCTTGAAGTCCAACATTATGCAAACAACATCATATTTGGATCAACCAACTTTGATTTATGTGAACAAATTAGTAAGCATATTGGTGTAAGATTTAAGGTTGACATAATGGTTGAGTTTTTTTTTGTTTCCTTAATTCCAAGTTGAGTAAGATGAGAAAGGAATCCTTGTCTCTTACATAAAGCTTATAAATTATATGTAACAATTTCAAACAGAAGGATATGGTCGCATGAAAGGAGCTAATGTACAATAGCAATAATCTCAGTGATTCAATTCTAAGTGACCTGTCTTCTTGAGTACAAACCCATGCCTCTCTTTAAAAAGAAATTATGTATGTTGCATGAATGTTAAAACTTGTTCTTCGAAAAACATGTCAAGCCTCGAGAAATGAATTTTATTGATAGCCAAGTCCAATATGTTTAAAGGATGTAATAGCATCAATATCAACATATTTGACCTATTGTTTTGCCAACAATGTGGCCATAATAAGAAAAGTATGTATTTTTGTGGTAGATAATGTCATTCTCATTTAGTTTAAACTAGCATCTCCACCTACAAATACTTTTTTTTCTTGCAAGTATTATATATCTAGTTTAAGAAAGGAACATTTGGCTATCAATATTTCACAGCTACCAATATAGTAATATTCCTTCTATTTGTTATAGATATAGCATTTATCTCTCAATTGTCTATCTCAATACTTAATTAGGTTTCTTTAATATTATGCATCAAGCGATGATGCTCTCTTCTTAAAGCATTGGTAGCTTCTATTACTTTTCTCTTAGTGATATAGGATCTTTGAACCATAAAGTCTTATTAATTCAAGACATTCTATTTATCTCAATATCTAAACTGATTTATTAACATACAAATCATGAATAATATACTATTCTTACTTTATAATAACAAGAAAACTAAATACTAAAACTCAAGCATTTTTGGATGGAAGTGTTACATCAAAAGATAAGATAAAAATTGGATAATAAGAACCAAGTTAATGGAGGCTATCCGTTTTTGGCATTCTACAAATGGATAGATCTATAATCAGTTTAACAAGGAAACCTAAGTTGTAATGGAATCTACTCAAGTTGTGTTTGATGAAATTATGCATAAAAAACTTGTAGATTTTGAAGACATGAAAGATTATGAGAAAAAATTAGAAGACAAGAATGATTATGGTATACAAAATTTAGTAAGTCTCTTCTTCAGCGTTATTTGAGGAAGGGAATTTAGATAGGACACCGTTCGACAAGAACTACACTAATGATCGGCTTCATGACAGCATCGTATATTTTATGAATTTTTTTACATATCTTAGTGTTTAATATGTTCAAGAATCTTTTTATACCACTTCTATCAAAACAAAAATTAATTCAAATAGCTTTGTGGAAAGGCATTTTAAGAAAGTCTTAAGCCTTCTCTATATTAATCTTAAGCTCCACTACATACGAATTGTTTGTATCTATTTTCTTACATGAGTATACTTTTTTTTAATTATTATAAAGATATTTAACTATTTTATTATAAATTAATCTTTTTTAATATTCAAATTTTCTTCACTTTTCTTAAATAGAATAACTTCAAGAACAAAACCTTAAGTCTTTTATACATTATGTATTCAATTGTCATGATTAGTTTTACATATCTTAGTGCTTATTATCTTTTAATTTCAATAATAAGACTTTTTTTATTATGTTATTTTGTAACTTTCTCATGTATCATGTAAATATACTGAATGTTTTAAAAATATTTTTAAAAATGCGATTTTTCTTTTTTTGCATTTTTAATGTAAGCCTAAAATGTTTTATTTGGCCAATCACTCTTTCAATTACAAATGCTTATAAATATTTACATATGTTTTTAATAGCAATGGCTTATTTATTTAATTTAGCAATAGGAAAACTTTTTCTTAAGCAATAAGATTCTCCTTAATAAAAATTATAGCTTCTAAAAAAATTAATATTTATCATATTACAAGATTACACATAATAATCAAAAGAATTTTGATAGTAGATTAAGAAATTTAATGCATAAATGTGTCACATGAATCATTTTGTGGTTTGAATATAATAAAAACCCATGTAACTATGTCATAATTTGATATGCTCATGTTTAAAATAATGAATGCAAGTTTTCACATCCTACAAGGCTAATGTTTTTATAAAATAACTCTAAAATGGGAAAAGTTTTTGAAATATAATTTGTCATAAAATAGAATCTAATCTTCCAAAAAATATGTCTAATGTGCAAATTGTAGGCTACAATTGGCATATGAATTGCTTCTAAATGTAGTAAAATTTCAATGATAATCTTTTTTAAAACTTGCTTTCAAAATAAGTTTGAAATATTTTCAAAAAAGGATTTGACCCTCCATAAGCCATTTTCAATTTCCTCTTAAAAAAGTAGTTAACATGCAATTACTTTGCTATGTTAATTATTAGTTCTGAGGCAATGGAGACAAGCCACTCGAATCTTTTACTCTTATAAGAGCTACTTGGCCAACACGAAGCATAATAATATTGACATAAAGATGATAGTGAGGTCATGAGTGGAGTTGCTGAAACATTATTGCTCAAGAATAATTTCAAATAAATTAGAGAGCTAATGTGGTAACATCATGCCTTCAATTAGAAAAGTAAAATGAGGGAAGGAAAGTAAAATGTAGGAATGCAACAAGTAGTGGTTTTAAATCATAATAGTTATTTCAATAACTCAAAATAAGCTTTGATAAAAGAAATAGTTGACATTTTGATAAGATTTTAATGATATGTTTATGCACCAACAATGTATTATGAATTTAGCTGTTTTATATGATCAGTAGATCAACACTAAGCTTGATGAAAATTTACATAAAGCACCACACTTTATAACAATGTTTCTCTTAATAATGTTGTTTGACATAAGACAACATAAAGTATGATAATATTTGAGTTGAACTACTAAGTTTTATTTATTTTAAATTTGTTTAGTATATTTTGCATTTCTAACATTTCTTTTAATGTTTCATATAAGTTCCCCATGATATTATCAACCTATCTTACAAAAGGTATGATTTTTCCATGTTTTCATTAAGAATGGTAGTTTAGCCAATTTTTCATTTAAATTTTGGTTTAAAATTATAGTCTATTTAGAACTTTATGATGGAATAAAAAAAGATATTTATTTAATATTGGCATTATATTTTTAGAAATTATGTTTTCTTTATTTAAAAGAGTGCACAACCCTAGTTTTCTATCTAGGTATTTTATGTGTTTAGTTGATATCTAAATTATTATTTGAACTTATCTGCACCATTGCTATCATCCTTCTCCTTATTACCTTCTATCATAAATCCTATTATAGGAGTTCTATCTGCCTATACTACATTAATAATATTTGGCCATGTCATTAGTCCCTCTAGCCTTAAACCTTATAAATGATTAGGCATTCGATTGATTTTAGCTAAGCCACCCCAAAACATTGTTGAAGTTGTGAAATTAAGTACAATAATAATCCCCATTATGTCTATAGAACAACTAAGAGTGCGTAAGCAGTTACCTTAAAACACTACATTTATCATAACAAACATTCTAGCAAGAAACAAGGTTTTAGTCACTCAAGCCATGCCTTTGTTCATCATGTTTTATATAGTGTGCCTTTATTCTCCATGTTTTTGATTTCTAGTTTGAATTGATAACCCTTGATACAACATAAATTAGCTTTCCCTCTTTTTTAGTTAGCTAGAAATAATTTTCATTCATATCTTTGGCATTCTTTTACTAGACACCAAATAATATTTGGAATAATTCACCATTTTTAACACATCTATTAAATGTATTATGGAAGTGGGTAAGTTCATGTGTGTAATGGCAATATGGAGAAAAATTCTTGTTACGCTCTTTCTAATTTTTGTATGTCTAATGTGCATGTTCATATCATTAAAAATGAATGTTTATTGAAAGTTGCCAATCATATTTGTCCAATGCAAATAAAGATTGAGTTGATTAAGTACAAAAGTTGAGATTCGTTTCTTATGCTCATATTTCAATATTTTTTTCATCTATTCTACTAACTAAATAAATTTCCATGATACAACTACATCATAAGATTCTTAGTGTTTGTATTGATCAAGTGTAAATGGATGATAATACAATTGATGTAGATCGTATTTGTCTGTTTTCTATAATTCTTTATAAACCTTCAAACTTGTCTAAGCATCCAAATATACTATGTTTTGACTATAGCAAATTTTTTCTTACATAATGTTATGATTTGAAGTAGTGCTACATCATAATAATACTATATTTCAATAGTATTTGCTTCGTTGCATACATTCTTGAACCAATTGTTATTGATGTTATCTTCAGAAAATCAAACACTTAGATGAATAGTGCTCACCAACTAGTGCTATTCAACTATTTTAATGTTATGATTTTCAACGCACATTTATAGTAACTCTGAAAAGAAGAAATACATATCTTGCAAAAACAATATTTGCATTATGCAAAAAAGATAAAAACTTTGAATATCTTAACTTTGCCTTCATGGAATATGAAAATCATTCCATATTTTAAATGTCATGTCATCTATGATGACAAAATATACGGAAGCTATAGTTTCCTCATATTAATAATAGCATTGTGTTTATGTAGAATTGATTTTCCATCCACATATGAGTTGAATTTTTTTGTTATATTTTTTTATCAAGAGCTATGTAAACATTGTGGCTTTCTTTGTGTACTAAGCTCTACTTTATGATTAGTAAACTAGTTTCTACACATGAATCATGCAATTTTTTTACTCCTATTGTATATTTTCCCTACCTTGGAATAGATTGAATAGCACACTACACTCCACTAAAATGTATAAATTGCTAATTTCTAATTGGTTGCATAATTGAACACCCACTATTTATGGTTGTTACCATAGTTAAAGAGTTTATGAGTTTATTTATTTATATATTTAAATATTAAAAAATCTAAAATCATTTCCTCAAAATTATTTCTAATAGAGTGAACCACTTACTCACTTGCACTATTTTTCCCTAAGTTCTTGCCAATTAATGTATGATTCCCAAAATCATTTGTTTGACATCTTATAAAGCGTGAATGATTAGAAAAACTTATTATGAAGCATTAATTCTCTTTATTTTTAATTTTAATAATCAAATTTTTTAAGTAACCTACTTTCTTCTAACATATATATAGTGTGTAGCACAAATAAACCAAAGGAAGGTTTATTTAAAGCAATCCTGACCCCTTGGAAATTTAATTTACCTATCATATACTCTTTTTGTTTCTACAAATGTTCTTACTTTTAATATTTATATTTAAGAAGCTTGTGGAGCATTTGGAATTGCTATAGAAACTTATCATGATTAATAATAGTTTTCAAATGTCCTCGAGTGATGATAATTATGTTGTTTCCATAAGCTAGGAGAGTGATAGATATAGACGATCTATATTGTCCATATAACATCATTCTTTTTTAAACAAAAAAGTTGTTATTACTTCTTTTTAAGAACTCTATGAATGAGAGATGAAAAAAAGGAAGATACAGTATAACCCTAATTAAGACCATTTCAAGCTTGAAAAAAATTGCTTTGTGATCTAATATTGATTATTGATATCCATGCATTGTGAAAGTAATTAGTGAGCACCTTAGTAAGCATCTTATTAACTTTGTACTTGGAGAGTGTCTTACAAAGTAGATCTCATGATATGCTATGATTCACATTCCTTAAATCTAGCTTAACAATAACATTGCTACTTTATTTTTATTGTTAATAGAACATACTAATTATTGAACTGATAATATGTTGTTTATAATATCTCTACATTTATAAAATTGGCTTGTTTAGAGAAATTATTCTATAAAAAATTTGTTATATTTAAACAACAATAAGCTTTATGAATGCTATCTTCAAGATGCATTGAACAATATTTGGTCTAAAATCAATAATGATTTCTATGTTATGAGATTTAGGAATATATGTAACATTTTTGCCTAAACTCCCCCAAAGAATTGGAGATCTAATAAAACTTTTTTAGCTGCACTCAACACAACATTTGAGATTAAATCAAAATAATTAATGAAGAATTTTCCAATAAAACCATGTGGGCAAAGAGTGCTATCTATTTTGATATCAATAGTTATTTCTTTATTTTCTCCTTGGTATTGCATTATTTTATTGATTATTTGCTTTTGTTAAAAAGGAACGGATGTAGTTAAACATATTTTCATTTTCAATTAATTAAGAAGACTTGAAAATATTTTGAAAATTGTTGATTACAGTTGTCATTATTTTGTCCTCTTCATTTCCTTCTTCACTTCATCACTATTATATAGGAGATTATTGTATTTCTTTCTCCTTCTATTAGCAATCTAGTTCCTTCTTTCTATTTCCAATAAAATTTCACTTTTTGAAAATCTTGTGAATAATCAGAATTAACAAGATATAATACTTTGTACTAATCCTACTTTCATTTCCTTAAAAATAATTTTTTGTGATTCAACTCTTTCTTATCTAATTTAATAGGATGAAAGATTTTTGCAAATGTTGATTTTTTTTTAATCTTTAAGGCTCATTTTATGTTCGTTTTATTTTAAAGGTAGAGCCTTCTTCTAAAAGTTGTTTAAAGGACAATTCCAACTATTATCCATTGTATATGCAATTGTATGGTGGTTCAAAAATATGTTATGAAATTTAAATTTTTTAGGAGATGAAAGATAAATTTTAATGAGATTTAATGGAAGAGGCATATGACTTTATCATGTTCTAACAAGATAAATTGTCTATTTCTCATTAACCAGCATCCTATCTAACATTTTCCAAACCCATATTCCATTACTTTTTCATTCCTATATAAAGGAATAGCTAAAAAAAACACTACTGCATAAGATGTCATAGAACTATGCAATCAGCAAAGTCATACATTTGTTTTAGTTTAGGACTACGTAGTCTGTTGTAATCATTTGAAGTTGTCATTTCATTGAAATCCCTACCCACCATCCACAGATTTGTAGTATTGTAGGCAATGTGAAATGGCTTTCCTATAATAAGCTCCTTCTAGATGTGATACTTTTGTCATAGGTGAAAGTGTAGCTTGTTTTATAAACCAAGGCTTGATGCTTAATATTGATATGGAAAAACTACTCCTCATTAATGTCAACATTTTAGTTGAAGTCATTCCAAAGAATCTTTTTCTTACATGATATATTGTAATAGTAGTGCTAAAAATTGAGCTTAATATCAAATTTTTATGCCTTACCCATAGGAGGCCAGTTCCAACAAGGCAACTTTTCAAACTATATATATATTAATAAATTAATTAATCACATGACTAAACTATTTTTAGTAACACTCTAAATATTTCAAAATATGAAATTATTCATTAAGAACAATATTATCTACAATTTGTAGTATGTAAATTCTTAAAATTATAATAATTAGACCACGATCTTTCAAAAGAAGAAAAATGTTACACTAGTTACATTATTTCTAATTATACATAATATTTTTAGTTACCCCACAAAAGGGTAATAAAACTTCGTTCCGATATTGAGATTATTTTTTTAAGGATTCATCACCAATAGTGTATGAAGCAACATCAAGGCAAGGATATGCTTTATAAGCATTGCTTGACCAAACATCAAAAGAAGGCGTTGCATCCAACAAATAATTTTGCTAATTATCTTATTTGTTAGTGAATATAATAGATATAGTTTCTTTCAACCTTAAATAA
This sequence comes from Vanilla planifolia, assembly GCA_023846275.1. Classification (NCBI taxonomy): domain Eukaryota; kingdom Viridiplantae; phylum Streptophyta; class Magnoliopsida; order Asparagales; family Orchidaceae; genus Vanilla; species Vanilla planifolia. Next base: position 454,426 of record JAIUJO010000184.1, read on the forward strand.
GTTGCTACCCAAGTGTGATATAGAGGCTTTGCATTGTCGAAATGGAAGATTCTAAAGTGCCAAAGATAGTGGGCTACAAGCCATTAATTTGGGCATTGAATTTGACTTTTCGTACCAATAATCCATAGATCAACTTTGTCTTAAAAGTACTTTATAAAATTATTTATTTTTGTATTAATTCTTTGTATATCCAAAAAAAATGACACCTTTTTTTTATAATTTCTTTCTTGGGAAGTAAGTATACTAACGCACCATTAAATGTATTTAGTTGGTGACCATTCACTCCTTGTAATTAACTTTCAAACTACAAGTTATGGTACCAAAATCTAATAATCAAGCTAATGATATTCCACTAAAAATGAACCACATTCCCTCTTTAATTTGGAGCTTAGTTGAGCCAAGAATTGGTTCACAATAAGTTAGGTAACCTGTAAAGTACATTGTTGTGTACATTGTACAAAAAGATCTGCAACTACAAATAACCACATACAGAAATCCATAAATCTTGCACAAAAAATCACAAGGTCCAAATCATGTCTAAAATAGATAAAAAAAATAATAGAAATCATATCCAAATAAAATGTCCCATGCAATCTAAAAACCAACATAAAAAATCTCATATATTGTAATATCATAGATAAAACATCAATGTTAAGAATAATTTTTATGACTATTATAAGATGAGTAAATTTGGTTTAATGAGTGATCCACAATAGTACTAATTCTAAAGGACTCATTATAAGGACACATTTGTCATTTACTCCCTACTGATATAGATGATATAATTGTGGGACAATAAGATCAATAAGAAATACTAATGTTTTGATAACAAAATATACATGCAATAATAAAATGACATAATATCATTATCAATATTTGAGGAGTCAAATAAATGTGATAGTTTACCAGGCTAAGCTAGTGCATAAAACCATAATGATGTACCATATCACCTATTCAATTGGCCTAGCAAGTTTACAAAAATCATGATCAATCCCATAAGATGCATAGTTAAGAACAAATATTCTTGTAATTTCTCCAAGTCTTTGACATACTCACTTTAAATGTAGCAATCCCATGTGATAACATGATCTAATAGTCCACAACTTATGCCATACTAATCACATGGACCACTAGAATGGGCTACGTGGCACTAATATAAGAACTCTAACACATCAACAATCACCCATCATGTTCCATAGTGGTAGAAAACCAACTAGGAATCCTTTGCACATGATCTTCCTATCCTAACACATGGTCTGTCAGTCACATATACCACCAACATAGCATTAGGGATCATACCATACATGGTGTTCAACCACTATATGCTCTAACATAGCCATAGAGTGCATTATATCTTAGCCAAGATCATGATAAATTGACTTTTTAAGCAAAAGTTTTATATTTTTACCTTTATCTATCTAAGGTTTCCAAAGATTAATTTATCATTTAAGAACTTTTTAGAGCCCTAAATTGTTAACCACTTATCCTCACATAGTCCTACACAATTATCTTTCTTAACTTAGGGTTTTTATGAAATCCTAATCTTCATATCTAGGGTGTCTTCCTCATTAACATTTTTGTGTATCTATGTCTGTTCCTTTCATACATATTAGTCTAGATGTTTCAATGTAATCCTTTTGTTGTTTGAGTACTTGTTCGAGTTATAAATCCATCTCTCAAGAACTTTAACTCATAATCTTTGACGTTAAATCAAGTCTTCATTCAAGTTGACCTGCAAACTTCAATTAGTTAAAAACTTATTCTTGTAGTTTTAGATATTTTTTTTTAGGGTCTTTCCTTGCCTTAAACTATTCTTGATTTGCTAATTATTTATTGATTGACAAAATTACAATTAACCTTCTCATTAACAAGGAATGCAAATCTCTAATTTTAGGTTTAATATGTATTTCTTAAATAATAATATAATATTTATTATTATTTATTTCCAATTACTTTATAAATTCATAGTAATTTAAAACTTTCTTTCATAAAGACAAAGCAAGATTTCATTCAAGTCAACCAACAAGCTTCAATTAATTAAAAACTTACTCTTGCATTTTTAGATTTTTTTATTTTTTATGGTCTTTCCTTTCTTTAAATTCTTCTTGATTTGTTAATTATTTATTGATCAAGGATATTACACTAGACCTTCTTATTACTTGGAGTGCAAATCTCTCATATAGTTTAACTCATTTTTCTAAATGTTTCTCTTTCATTTCATTATTTTATGATGGAAATATATTTCTCCTCTTATGTGAAATTTACATTAGTTTTTAATTTGATATATTACTTTGCTTCAATTATCCTATTTCAAATTTAATATAGACTTACTTCATATTAAAATAATTTATTTATTTTATGTTTTTCTAGCAATTTGTTTAATTCCAAATGAAGTTTGTTTGATACAAAACAAATGTCATTTCACTTGTCCCCAAAAACCCAATCTAATTAAATAAATATTGTTAATTTTTTAAAAATTTAATTTTTAATGTGTCACCTCATTTTAAAACATATTACGATTTGTACTTAACTTGATTATCAAGAATGACATCCCTTGATCTCTATAGAAACTTAAAATGAAGGTTTAAAAAATACCTTATTTCAATTCTATAAATTTTTCTACTTGATTTTACTATATTACTATAACACTAAATCTCTTATTAGGCAAGCATTAAAAGCATTTGACTTGGCAAAATAATAATGCATCAATTTACTTCATTTTATCATTATGGTATAGTTACTTAAATTTCAAACAATAATTTATTATTAATATTGATTATTAAAATTTGTAATTCATAGTAAATTTAGATGAGGCCTAATCTTGTTGAAATAGTCATCATTGAACTGATCTCAATGAGCTCTGTTTAATTAATTTATTTTTTCAATGTATACGTTTTTGTGATACTATGTAATTTATGAAAAATTTACATTTGTTATTATTTGACTATATAGAAAGTTTAACTTGCTCTTCTTAGAGGCTTTGATTGTAATGTTCCTTAAAATTTATATTAATTTTTTAAATTTTTTATCTTTTTTTCTATTATATTACTATGATACTACAATTCTTGCATGTGTAACATTTTCATTATTTGATTTCACCATATTATAGTTATTTAATTTAACTCATTTATGATTAAGGATATATTTACTGAAAATGTAGAAAAAATTCATTATTATTTATGCTTATTTTCCTTAAAAAATTTTGGAATTTCTAATGAGGTCTAATTAAGAGGAAATAGAGATCGTTGGTTTAATCTTGTCAGGGTTCATCAAATTGATTAATTGTTTCAATATTTTTTATGAGTTATTTAGATTTATACTTACCCTGATGATTAAGTGGTTAAACTTAATGTCAATAAGGACATCGAATGCATCCCCATGTAAAATACATCGCATTTCTTCAAATGTGATGTTTAGATTTATTTATATTATTATGTAACTCTAAATCTACTCCAATATCACCTTAATAAGTCTTTGATTTATGTATTTTTAATTATTTCAATTTATCTTATTTAGCCTTAACTTATATTTACCTCAAACTATGATAATAATTTATTGTTATTTATTCTTATTTACTTTGTAAATATACAACAACTCCAAATGATGGCCAATTGGAATAAAAAATTATTGTTGGACTCTTGTAGGAAAACTTTATCTAATTAAATATTTATTTTTAATATTTTAAAATTTTTAATTTTTTATGGCTTTTGCATTCATTGAAAAATATTAATCCATATTAAGTTGATGATAAAAAGTTTACACTCAATCTCCTAAATATCATTGAATTAAACTTTCTTGTATAATTCACCTCATTTTCTTAAATTTTATAATTACATTTGGCATATTATTATGTAACTCAAAATGTCCTCCCATATAAGTTTTGCATTCCTTTAATTTTGATGTATTACTTGGCTTCAATTTATCTCTTTTTTCTATAATATATATTCAATTAATGCAATACATACTTTTATATTTTATTCTCATTTACTTTTGTCATTTGTAGTAGTTCAAAAGAAGGCCTAATGAAGAAGAAAATAATTCTTTTAACTCGTCTTGACAAGCCTTAAATAATAAAAATTTTCTTTTTTTTATTTTCAAGTATTACATTTTTTTTGTATGCCTTAAGAAGAATACAAACTCACTACTAATTTGTACAATAAAAATATTGCACTTAATCTCCTCAATATGTTGGATTGAAATTTTTTCCATAAAATTTATCTCATTTTTTCATTAGTTTCACTTTAATTTGGTTATATCGCTATCTAACGAAAATGTTTCGAATTGGTTATATTCTATTATTTAAATTTATCTCATTTCAATTTAAAAATATATTTACATGATATTAAAAATATAAATTTATTATTTTTTTTAATTTGTAGTAGCTCTAAATGTTGTTTGATAATGAGGAAGAAAGATTTTTCGATGCTCCTCCAGAAATTTTACCCAATTAATTATTAATTATTTCTACTTTTAATCTTTTATTTCCTAATATTTTGGCATGTTTTAAGATATATTTTGATTCAATTTTTATTTTTGGATAAAATATGATAATTTAATATCCTTAGTATTTTTTGAATGTAACTTTCTTTAACAGTTTAGCTATTTTGTTCAATTTTTTTTTAATTTAGTTGTATTACAATACAACTTTAAATCTCCTCCCTTATAAAATAAAAATTACTTTAATTTCACTAAATTGTATGATTTTAATTTATGTCATTTTAGCTTTTATATATGAGTAAGAAAAATAAAAGAATAATTTCTTAATTGTTTTGCTTATTTTTTCCATTCAAGTAATTTAAAATGAGGTTTGATTAAAATGAAACAAAGGTCGTTGGCCTCATCTTAATGACCTTAATCTAATTAAATATTTATTTTGGTATTTTTAATATTTTTTAAAGGGTTTTGACACATTTTATAAGATAATTACATTTGTACCTCATTTGACATTTGAGAATGTTGCACCTAATGCACTTAGTGCCTTAGAATGCTTCTTTCTTTCACAAATTTTCACCTTCATTAAAAAAGTTTACTTTGATTTGGTCATATTACTTTGTAACTCTCAATCTCCTCTCACATAACCTTTTCATGTCTCTAATTTAATTATATTACATTGCTTCAATTATATCCACTCAACTTCAATATATATTTCAATAATATTAAAATAATAAATAATTTTTATTTAAGCAAGGTTACTTAGGTAATTAGTTTTATTTCCAATCAAGGTGTAATCTTACAAAAATGAAGGTTGTTGGATGCATCTCGACAAAATCTATCAATTTAAATATTTTTTTTAATAATTTAAAATATTTTACTTCCAAAGACTTGAGCATGATTTAAGAGGCATCTTGTTTTCTACCTATTTTGATGATTGAGGATGTCATTCTTGAATATCTTAGTATCTTGGAATGTAATTTTTTGAACCAATTAATCCAATTTCTTTAATTATCATTTCTTGATTTTTTGATAATATTATGTAACTATAGGTCTTGTCTTGTGGGACTTTTACTTGACTTTGATTTGATTATATTATATTATTTTGTTATATCTTATTTCAACTTTAATTTATATTTACTTAACATTAAAAAAAAGATTTTTGTCATTTATGCTTTTCTCTATTCAATTAAATATTATTTCTCGCATTTTTAAATATTTTATTTTATTAAGTTTTGGGATGTTTTAAGAGTCATTTTAATTCTTATGTGATTTAACATTTAGGGATGTTACACTAAATCTTCTTTATCCTTGGAATACAACTTTTTGGCTAGTTTATCTCAAATTTGTAGATGTTTGACATTTCTTCATTACCTTTTGATGAAATTATAATTTTTCTATTATGTGACCTATATATGTTATTAATTTGGATATATTAAATTACATCAATTTACCGCCCTTCCATTTTGTTATATATTTACTTAATATTTAAAAAATAATTTTATTTTATTTATGCTTAATTTTATAAATCAATGTAACTCTAAACAAGGTACAACAAACTTGAAACAAGTGTCCTTTTATTTGTTCCCACAAGCTCTATCCAATTAATTAATCATTTTTATATTTTTAAATACTAACTTTTCTAGTATTTTGGCATATGTTATGAGACATTTTGACTTGTGCTTAATTTGAGAAATAATTTATTCATTTTTAGAATTCCAACATAGGTTTGATCAAGGGGAAAAATATTGTTGGACTCAACACACGAGCTCTATCAAATTCAATATTTATTTTTAAATTTTAAAGTATTTGAATTTTAAATATTTTTATATGGTCATTAGACATTTGTTTTTGTATCTTAATTAAAAATTAAGGATATTACAGTCAATCTCTTTAGTACCATGGAATGAAATTTTCCTTTATAATTTATTTCATTGCTTCAAAAGTTTCTCTTTAATTTAGATATTTTACTATGTAAATCTAAAACTCCTCATATGTGAACTTTACACCACTATGATTTGGTGCTATAAAAGTGCATTTAATTATTTTCATTTTAGTAGGAATATATATTTACTTAATATTAAAATAATTATTTATTTTTTATTTATACATATTCATTTCGGTAATTTCTATAGATTCCAAACAAAATAATTGCAATTGAACTTAACTTGATGAGCTCTATAATTTTTTCTTCATTTCTATATTTTAAAAAAATTATGATTTTTGCATAGTATGTGATATATTTTGATCCATGATTGATATTATAATTTAGAAATTTTCACTAAATCTCTCCAGAAACATGGAATGTTACCAAACACAAGAACATGATTCCACTTGATGTGCATAGACTCTCAGCCAGGTGCATGAACAATGTCATGGTGCCCAAATTTCTTTCCTATGCATTGCTAAGGGCACAGCCAAGAATGTACAAGCACTTGTGTATACTACAACATCAAACTTTCACTTTGCTGTAAGCCATATTATGCCACATATTTCCTATTACAAATTTACTATTTTTGTAGTTTAATGGAGGAAGTGATGTCTCCCAATATTGAATCACCTTATTCATGTGCCAGTTACTTGTAGTACTAAAAATCCCTAAAAAACTTTGCCCTTTTAAGGCCAAATAAGTCACTCGCAATGGATGTAGCAGAATGTGCATGAATTAGATGTTATACACTAACACAATGCTACAACATGCCTGGTGCTCTACCAAGCATGTAGCTACATCAACACATAACTTGGCAACAGTCAAACAAACTATAACTAATTTAATGAGCCATTCATAGAAGGATGAACCATGTAGTAAACTCATTTGCCATGCCTAACGATGCTCCACAAAGTAAGAGCAAATGCTCCTAAGTTGGGATGCCATCCCTCAAGTTCCAAAACATTGCCTCTCAAAACAAATATACTTTTAGGGCCCCATAAGGTGCATGCACAATGTTGTAGCAAACACTATTCTTTATAAAGCTTTATTAGAGGCATAGCCCAACATGCACAAAACCTTTTGCATATTTCACCATCCAATTTTTACTTCAAGATATACTACATAATGCCACACATTGCCCCTTTCATTTTTTTTTTGGATATTGTATATTGTAATAATTTTGTCAAGAAGGAAGGCAAGTTTCCTAATCGTGCATCATCTAATCTTTGCATTAACTATCTAAAGCTCTAAAAAATACCTAAAATTTGACACTATGTGAACCCAACCAATCACATGTAATTGTTGTTGTTCAGTGCACATCGACAAGTGGCTACACACAAATAGTTTTCTACTGTGCCTATAAAAAGTGCATTATCACACATGAACACAATGTTGTAGCATGGCAGGTCCTATGTCACATGTGTAGCTACAATAGCATATAGCTACGGTGGTATCCAAGCGTGTAAACCTTAGCTCATATTGCATAATCAAACTTTTACTTCACCTCGAGCCACACTATAACTCACATTGCCCCATGTGGACTGTAAATTAAATTGATTCCATAAATTTAGAAGGAAGACCCTCAATCAAGCATCACCTTAAACATGCACCAGCAATCCATGCTGTTAAAGATCAAAAACATGTTACACTTTGTAGGCCTAACCTACCATGCGCATAGGATGGTGTTATGTATGTACAAACTAGTTGTCGTTCAAATACAAAGTACTATAGCTTGCATAGGTCTTTTCCATGCATGTCAATGCAACAATGTGTGACTAGGTGTGCAATGCATAATGCACAAACCCTAGTAAATGTTGTACCATCCAACTTTTGCTTCACTATGGGCCACATTAGGCCACACAATTTCCCTAATGGATTACATGTTGTGACCTTTCTGATAAGAAGCAAGGTAACTCTTTTAATACGGTAACACCTTATCCATGCGTGAAAAGCTTCATTAGCTAAAAATAATAAAAAATTACGTATTGTAGTCTCCCACCAACGAAATGCATAGCATGTCGTAAAGCGCATGCAGATTGGCTAGTATGCATGCACACACTATTATGAAACACCCAATGCACTACTACACTTGTAAAAGTAACAACACGTGGCTAAAGCCATGATAAAGCATGCACAAACATTAATGCATATTCCTCGATCCAATGTCTACTTCACCTTGAGTTGCACTACATCACACATTGCCTCTTAATGATTGCATATTGTTCTTGTTCTACAAAGCAAGAAGGCAAGTCTTATAAAAGCGCATTATCTTATCAATGTGTGAGTAATCAACATTGCTAAAAATCACTAAAAAGTTAAACATTTTTTGTCCAACCAATCATGTACATCAAATTCTAGGGATGCATATCGATTGATAGTCATTTCAGGACATTATTGCAATGTGTAGTTCTCTATCTTACGTGCATTGATAGTAATGCATAGCCATAAGTGCAACATAGCATGAACAAAACCTAGTCCATATTGTACCATCCAACATCTGGTTCACCATGACATGCACCATGCCTTGCATTGCCTTTGTAGGTTACACGATGTGACAATTCCATCAAGGAAGAATGAAAGTCTCCTAATAATGCATCTTATCCTAGCATCAGCAACCGATAGTGCTAAAAATCTTTAAAACATTACACTTTGTAGGCCCCACCAACCATGCATATATGTTTACTCAAGGCATGCATGGACTTGTTATAATGTCCATAGAGGGCCTCATCACATGTGTAGCTATAGCAGCATGAGCATTGGGCCATAGGGCAACATGCAAACACTCTAGTGCATATTGAACCATTCAACTTCCATTTTGTTGTGGGCAACACCATGCTGCATATTACCCTAAACAAATGGCATATATGATACTTATTCCAATGAAGAATGCATGTCTCCTAATAAAGAATCACCTTATCCAAGCATCAGAAGCCCATAGTGCTAACAATTTTGGGAAACATTACGCTTGAAATCCCCACAAGTCAATTACAAAGGTTTCATAGGGTGTGCATGGACTAGATGCCACACATACAATTATAGTAGCATGAATGTAAAGCTACAACTCAACAATCAAAAACCTTAGCACATATTGCACCATCCAAGTTTTTCTTCTCTATGAGCCACACTTCATACATAGCTCCGCTTAGATTGTAAATTATGACAATTCTATCAAAGAAGAAAACAAGTCTCTTAATGGAGTTGCTTCACATCCATGCCCAAGTAACAAAAAGTAATGAATAAGGCAAAAAAAAAGGTGACACATTTTGTCACTTCATTAGAACCACTATTGGTATCACTTTAAAAAAGGAAGCAAGAAAGCAAGAAAAAGTTTTTAAACCAACGTGAAATCCTTGGAAATGTAAGGATGAATCTACTATGACATAGAATTGGATCTTATTAGATGATGATAATTTTTGGAGAATTGAAAATGTTATAACTCTCACATTGTACCATCCAACTACTATAATTGCCAATGTAGGGCATGTCAGCCATGTACATAGGAAACAATCCCAAGAGCATAATGCAAATTACATAGTGAGTAAGAAAAGTAAGCTAAGCCATCAAGTATGCAAGCAAGGCATGTTTTGTAACTTTTATGATATCCATGACTTTGAAGTGATGAATTTAGGGGACATAAGGTTTAACCTTAGTAGATCATGATAGTAAGGTTAGTCCATCACTAACAATACCTCATTGCAAATTTAAGCCTTCTATAAAGGATTCAACCCACCATTCATACTAAGTTGTCATTTCTTATGTTGCTAATGCGATCCAACTTTCTCAATTCTAAGCAAGCTTATGGTCATCTACCTTTGGGGTGTTAAGCCCCACAATTCAAAAATAGGTGAACAATGCACCTTACATGTCGCAACATTGTGTGGATTTTGACATAAAGGTGCTCAATTATAAGCATACATAAGATAGCTTCATGTCATTGGTGTTTCAACCAAACATGATGATCAAGTTTATGAATTAGTAGTTTCTCTCATACTAGGTTAAATTATTATCTCAACACATTCATCTGTAAGTTAAAACTAAAATGTCTCATGATCATCCAAACCCAGCTCTTGTTCCCTTTTTGTGTGTGAAAAATACAACGCTTGGTGAATTTTGCTTTCTAATTATAGAAGCAATTAACATCGAAGAATCAAAATGTAACAACAATAGGAATGCTTGGTTGGAAAAAACTAGTTATCCGAGTAGAATCTTTTTTTACACCTAGAGCAATAATTCTAAAAACCTAAAAGATTGATAAGCTATGCTTTCATGATTCATGTTCATATGAAGAATCTGAATAAAATGAGCTTTTACCTTTTTTTAACAAGATATGTTTTGTCTTATTGAGTTCATCTTAAGATACCTACATTAGCCTTTAAAAAAAATGTTACACCAGCAAAACACCCTACACAAATATGTCTTCTACTCAGATCGACCCATCAATGCAAAGCATGAGGAAAAAGAATAGCGTAGGCCCCATCTCATAGAATGTGCAAAATAAGTTTTAAATTTGTGTCATTTCAATTCTACTAGCATACCAACACCCATTTATACTACACCTCTTAAGTCATTTCACATAGTTGAACGAGAGTTAAGTTCAATAGGTCTATTTTCAACATAAATTCTACTAGGACCATTCTATTGATTGTGCTTTTGCTTGATAGTTGGAAAAGACAATAGGAATCTTGTTAATTCCCTTCTTGTGCTTCACTAATTAGATGATGAGGTATTTGGTTTTCATAAGAGACTCATTGTTACTCTAACCATTTACACACACTTGGTTGAATTTCTTCACTTTTATATTCAAAGCACTAGGTAGGAGTCACATTCTATGAGCATCCACAAGGACCATCACAGTGGTTTATTTTAATAAATAAATGCATTCCCTATGTTTATACTAGATTTGAGTTAATTGCTTAAGGACCACGACAATCCTTCTTAGGGATCACTCCCAATTTGTCCTCTAGTTAGCAAGAATTGACCGACTCTCGTCACTTTAGTAGCTTGGACAATCTACCAATAGTTGATGGGTTTGCGACTAGAAAACCCATGCTTAACCTTAGAGCCTTTCTTTTACGCGAAGTTATGGATCCATTTTGTCACAATGATCCATTATTTAGATGTTATTCACCTCAGAGACCTAATGTGGTTAAGATTACAATCGGGTGTGGAAGGTAGTGGGCCATCTAGATTTTCATGGGTCACTGGGTTGCATAAAAAATAGCTTAACAAGTTGTGCTCTTCCTACCACTTGGCCCGAACTCTGACTAAGCCTTTTTTAGGGCCAACATGTAATAATGATGAAAGAAGAACTCTTCTTGAGGCTTCCACTATTATCTCTGGACAACTTGACATTGCCATCAATTGCAACATCTCAGCTCGAGAATTTTAACTTAACTCTTTTTTGAAGCTCATGCCGAATAGCACTCTTTAAAGGGTTTCTGTAATCTCTTAGGATTGACTAATCCATCTGCAATTGTCATCCAAATGAAAGCTTTCTCTTTTTCAGCCTTCAAAGTTCTTATTTGAATATTTGCAACTGCCACCATGATTTACTTATTGAATGCTGAATGTGGGCTTACATCCTACGCCTTACAGTGACCATTGCACCCTTTTTCTTTTTAAGGCATTACATTACACCATTTTCTTCTATTCACTTGGTTTACCTAACAGAACTTTGATAATGGCACCAATTATCTTGAGGGAAATTTAAAAAGGAACAAAGTACTAGGAGGTTTGATTAGTTTTTTTCCTCTATATCGAAGTCAGATGAACAATTTGCATGTCAGAATCACTACAAGCCTCCACCAAAGTTTCGTCTTGTATTGTCCTATTTTGGAATAATTCACCATCATTTGGGTCCTAATAGGCATGCTTTAACTGAACATCTTCTGAGCTTTCTCACCCATCAACTTGTAATCATGTTAAACTCTTTCGGGTACATCTCAAGACATGTTAAATGGTGAGCCAATTGGCTATCGCGAATGGGTATAGGACCACCATGGCATATCTCAATGGTGTGAGCATTGTGACCAAGCACGATGACAATTTCTCCAAGGGAAACATTTGTTCTAGTCTATGGAAACTTTGTTGCAACTTTTCATTCTTCCAAATCAAAAGGTTCAATGAACTTCTTGTAAAGTTGCAATCGACAAACCATCAACATTGTAGTGATCTGAACACTTGACTAGACTATTCAATTAAGAAAGTAATGGGTTGTGTGTACAAATGGTAGAGATGCAGTCAACATGAGCTAATGACCCATGCTTACTAAAACTTTGTTGTTGACATCCAACGATTGTAATGACCTATCCCAATCATGATGAAATTTTCATAAGATTTCCTAGGCCTTTTGAACAAGGCAATGGACTCATTAAATCCATCAATGTTGCACACTTGTGGCCTAAAATGTCTAAGGGAATCACAAAGTTATTTTTGCCTTAAACTTTCAAGCCTTAAGTAGTAATAATCCCCTTAAGAAACTAGCCATAAAGCTTGTACCCTGCTAGCTAATTTGTAAGTTGAGGTCTTATTTATTAACAAAATTAAGAAATCAAATGGCTCCCTTATGTATGAATGATGATGGACCACTGTCATAGATTTAAGAAAGAGCTTCAACTCTATTAATCCTTGTTATGTTTGGACTGGTAAGCTTCCCAATGTCCAGTTAAATTAAGCCATAGTACCCACTTGATGTGGGGCCCATTTGTTAATTCCTTTAAGTTTCAACCTAGTGACAATACTCCCATTAAAATTGTAGGCAGAGAAAATCATTAGAAGACTTGTTTGTTTGCCACATTCTTTGATATCGATAAAATTTGAAATGGACAATATTAATTATTCTTTGATTAAGTGTGGTGCTACGAGTAACGGTGGGTTTAAAGTTATGAAAGAGTACAAAAAAAGAGGGATATGGTGTAATCTTCCCCATCATGAGTGGTGGGTATAGATGCTCTAATCTTGGTAGGTGATAATCATGAAATCCTAGCATTGTTCTTGTAGTTAATGCTATAGCATACTAATGGTGTGACACTCAAGAGAATATAGGAAATATTATGGCGATGTCATTATATTTGCAAGAGTTATGTGAGGTATGTCATGAAGTGAATTCATTTATGAATGATGATGGTAATTATTTTAGGATGCGGGATGTAGTAGCTATGGATTTGAATATAGCAACATAGATAGACGTGAGAGTAGAAAAATAAAAAAAAAGTGAACTAAAGTTAAATGTGCTTATAAAATCATGTAATGTATCAAAGGAGAATGTTATGCATCTTAATAATACTGAAGAAATTGATTCACAAAGGTGGACCAGTGTTGCTTATGACAATGACAAAGTCATTATGAAGGAAAACTCTTTGAATAGTAACCATATAGTTTGTGGTCTAATTGAAGTGAGTTTTAGGGATGGCCTTATAGTATGGCATTTATGCAATGGAAATAGTTTTTTAAAGGAGGTTCATCTGGCAATTACATCGAGAGACTTAGAAAATGTTGATGTGAAAAATGCTTGTACTTAAAGATACCTCCATTATAAATGTTGAAATTCACCTTTCAAATGAGGGTTGTGATGGTTGAGTTTGATACCACCAATTTAGTCTTATTGGTATGGTGTATGGTAGGTCATCTATCTTTTCAATGGATTGCTAGGATTCTCCAAAGTCAATGGGGGCATTTTATTAGATTCTAGATTTTGGACTTATCCACCAGCTAATTTTGTCTACAATTTGAGTGAGTTAATAATAGAGACTAAGTGTGGTGTGGTGGTCCATTATAAGTACTTTGCCTTGCAATGGGATTGGATATGTGGACACTATGATTTAGGAATAATGGGAGGGGTTTCTTTCAAGTATGTTTTAAAATTAAAAATAAAAAAATGGTCATATTGCAATGAAAAAGTTTGTTTGTTTAAGTGTAACAATCTCTTGTTTCCTAGAGCATTTGTGGAGTTGCGGATGACTATGGTGCTACTGGATGTACTAAGAAATTATATGTGGTATTGCTTGAAGTTTTATTTTGGGATGAATGTAGGGCATTTTGGCTAGGGTGAATAAGAGAAGAGAAGGCATTCATATTACTTTAATCATTACTAGATGTGAAGCTCAATTAGCATAGAAATTGGAGGCTTTCAATTACCTACAATGGGATGATCTTGTTAGATTTGGATGAAGTTGGTTTGAGCCGACAAGGCATTCATATACTTATTTGTGCACTCATTGTTGTATTATTGCTAACAGTGTGAAGCTACCTTAGCATAAAAATTGGAGGATTTTGATTTCCTTCAACGTGATGATCTTAAGGGAATGAAAACATTAAGTTTGGTTAGAATATAGTGATTAGTAGAAATGAAAATTTTTTCAATGCTTACTATAGAGGAAGGACTCTGATTGGCAACTATGAGGATGTAGAAAATTTGGAGATATAATATGAAAAACTCTTTGGGAGATACAATTTGTAGATGAAGATGTAGATAACAAACAAATGTAGATTTACAAAGCATTGAAGAAGCTTGTGGTTATCAGTTTAATATATTAAAGGCAAAAGAAGAGCAATGGCATGAAACTCGAGAGATACACCTTAATTGGATGGACTTGGAATCACTCATATAGTGTACATATATGGGTGAGTGCTTCTTTCATTTCCTAAAAATGGGTACTTTGTTACTAAGAAAGAGGAGGATGTCTTCAATAGGCGGACCTCATTGGTATCTCGAATTTTTCCTTAAGTGCAAATATTAGCCAGGATCCTCAACCTTTTCTTTTAAGTTATTTCTATAGAACTTTTTTTACTGCATTCTGATGGATAATAAAAAGTTCTCTTGGCATAAAAACTAGAAGTCTTTGGCTAGCTATTTGGTGATATCTTGTTGGATGTGGTACAAGCCTGGTTCAAACATGTCTGCATCTGTGAAAAGGGGGGATGCAACATGATGTTTTGGTAATATATGGTGATTAATAAGAATGCAAGTTTATCAAGTGTGTGCATCAAATGAAGTTATCTAAATGGAAACACAAAGGATGTGCAATTCATCGAGATCTTGATTGCATAAATTCTTGGAGATAATATAAGAAATGATGTTTAATAATTAACTGGGCAGTCAAATTTGAGGAGGGCTTATAGGCCAACTTTTGTGATTATTTTTATGCTCAATGCTATTTTACCATGTCTAGAAAGGTATAGCATTGTAGGTGTTAAGAGACTTTCTTTACTTCAAAGAAGCTAATTTAGAGTAATTTACTTTAGTAGGGTAAATTAAGAGCAAAGTTGTGTTTTTTAGCTATGAGAACTTCATTGGATGGCCTAAGAAATGCTCAAACATATCTATTATAGAGGTTATTACTTCTTCAACTGCCTAGATTTGGTATTCTATTTTTAAGGAAGAAGTGGAAGTCTAGAACTGGAGAATGTCAAACGATAGTTGGAAAAATTATCGAATGACACGAAACACCAAATGATTCTACCTTTTCTTATGATGTAACTGTTGTGGGTGTTCTGTTGTGTTTGAGTACTGCATCTAATGACATGTTTAGCATGGTTAAAAGTGATGTTGAAATTCATAGTTTGCTTATGTGCAAGATTTTTTCAACTAATTATATATGGATATGTTAGCTGTTTGGAACAATTGAGTGATTAAAGTGGCAAAATCTCATTTCCGTTTGCAATGCTTAGCAAAGGAGCTTGGAGTATCTTCTTTTTCATTGTTAGAAACCCAGGTGGAGAACTCTAATAGCCATGACGTGAATAGGCATTTGGACAAGAATTGGAATTACTTTGTCTAACCTTTCACTGTATTATATAGAGGTTTTGTGAAGCTGTAAAGTATATAAATGGAACTTGAAATTATGAGTCATTCTCCCAGTTGGTTTTTATCCAGGAGACATTTAATCAAAACAATTATTGGTGGTTATCTATGTTGTTTGCATCAAAACATTATATGATATGCAAGGCAGCTTAGGACCAATTTTGAAAATTTGTAATCCTGGCAAAGCATGATTTATTATAAGGGATTTCAATGAGCTACTTGTGTAGAATAAGAAGGGGAACCAATTCTATTGCGGTTAAGCTCAAAATGAATTCTCCAAATTCATGCATGATTTAAAGACTTTTCTGACTTTACATGTATTGGAAATATTTTCACTTGATGTAATAATATGTTGGACAATGCTCACATATTTGAAAGATTAAATAAATCTTTCTTGAATATTGATGTTATGCAGGCATTTCTAATTATTATATTACACAACTTCCTTATATTAGCTTATACCACTATTCTATAGTTATTCAATTTAAATAAATATTTTTAAATACAATTAAAAGGAGATAAAAATTCAATAATTTATGGTTATTATTTTTACATTCACCTAATATTGTGCAAGAAGCATAGAATAGAATTATTAGGGATAACCTTATTGACAGATTGTCCACTAAATTTAGCATAACACTGTCAACTTTAAGAAAAATGGAGTGCAGCTAAACTTGGAAATATTCTTAGCAAGCCTTAATAATTTGTCTAAGAGGTCCAAGAGCTTCAATGTAAGGTGTCAAACATTATCTTTTGGCACAACATATTGTCTCCAACAAAAACACTACGACTTTATAAGAAGCTTGGTGGTGACAAAATGCCAAGCCCTATTGTACTAATATAAGGCATCAAAACATGCATTTCTTTTAACAGTGGCTACTTCTACAAATAGAAGAAATTATATACGTCAACATAAAAAAATATAAAGGGGGATTAATGGCTTCCCCAACTAAAATTAAAGAAATACTCATGTATTTCTTTAGTAGGAAGTTGTGTAGTTTTGAGCAATATAGTCCCCCCTACCTTTCCAACCTTTGAGAACTACTAATAGGAAGCAAGCTAAATGATAAGATTAAATTTTTTTTTTTCTATTTCTACCAAAAAAAATATATCCCCAAGTAGTGATGGCATCTCGATAGAGTATGTGCATGGATATTGTATATTACCCAGGTCCTTACTGTCACAACTATAAAAACTTTTTTGATGATAAATGTATGGCCAAAAGATAGAAAACGATGTTGATTATTCCTACTCCTAAAGCATAGGGTGCTTTTAAGCCTAAATAGTTTAGAGCCATCAGTCTTTCTAATATTATATGCAAATTTTTAGCTAAACTTTTTGATTGAAGGTGGTTTTTTAAAATTGTTGTGAGAAAAAAAAATTATTTTATTCCATTTCACGTCATAGGAGATGACAACCCATATGAACTCATCTACTTCCAAAGAGAGGCTCATGGCACTAAAGTTGGACATCGATTAGGCATATAATAAGGTCAATTAGAAATTTGTGGTTAATATGTTAAACCATTTATGATTTTTGAATATTTGGTGTGAAGGGGATGAGGCATATATCACTATAACAAGATTTGAGATTATGTTGAATGGACTTTTCATTGATTGAAGCTACTAGGGATCTTAGACTAAGATGACCATTATCACCATACCTTTTTACAATTATATAAGAAAATATCATTTGGTGTATTAAGCACCAAGTGGATCTTACCATCATTGTTCAGATCATGATTGGCACTTCTTCACGTATGATTATTCAACTTATTTATGATTATGACATGTTGATCTACACACCAGCAACGTGTGCTATAGCATGGACCATTTAGGAGATTATGAATTAGTACAAGCAAGTCTCTTACAAAGGGGTCAATCTTAACAAGTCTTGAGTATTGTTTAGCAAGGGAATAGATCATAAGAGTAGGAAGATAATAGTAGAAAAGTTACAAATGAACAAGACTTCTTAATTGAGATATAAAGCCATACTTATTGAAGCAACACAAATTTAGAAAATAAGACCTCAAATTTCGTATTGATTGAGTTGAAAATTGTACTTCATGATGGAGGATTAGGTCTTTTTTTGGTCTCTATGGGTTCATGTGTTGAAGTCCAAGTATTGTATGACAAAAAAAAATTCTATAAGCAATGTGGGGCTTTGCATATATGCAAGCTACTTTGTAGTGTGGCATCTTGAACAAGTGAGAATATAGTTTGGCAAATTATTAAGGGTAAGAAAGTTTCATTCTTTTTCAATAGTGTACTTAGCTTTCTTTTCTATTCTTTGTCACCTAGCTATATAACCAGGGACATGAAACATCTAATTCAAGCTAAAGCATGTGTTAAGCAGCACAATAAATGGAACTAAGTTAAGATACAAAATCTATTATCATCTTCTTTTGTGTTTTGGATTATAGATTCCTCATAAGACAAATCAATTAATAGAGATGTATTGTATTTTAATGAACGTGATGACAAGATGTTAGAATAAAAAATTATTTATAACAACAAGTACATCAGGCATAGTTTCATAGTAGACGATGCTACATGGATTTGGAAATTGAAGCAACAACCTTGGGTGAGCATGTTTGGAAATTGAAGTTCCCACTATCTCTTAGAAGTGTGCAAGAGGCACTGAGATGTAGGTGCTCTGTCCATGTGGTTGTACAATGGAAGAGGATGTGATGCACTACTTTTGGGAATAACTAACAAGCTCATTATTGAAGGGACTAAAAGCATGGTTTTTAAATCCTTAAATGTGTTACCAAATTAGATGGTAGTCAATATTTATGTCGCAAGTCCAACATAAGGAGTTAATTTGTTGCTTTAATGTTATATCGTCTTTGGATAAATAAACATTTATAAGCACATGCGAGTAAGGTGCTTAGTCTTGATTTACTTCAAGTGAGTATACATTTTGCTATTGCTACTATTACTACATGTTCCCTTCTCTAAGGCAATCTAGTAAGAGTTTTTGTGGCCCTTAAGGGCTATTTGTAAACTTTTATTGAACTCCTCTAATAACGGGTTAAGCTCAAATGAAACATAGCTATGCAAGACAATCATAATGATGGAATTCATATAGTTATCAGGATGACTTGGGTTGGCTGATCACTATGGTTAGCAAAATATGGATTTTAAGATGTACATATACCATGGAAAATATTGCTTTTCTTGATGCTATGAAGGTCCTTGAACACTACTTCCTAATATTCATGTAGCAAAGATCAAATCAGACTCTACAATAGTTATTACTAATGTGAGATGACTACTTAAGTCAATTTCATGTAGGAGAACCTACAAAAGTACTATTAATTTGTGAAGGGTATGCTATCCTTCAAACATTCCATGTATTGCATCAAAGAAATTCTACTATCTATTGGGCTATGCATCATGCTCTTTTGTATGATTTTATGTGGGATTGGGGAATACCCCATCCTAAACTACTTCATTGTTGTCCTTCTATTTTCTAATTTCATGTATGAGCCATTGTAAGTAGGGAATATCGTAGGCTTCGACCATTTGTTTACCAAGGAACCCAAAGAGTTTTGCAAAGGAAGGTAGCGATGTTTGAGACATGAATTTGGTAAACGGTGACATACGAATGGGTGGAAGGAATGGTTAGTGTGGGAAGAAGAGGAGAACTATGGTGGATGGAGTTGGTGGAACTGGAGCTTTGGCTAACTTTGGTTCTAACCAGTGATGATAGCTCACTAGAAGGTTAATTTTTGCATCATGGTGTTTTCTTCTATTTTCAAAGAATTCTACAATGGACCTAGAATTCATAATCCTCTAATTACATATGGAGTTGTGGTTATCAATTATGGGAACAAAATCCTATAAGATTACAAAAAATCCAAAGGGAAGCTTGGTGCAATTATCTAATCACAGATGACTAGTGTTGATATTTAGAAGCCAGTCAGTGATGGCTCAGTACAAAAATGCACCAGGATGAACATTCTAAATTCAGTGATTGTCATACAATTTGAGCTACATTAAACATTGGTAGTAGAATTTAAGGAACTATAAGAAAGAATGTAGAGCCATTAATGGAAGCGTCACTGTTAAATTAGGCTTACAAGATTGAGAATTAGTATGAGGATGATAAGGGTGCTTTTTGTAGGACTGTATGGTGCATTAATAGCAAGTTGCATAGGGAATTAAAGAATGATGGGAGGAGGAAAAACAAAACTCACTGAATAGTGAAGTTTGTTTGAATGAACATATTGAATTATGAATCCCCTTGTAAGAGAAGTCTTTTTGTCTCAAAGGTGCTAAGGTGGGTGATTTATATGGTTAACATAAGGTGAATGTGGAAATGTTGTAGTGGCTTTAGAATACAATTCTCTGAATGGCAAACATGGTTCACTTAGCCCATTTAGGGTCAGCTTTGAAAAGGCTCTTACTCTATGGAGAATGAATATTATTAATTTTACATTAATAGGAGGTCCCCCGTTAACTACTTCGACAGACAAACCAATTTGGATGTTAAGTTGCTGTTATTAACGGATGCCTCATTCATAAAAAATGGTGAAATAAATTTAATTAGTGATGCATGTGAATGATGAATTTTTTACCATCAATTTGACCTATTGCATAGAGTGTATAGTGGTCATTGTCATTTGAATGGATAGCTAGAATACTACAGCATAGGTGAAGCCATTTGAGAGTATTTTGAGTCTTAGTGTTGATGGCTAGATGCTTTTTTTTGCTCTTTGAGTTGGCTACAAATCGAGATTTTGTCTTGTTGGGAGGACCATAGTAGGCTGCTATTGTTATATTAGGGTTAGGCACATAAACACCTAAATTTAATCCTAATACTTCAGTGACTATGTGTGCTCCAGTCTAAATTCATTTTTAGCACTCCCACTCATGTATTAAGAAATAGAAAATATATTATGAATTGACAAAGCCATAGAGCATCCTATTTTGATCAATGGCTAGATGGTAGACATGCAAAGGCCATTTTTTGCTAAGTGTGTGTTTGAATGGACCTCTAAAAACTACTTAGTGAGAATATGTATTAATGTACCCTTGATTCGATCTTTTAAGTGGTTTGAGTATTACGGATTACCTACTATTTGGTTCATGTGTGGCGAGATTGGACATGCTCTAGATCATGTAAACAAAGTGAATTAATACTCACTACTAGAACCATTGAGTGTTCTTGTCCTTTAAATACAAGACCTCATCAAGATAAAAATGAAGGTGATTATTTTTGAAGTAAGTTAGTATAGAGAATCATGACGAGAAGACAAAAGGACTTGGACCTTGGATGTAATCCAACCAAGGAAAAGGAGACTAATTGTAGCAACACACTAGAGGAGAACTATAATATTAAAGATGAAAGTAGGATCTAGCAAAACTATATAAATATGAAAATATGATGCAAGTAAAGTGAAGGGGCCTACACTAACAAATATAGACACGATGATGGTACTTTTGAGTACAAATGGGTATGAAAGAAAAGAATTCAAAGAGATTCTTTACATTTTACTAATTAAAAACATAGTTAGGAAAGTCCTATTGATTCCTTATATACTCAGTCAAAGAATTTGGAGAAGCATGTGGATTTCTCATTCAAGTTTAGTCCATCCATTATAGTGGTCCCTCTTGATGTCTAGAAAAATGGCAAAGGCATAGTTGATTAATTTTTGTAAAGCTAATGAGAAGAAATGAATAAAGCGAGGGGGAACTTGTAGGTAATTTTGAAAATAAAAAAAGAAATGGTGGTTTCAAGGTTGGTGTATGTAAGACTAAGCAGAGCATTGAGTTAGTGGCTTTACTTCACCATGAAAGTCAACAAATGACCATATGGCTATGCTATTATTGAGATCTCTTTCAAAGTACATTTTTTAATACATATTGTTTTACCTTCATGTGTAAAGAGGTTATTGTGCTTAGAGTATATAAGGAAAAAGAGGGTATTTGCATTGTATCATTGAATGTATAGAGCTTACATGTCATAGTTTCTAGTATATTTGGCTACTTATATTTGGGTTATTTTGTTGGTTGAGGATCAGGATAAGGACAAATATTGCTATAGCTATGAGAAGTGAGGAGGCAAGATTCATTGTGCACTACCTATCATATTTTACTACTTTACAAATTTCTTTACCATCTTTAATAGGTAGGCTTTAAACAAGCAATAAAGTGGAAATTTTATTCTTGGGGCTATGTTATATGATGGATGGTTTGAGGAACTATAAGCTATTTTGGATTTTAACATATGTATTCATCATAGTTGCTATGGATATGTCAATCAACATGGCTTACTACTATTATATAGATTATTATAATCACTTTTGATATAATAACAACTCCAACTTGCCCTACATGGCACAAAAAATAAGTCATTAGAATGTTTATTATGCTTTAAAGAAATTTTTTTGCTGCAATCCACTACATCAAGTGCCAACTAAAAGTTATGGTTTAGTAGCCTTGAGAAATAACTTCATATGGCACACTTTAAATTATGTCATAATGCTTATAAGGGAGTGAGGTCTTTCCTCAACTTGGACTCTTGGTTATCTAAGTCTATTGAGTATGTTATCACAAGTATTAGAATTAATAAGGAATAGATTCATCGCTTCGTTTAAAAAATTTGGTAGTCATGCAAAATGGTAACAGAATAACCTTATCTGCTATAGTATGATTTGTAGGGTATGAAAGGAGATTGGTTTAGGAGGATCTCATCGTGGTATTTTGAATCTATTATTGAGGAGATGCTACTTTATTTGTTTAGCTACTATAGGTAGTATAATTTCAATCATATGTGCCATTCTTATCAAAACATCAATTATTCGACACCCTAAATTTGGAATGTCTTGGTCAACCACTTTTCTTTTTGACTCACTATTGTGCAAGGTGGAAAGTAAAGGGCTTTTCAAAATGCTGTAACAAGATTGGGCACTAACATTTAACATCTCTTTTATTTGTGGAAATGGGATGCTTTGTAATAAGGTACAAGGATAGATGTAGCTATGAAAATAATGTAACAGTGGGCACAAATAAGTAGTTCAAAAGTTGTAGGTACATTCATAGAAAATGGAATATTGGGCTCTCCATCATGTTATATAGATCTAATCTAGTCATAAAGATGATCTAGATGTAGCATTATTGGGCTATTGCTGTGGGTAGCTACTACATCAAATGGTTTTCAATGTATTACTTGATTACTGATGGCATGCAATGCTCATATGTTGCGTTTATTTGACATTTTGCACATAGGTAGCTAGGTTAAAGGCTTATTAATAATAAACTTCAACCTCCTAGGTTGGGAGACCTTATGATATCTAAATTAGGTGATCAATTTCACGAATCAACTCAATTCTTCATGATGTTGTGGAATCGTTGTGCCTAAAAAATGTAGATTTGGCATGCTTAAGGTGTACAATAGTGGCAATACATATGCCCAAGGGCAATGTGTTTTTTCTATGATTTCATTAGTAGTGTGGAATATCCAGGGGATTAAAGCAGCAAAATATTATGGGTACTTGCAACATTTGGTAAAAGAAAATAGGCTCTTCATTATTCCTTTATTTGAAATTCGTGTAGAGACCTTTAATAAGCATGACGTAGATTGACTTTTGGGTAGAAATTGGAACTACTTAGTTTGATCTTTGATTAAGCTATCTGGGAGCTTTATAATATCATGAAGGAATTGGGTCAAGCTTAAGAATGTGGATTACTCCTTACAGATGGTTACCATCTAGGTGAGATCTGGCAGTATTGTGTTATGTATGCAACAATAGAATACAAGACCACCAATCACAATGGTACCAAATCAATGATACTGCAAAGCTTAGTGGACTATTACTTGTTATAAGGCACATCAATTCTTTATATGCAAAGTCAGCCAAAAAAAGTTTGAAAAAATATTTAGTAGTAATTAGGCACAGTATGAGTTCTACAACATTATTCATGATTTGGATCTAACTAGAATGGGTTTTATTGCGAATTTGTTTACTTTGTGCAAAAATAAGGTGGGGAATGTCAAGGTTTATGAAAGATTGGATAGAATTTTCCTAAATATTGACTATACATAAGGCGTTTGAGTACCAGTGTTAGACAGCCTCCTAACATCTGCTAGAACAACTGCCCATTTATTGTATAACTTAGACAATCATTATTCGATAAACTGAAAGAAGAATCCAATTTAAAAATATCAATTTATTCTTATCCCAATGAACTAAGGTAGTGAATGTATCCAAAAAAAGTACTATTAGAAGAAACTCTATAGACTATCTATCCACAAATTTAGCAAAGCTTTAACAACACTAAAGAAATAGAGTGTAATATAATATGCTAAAATTCTTATTAATCCAATTGCTTCAACTTAAGCAAAATACAAAGGATTTAACTGAACTGGAACATTAACTTTTGGAGCAAAGTATTGTTTCATATCACACTACCATGGCTTTGGAAGAAGCATGATGGTGGCAACATGCCAAGCATAACTAGGCCACCTTTAAGGACTTGATCATGCATTGTTTCCAAGTGGTGACTACTTCTACTTATTGGAAAAATCATATGCTCCAACTTAAAAATGATATAGGGGAACCTATGACCTCCTCAACTTAGATTAAATACTTTTTGATTCAACTATTCAACAAGAAGTGACGTAGCCATGTGTAGCATGAGCCTCCTCTACCCTTCCAATCTTTGAGAAATATTAATAGTGAGCAAGTGACCACACTCATGGCTCTAAATAGTGATGATGTGATCAGAATTGCAATAGTGCCCATCAAAGGAAATAAATCCCATAGTGTAGATGGCATTCTCACACAAGTGAACTTATTACAACAATGAAATAATTCTTTAAAGATAGTTTTATGTCCAATCTTTGGAATGATGCATTATTCATTCTCCTTCTTAGAATTCACAGAGCATCCAAAATTAAGAAATTCAAGCCCATTAGGCTATAAAATATGACTTATAAAATAGTGACCAAAATTTATGTGGTTAGATTAAAGGCGGTGTTTCATGATATCATTGCTAAGGAACAAGTTACTTTTGTGCTAGGTTGTGCTTTATCTGATAATATCTTTTTGACGTAAGAAGTGGCTAACCATTTTCGTGATTCTGCTTTGAAATATGGTTTGATAGAGATAGAGTTAGAAATGAACTAAGGTTATGAGAAGGTAAACTAGGAAATTATGCTAGATATGTTAAAGTATTTATGATTCCCTACTCTTTGGTGTGATTTAATTGAGGATTATATCATGGCACAAAGATTTTGAATTATTTTTATCAATATTTGTTTGCAATGGATTGAAGCAAATAGGGCTCTTAAATAATGTTGTTCGCTCTAGCCTTATCTATTTGCTAATGTGTTTGAGTATCTCTCATGGTTTTATTAAGTACCAGCTTGATATTGTTGCACCAATTAGGATCATGAGTAACCCTTCCTTTAGTATGATTACACACCATCTATATGCTAATGACATCATGATTTATACATGTACAAATTGTTCTCTAGTAAGGACCATCTAACATATTATGGAGAAATATGGGTATCACTCAGTTAAGTTGATAATTCTTAACAAATCCTTCGCATTATTTCGCTAGGATATGAAACATCAACATGGTATTTAATTGAAATATCTGGGCATATCAATTGCAACAACTAAACTTCAGAGAAGATCTTAAATTACACTGTTAATCATATTGAAAACTATGTCAAAATGTATGATCTTGTCACTATCGATGATGGGTTGTATAGTTATGATAAACTTAGAGTTAATTACTTTTCTTTCTTATTAATACACAATCATTAATTATGAGTAGCATTTTTATATAGTTGGAGAAATTTTTGCATCATTATATATAGAGTAGTTCAAATGTTAGTTCCACATTACATTATGCCTACTAAAAACTAGCAACTTTTTCTAAGGAGTACGAGAGACTTACAGTTTGTAGTTTATCCACTAACACTTAGTGTTGATTGCAAAACACTGTAGTATAGTTATCACTCAGGAATGCTATTTATAAGTTCAATCCCTTAGCTCCAAGTATGTTATAACAAGTAACACTTCTCATATGTTGTACGGTGCATCTCTTATATGTAAATTACTCAATATTGCAGCCCCTATACTACAAATAATATGGTTTTGTCGATTGTTATGAGTCATTCAATTTCATTTGTTGGATAAATGGCTTGGGCATCCGTACTACTACTACTTATCCAACCATTCTTGCCATGGAGGTAGAGCAAGTATCATTTGTAGTAAAGTTAGTTAAAGTGCCTAGTGTGTGGGATCACCACAAGATTTTAATGTTATCTGCACCTGTGCTTCAACTAAATAAGGATATGCTATTGGACTTAAAGAATATTTATAGAAACATGTATACAAGCTAGAACCATTAACGAAGGTCACTTGGGTTTAAAAAGTGCAAGTGCACCCCTAGGTAAATATTTTCTAATGGAGATTAGTGTTAAATCTGATTCTGACTCACTCATAGCTTCATGAAAGGGCGATTGAGACATCGAAGCTTTGTCAATGATATTATAAGAATGAAGACATGCAACACTATTTGTAGGAGTGCCATTTTGCGAATGAGTTATTGTCTAATAGCTTCGTAAATGATTACTTCGAGCAAAAATGGATAAACTACAGAGACATCAATTTAATTTTTGAGCTTCATTGTTGGATGTCTGCGATCGTGTTGGTGGCTAAAGCATCTTAACAGATTTCTTTGGCTATTTTGTCATTATTCCTTTTTTGGCTTAATCAAAATCAATATGCACATGTAGACAAGGCACTCGATTTAGCTGTACTTCAATCGAACATTTGAATTGCTACTATTGCTTTCTTCAACCCTCCAATCCCATTTAATGGAAGCTCTAATAGGTATGATAGGATACTTATTACCTCTTTTTGGACTCCATCAATGAGTTGAATTGAATTAAATTATCACATAGATATACATGATGATTTTAATGGTAGAATCATTATTTTTATATGAGATGACATGGGTAGACCCTTTACTATTATAGGAAAAATATTTGTTTTAGGTTTAGCTTTGATCATGGAGACTATTATTATTCTTAAAGAAATCGAACTTCTTCGATCATTACTTTTTAATGTGGAGATAATTGTGAATGAATCAGATTCTACTAGGACAATTGCTATAGCGAACTAGTTGCTTTTGTATATAAAAAATATACATTCCTATCATAGTGTTTTTGCATATTTTCATGTTGTGAACTCCTTCAAGGTGTCCCACATAATGCACAAGCAAAGAATGGTACAGATTGTGTCACTCATCAAGCACTTTTGTTTAATTTTATTTAAGACTAGGGAAGGCCCGTTCTTATACCACTTCAACTTTGTCCTTTTATTAATTTTGTTTTTCAACCTCCTTAAGAAGAGTATGTAATATTTTACCAATACTTTATCAAGCAACATAACTACTTCCCCAAAACCCATAGAACAACTCCAGGTGGTGTTTATGGCATTGGAAGTTTTCTTCATGTATGGATTGGTGGATGGTGATGCGGGGTTGGGTGAACATCGTCATTGATGATGGAAGGTTTGGGGAGCATAATGGTAGTAGGAGGTGGAAGAACTAGGTAGTAGGGGAGAAGTGCTGGCAAAAGTTGGTCCTAATTGGCATTGGTAGCTAATTGGGAGGTGAGTTTCGGTATCTTAGTCTTTAACTTGAGTTTTGATGAATTCTAAAATGGACTTAGAATTAATTATCCTTTGAGTAAGTAATGAGTTGTAGCTATCGGTGGTGGAAACAATGTTTGTAAAGTTGTGAAACAAACAAAGGATAGCTTGGTACAAGAATCCACATAATGAATGGCCTATGATGATGATCAAAACCATATAAGTGACACTACTAAGCCTACTAGTTCTAGTGTGAATATTCCAAATTATGGGATTTTTCTAATGGTCTGAGCTTTAGAGAGCAATGATAATGGATGTCTAAGAAGTATAAGGAAAAATTTAGTGCCATTAATGGTAAATGCAAAGACAAATAAGGTTTGTTGTGACAAGAAACTGTCTATGGAAAATGAGGTTGCTACTTCATGGGTTGTATGGTGCATTAATAATAAAATTGTGCTAGGAATCAAGGTCATTATCAAAAGAGGAAAAACTAAATCCACTAGATAGTGAATTGGATTTGAATGAACATAATAAAGTATGTATAATTTTATAGGAGAAGTCTCTCCATCCTAAAGATGTTAATGAGGTGATTTATGTGATCATATGTAATGTGCTTATGAAAATGATATAGAGGTTAGGGAAGAAATCTATCATAATCACAAATAAAACTTACATAGCATGATTAAGGTTAGCTTTAAGGAGGCTCTTACAAAAGCGAGAATAAGCATTGTTAATACTGCTCTGATGAAAGGTCCCACTCAAATAGACCAACAAATTTATATGTCAAGATGGTGGCACAAAAAGATACCTTATTAATAATAAATGATGAAATATATCCATTGAGTGAGGTAATAGAGGTGGTGCCATTTGAGAGGATTTAAAATATTGAACATGATCATTAGGGTTTCCTATATCAATTTTATTTTACTATAGATAGAGATTATGTTTATTTGGGAGTACTGTGATAGGTTCCTAATTTAGCTTTAGGGTTTGACATGTGATCACCTAAATATAAAACTAGTTCTATAGCAATCATGTGTGCTCCAATATGGATTCATGTTTTGGCACTCCCACTTCTGTATTAAGAAATGGAGAATATATTGTACAATACCCAAGATATATAGGAACTTATTTAGATCAACAACTAAATGATAGAAATACAAAGGTCAACCATTTCTAAGCTGTGTTTCAGAATGGACCTTCCAAAATTTTCAAAGGGTGTGAATTATTGATTAATGGACACTTAGATTAGTCTTTTCAATAGTTTGAATATGGGGGACTACCCACTACTTTCTTCAAATGTGGCAAGATAGGGCTTGCTTCTGGATCAAGTACACTTAGTGTGTTGGTACTCACTACTGCTACTATAGTTGAGAGAACTTCTCCTTTAGATATATGACCCAACTAGGATAACATAGGGATCTACATCAAAGTAACTATGGACATAAGAAATGAAGAGAAGAGATAAGGATTTAGAGCATGGATGGTTGTCCAACCAAGGGAAAAGAGGTTGATCATAGTAACATACTAGTGGAAGGCTGCAATATGTAAGGATATGAGCAAGCAAGAAGCTAAAACATAATACAAACAAGAAAAATGCTACAAGTAATTCAAAGGGGTAGGTCCTACACTAAACAAGGTAGGCATTATGGAGGTATTGTCATGGTCTATTGGATACCAAAGTGGAAAATTCAAGGAGAGGATCAACCTATTATTAATAAAAAGTATAACTCATCATGTAGTAAAGGAGTAAAGGAACGCCTTATCGATTCTTTAGATACTTAGGTGTAGAAATTAGAGATGCAATTGGCACTCCCATGCATGTCAAATCTATCCATTACATTGGTCTCTTCTAGAGTCGAAGAAAAGGGCAAAGGTTTCATTGAATGGATTTTGTTATGATAATGAAAATAAAAAAGAATAAAGGGTGAAGGATCTCTCTGTTAAAGATTAGGCTAGGTTAAATTATGGATACAACTACAAGAAGGGAAAAGTAAGATATTATTTGTGCTAGCCATAGTTATTAACACTTTAGCAAATATTTCTTTTGTTTAGAGTAGAAGCATGATTAATATATGAAAAAAGTGAAAGTGAAATTCTTTGAGTTGTACTTAGTGGAGGGTCAAATGAGAAACTATAAGCTACTATGGATCTCAAGGTACTTTGGCAAAATAAGTTTTAAGGAAAGGTCATCTTGCATGGTTGCTACTATTACATATGATATTGTAATTAGTCTTGTTATTGCAACAATAATAACAAGCTTTAGGAGCCAAGAAAATCATGTTATTGGAAGAATTATTATACATGGTATTATGTTACATCTTCTCATGGCATCAATAATATGGTTAGCAGTTGGATACTATGGGAACTTTAGGTTTGGCTGAGCTACTTCCCCTTTTTATTCCTTTGTGAAGAAAGGAATTTTTGTATCAGTTACAACAGGGGCCAACTAGAAGCTATTGCTTTTTTCTTTCTGATTCAAACATTGGCCGAAGCCTACAATTCAACCCCAATTATGGGGGCTCACAAAAAGCTATTGCTTTTTTTCTTTGAGAGACAATGTCAAACGAAGGTCTTTAATGAATTATGTCAATAATGTTTAAAAGGATGAGAGTTTTGTTCTTAATCTGGACTCATGGTTAACTTAGTATGGTCAAAGAGTATGTTATTAGAAGGATTAGCATCAATGATGGCCAACGTCCTTACTTAGCTCAAAAGAGTTTGACCTCAAGTAAAATGGTGATAACACAATCTTGCTTATGATAATATCACCTATAGAGTGCAGAAGGTGTTTTGTTGAGGAGGATCTCTTCCAACTATGTTGAAATAATTACTAAGAATGACTTTTCTTGTTTGGCAGCTATAACGAGTATAGTTTTAGCCATGATTTCTCTTATTTTCTCAACATCAATTGCTTGGATCCTAGGATATTACTATATAAATCAAACACACTAAATTGAATTGTAGTAGAACTACTAAAAAATTTAGCAAAGATGTGAGGGTTTGCAAATCAAGTAGTTTTCAAAACAAGGGAAGTGACGAGTGCAACTCATCCCTTATGTGCATAAAGTTATTGCTATATTTGTATTTAATGCAAAGTCTGACCTATAGATGTTGTGGAAATCTATGCATGAAGGGTTTCTAAAGGTTGAGTTCAAATTTGTAATGAATGCTGTGTTAACAACTCTTTTTTACTCTAATTGGACTTATTACTATGCAAGGAGGGAAGTAAATTACTTTCTTTGATGTTATCACATAGCTGAGGGCTAGACTTCAAGTTTTATTCTAGTGAGGAATTGGATCACTATGTAATTAGATTCTTGGATGGTTGCAGAAAATTAAAGTAAATGTGGATGGAAATAATTTCATAAGTTAAACTTACATTCTTAAAAAAAGAACATTGGACACTCCAATATGCCTTTTTGGTTGTATCTTTTTGTATAATTAGTTTGTATGTAATGTTATTGCACTATGCTATAAGTTGCTATGGTTTCAATGTACTGCTTGGTTACCTTATAGTGAGGAAGGTGATTTATTGTTTTTGTTTGATAAAGAGGTTACACCTACGATGTTGGGTTGTTGGTTTTATTAATAGTCAATTTTAGGAACTTAGCTTAAGAAAGCTTGCTTTATCCAAATTGTGTAATTAATTTCATGAATTATCGTTGTGCTACTTGCTACTGTGGCATTGTTGTCCTTGTAAAATGTTAATTTTTCATGGATAAGGTGCAATGAAGAAAACCATTATGCCCAATTGTAATGTTATTTTTGTTAATAAATTATGAACTTATTTGTAGTATGGAATATTTGGGGATTAAAGTACCTAAATCATGCGGCTACTTATGGCATTTGTTAGAGGGAAAAAGATCTTCATAGTTGATCTTTTGGAAGCTTCCCTAAGGACATTTAATTGGCTTGAGGTGGATCATTTTTTGGGTAAGAAATGTAATTAGTTTGTTCAACCATGGACTAGGCTTTATGGGGCATTCTGTTATTATGAGAGAATTGGTCAAGATTGAGATTATCAATCACTCTTCACTAGTGAGTATTATCTAGGTGACATTTGGTGATAATGATGTTTAGCAATATTGTTATGTGTACATATTTAAAGAATATATAAACCATCAATTAGCTTGGGACCAAATTGGAGATACAATTATGTTTGGTGGGCCATTACTTATTGTAGGAGAATGCAAATCCTTACTTGCATATGAAGAGAAACAATAAAGCAAATATAAAGTAGTAGCTGGGCTTAGCATCAATTCTCTAATTTTATTCATGATTTGGATTTAACTCAGTTTGTTATTATTAGAAATTAGTTGAATTGATGTAATAATAAGGAGGTGAATTCCTATTTCTATGAAACATTATAGAGAGATTTTGTGAACATTGACTACATGCAAGCCTTCCCAAGCAACATTGTTATGCACCTTCTTTTCATATGCTTGGAACACTGACTAGTAATCATACTATTTAGACAACCATAATTGGGTAAAATTGAAAGAAGGACCTATTTTGAAAACAACTAGTTATCATTTCCTTTACTTATTGAAGTAGTGAATGTATGTTGGAAAAAGGCTATTAAAGAAAACACAATGGAAAGTTTGTCTACTATGTTTCATACAACTTTGTGAGTATTAAAAATTGAAGTGCAACAAAACTTGGTAACATTCTTAAAAGCCCCATTAATTGGAATAAAAAAATCTTGGGGCTTCAAGTTAAGGAATTTATGAGTGCTTCAACTGCGATGGAACATGATCTTTTGGCACGTACAATTTCTTCCTTTCATACTATCTTGGCTTTAGAAGAAGCATGGTGGTCACAGCCTGTCGAGCCTAACTAGACTACCCTTGGGGACTAGAACAAGAGTTTCTTTTGGAAAATGGGTACCTCTCTATTAGTAGCAACTATATCCACAAAGTTAAAAATAGTTTTAGGGAACTAGTGTGTGATTTTTGGGAGACAACTTAATTGGATGGCCATGTAATTGTTGGAATAGAATTCTTATATTTGTGAGAGTTTCCTCTTTTTCTTAGAATTGTTACTTTTATAAGGTAGAGAAGGAAAACCTTAGGAGAAGGACCTCAAAAGGATGCTGGTACATTTGCTTAAATGCAAACTACAACAAGGTGCTTTAGCCTTCTTTCTTTAACTATAACGATGGAATTTTTATTTCTTGTGTTGTGCTGATGTCATGGAGTTTAGTTGCTTTGAAAACTAAAGGTTTTTGGTAACTTGTATGGAGATGATCTTGTTAAATATGATCCAAGATATTTTCAAGCTTTGTTGGAATTATGAGATGAGAGTAGACAGCTTAACGCTTGGTTAGTATATGGTAATTACTAAATATAAAAATTTCTCAAGTGTTTATAATGACACAAAATAGAAATAGAGAGGATGTACAATTAGTGGTGAAGTATACAATGCAAAAAGCTTATAGATTTCATAACAAGTAGAAGTTATAGAGTTTTAGACATTAAATGATTAACTATGCAACTTAGAAGTCTTTGTACATCAATTTACTATAGTAGAATAGAATTGGCAGTAATGTTGTGCTATTTTTAAGAAGAAATTTTATTAGATTGTTAAGGAAGTGCTCTAATATCAGTCATACATGGGTGAAATATTTTTTAGTTTCCTAGAATTATTATGCTATTATTAAGGCAGAGGAGGATGTTTATAGGAGGAGGACATCAAATAGAAGTTGGAATTTTTGCTCAATTGTAAATTATTACCAGATATTTCCCTACTATTGTATTTGTCTTAGATGCTATTATGAAAGTGAAATGATCCAAAACATAGATCTGGCATGGTATGGAGTGATGTAGAGGAGTGCAATTTGCATAGGTGCAAGTTTTAGTTAACAATATATTGTTGTCTTCGCAGTATGAAACATTTGAGGGATTAGACTGACAAAATCTTGTAGATACTTATTGTTCTTATTAAGGAAAAATATGGTGTTTGATGTTCCTTTGTTGGAAACTCTGTTTGAGAACTTTAATAGATGTGAGGTAAAACAAATTTTGGGTAGGAATTGGAACTTCTTTATCAAATATTTAATTAGATTGTTAAGAGATTTTGATGCTTTATAGGAGCATCTGGTGGAGCATGAGATTGTGTAGTCATCCTCAAAGGTAATTAATATCTAGGATGAATCTAGTAGCAATAACTCTTAATTGTGTTTCTGTGGTGTATGAAACAAAAGATTACATGATCTTCCAAGAAGCCTAGAACCAATTGAGAGAATCTAAAAAGCTTCATAAACAATTGATTATTGTAAGAGATTTTGATGTACTATCTTCACAGAATAAGAAGAAAAGGGAGGAAAGTTAGTATTCACTAAGCTCAATATGAGTTCTACCATTTCATGCATGATTTAGATCTAATAGGCTTGAAATTTACTAGGAATAAGTTCACTTGGTGTAACAATAAGGAGGGTAGTGCATGTTTATTTGAAAGACTTGATAGAGCTTTGTTAAACATTAATAGTATGCAAGCGGTCCCAAATAAAATAATGAGACGTCTTCCATATATAAGCTCAAACCACTACCCTTTGATAATTTAATTTAAACAACTATCTTGTATAAAACTAAGAGGAAAATCCAATTTGAAAATTTTTGGTTATCATTTCCACATTCAACTAATATTGTGTAGGTAGTTGGGAATAGAACTATTAGAAGCAACTCTATGGATAATTTATCCACTAAATTTAATAGAGCACTATTGGTTTCAAAGAAATGGAGCATAACTGAAGTTTGAAATATTTTAAATACACCATGTAGTTGAAGGTGTTCTACAAGCCTTAACTTAATAAATTTGAGATGGCATTAGCTAAGTCAAGAGATGAACTTTCAGCATAATGTATTACCTTCCATAAGATGGTGATGGCTTTAGAAGAACCATGGTGGTGGTAGCATGCCAAGCTTCATAAGGCCAACATTTAGAACCAAAATGCACATTTTGTTTAGGTAATGGCCACTTCTAATTACAAAAGTTATTATATAGATCATCTCCAAAATTATAATAAGGAATTGGTCACTTCCATAGTTGACATTAAAGATATACTCATGCAATATTTCAAAAGAAAGTGGTGTAGTTTTAGCCAACTTAATCCTCCCTTATCATCCAACCATTGAGTACTATTAATAGTGAGAAAGGGAAAGGTTTATTGGCTCAAATAAGTGAAGATGAGATTAGGAATGCCGTTATATCTAATCAAAACAAAGCCCTTAATATAGATGGCATCTTTGTAGAATTTGTGCATGGATATTAGAACATTAGTAAGGTAGATACTATTACAACTATGAATCAATTCTTTAGAAATAGCTATATGCCCAATAGGTGGAAGAAAGATTGATAATTCTAGTTCTTAAAGTACTGGGTGCTTCAAAACCTAAAAACTTTACATCTATTAGGCTTTGCAATATGATAAAGTTTTTACAAATATATTTGTTGGTACATTAAAGATGGTGCTTTTTTATTTTATTCCAAGGGATTAAGTAGCTTTTTTTCTTGGTTGTGCAATATTTGATAATATGTGTATTTTTGGCATAGGAGATGGCTACTCATATGAACTCTTGTACTTCTAAAGAGGGGTTCATTGCACCTAAGCTAAGTATGCACCTGGCTTATGACAAGGTCAATTGGAAATTTATGCTCCATATGCTAATGCATTTATGGTAATTAAATAATTTGTATGATTTGGTTGAGACTTATATCGCTACATTAAGAATTGTGGTTATGTTTAGTGGGATCTACCTTCTATGGATTCAAGTATTCATGGGTCTTAAGAAAGGGTGTTCACTATCACTATACCTTTTATGATTGGTCCTTCACTTATTAAGAAAAACAATAAGGTGGAGCGAGCCACCTTGATTAGGATAAAGGTTGGCCCTTCCTAACCAACATTTTCTCACCTTCTATATGCTAATGAAATTTTGATCTATGCACCAGTTACTTATGTTGCAGCATAAACTAGTACGAACATTTTGGGGGAGCATGGCCAACACTTCAGCTTGATGATAAATTTTAAAAAATATAGAGTATTGTTTTGTAAGCGATAGTCTATAGACATAGAATAATAACAAGAAAATTTCTTATGAGTCTAGCAATTCAATTAAAATATTTAGCTATATCAATTCAACAACAAACCTTTAGAAAAAACTTCCAATTTGTTATTGATCATGTTGAAAATTATGTGCCAAGTAGGACGATCATGTCATAATTCATAGTGGTGCACATTATCATGATTAACTCAATGCCCATTGTTATTCTTACGTATACTTAGCCAACATTTTACTTTTGAGCAACATTTTTTATGATGATGTGATGGTACTTATGGAGTGGTTTAACTATTAAGAGTACTATACATTATGCATGCTTTAAATTTGTTAATCTTTTGAAGAAGTGTAGAGGCCTTGGTGTTTGAAGTTTGTTGACATGGTTGGTTACATGGTTTGGAAAGCACTGTAGGTTGGTTATCACTTGGAAAGACTTTCTATAGGCATAGGCACTTAGATTAACTATTTTATGATAAACAATAATTTCTATTTGTTGCATGGTGCTTCACATACAAGCAAGCTACATAGTAATGTGGTACCTTGGATAAGTGATAATATAATTTGACACAGCATTCTTATTGTCAATTATACTCCTATGTTTCTAATTATTAGATTCATAGAAAGCCACTAATCTAATAAGTAAGCATCTCTTCTAAAATATGAGAATCAGTAACCAAAGAACAAGGAATTTAGTTGATAAATTTGAGCAATTAAACATTTCACAAGTACTAAACTAGATATAGTATCATAGCCATTGTCAATACTTTCTACAATTTCAAAAATATTCAACCTATGATTATCAGCGAGTAAATGTACATTAGTAGGAAAAAATTTGATACTTCAAAGTCATGCTTAGACACTTCATAATACAATAAAAAAAATTTCACTAATGAAACCTCCATGGAAAGCATGTCCACTTAAATGTTTGTTTCTATCTACTCCAATAATGAATCATTTGTTGAATAAATAACTAATTTAATCATATACTCATATACTCAAGGAAAAGGATCAACACAATGCACATGATTTCAGAATGGACTCATTATTCATTAGACAGAGAAGATCACAAATATTCTATGATCCACTACAAATGCTCAAACTCCAATCATGAGGATCACTGAAATACTTTGTCTCAATAGATAAGATTATAATACTTGGCATGTCAATATTGATATGCTGAGTATCTTATCTTTTTATGATCCATGGATCTATGTGTCTATATAGCTTTTGTTCATGGAGTAACAAAAATGTGCAAAAGCTCTATTTTCCTTTATCATTCAATGAGTCTCTTCCTTTCTGCGTATAGCATCACAAAGGCCTTTCGAAGCATCTATTATTTCAATACTTAATTGGAAACCCATATTTGATTTTCACTCAGGTGCTTGTAGGATGACCACAATAACCAAAGAATTGCAATCACTTTTCCATGTGTAGATCATATTTGAATAGAAACTTAATGAGTTGATCTGCTTACACCTATTGCTTTTACTACTATATTAGGGGTTACTCTATATATTGCTTTTTGTAAGATAGATAAAGGATTTTTTTATCTATTGTTTATTCTTTTTAACAACTTGATAGATAATATTATATGACAATGATTTTTTTTCGTCTTTTAGAATATGGTTAACCAACACATTAACTAATAAATAATGATAAATTAGATCGAATTTTATTATTTTTTTGCAGCACCACGACATGAAATGAACATTTGAAAAATTAAAGAATTAGTTTTATTTTGATAAGGGCTAAAAACAAATCACTTATTTTTGCTTTTTCTTTTTGATCCCATATTGTAGGGTGGATCTCAAAAGATAAGAAAAATCTCCCTCCAAGCCGTACATACGGCTTTCACTGAATATGCCTTTCAATAAAATTCAATTTGTATCTATGAGATCGAGCATGCAGTTTGTTTGCTCACTTTCTATTAAAATTGAGTATCTGTTCCATCAGTTTGCAACGAGGATGGGAAATCTTATGTTTTACATATCCATACGATCATGTCCTTGGATTTCCAAAATTCTTTAATGAGAAAAGAAGGGCTTTGTATCATTACTATTAGACTCAGATCTATTCAAAAAATTTGAGTTATTTCTAATTTTTTTTAACCTACACAAATTAAGGAAAAACCTCTAAATTTGTTCCAATAGAGCACCTTGGACATGTAGTTGTTCTAAATCAAATCATTTTAGAAAGAAGATATTTTGTATTATGGGTAGCCTATCTAGTCCCACTCAAAACATTTGCTATTAGTTTAGTCGTACAAGTTACATGTTTTTAGTAGTTCACATGGCATCATCAATTCATACAAGTCTTGAATAAGAATCTACAATGCACTAGAGCACCCTTATCAGTGATCCTTTACTTTGACAATGTCTAGGGTTTGTCGAATAATGTCATATCTCACACTAGGAAAATCCTTAACCCTTTCCTCTTCTTACTAATACTATAGAATGTTCATGTAAATTTTGGCAAATACCAAGTATATAAATAGTGATTTGTAATCTAGAGGTTAATCCTACTCTAGCAACTTTACATAAGACAGAATTTTGTTTTTTAGGGGTGATAGTAGAAAATTTGACATATAAGTCACCCTTACTATCACACTATCAAACCATATGTGAGCTTTTCACCTCATATGGCTCCTTGTTCAATACTTTTGAAAGAATTGCAACCTTTTCTTAGATTGAGAATCAAATTCCTTAATCCACTCCATTTTGAAGAGTAACTCAGCCTAATCAAATCATGTTTTCATGTTCTAATGCCTTCTCAATCCCTCCCAAGAAAAATTTTGAATTGGATCCAAATTGGATTCTTAGTGTGAGCATATCCATGTAGTTATGCACTATTCAAATAGGAATATGTTTGATGATAAGAAAGATCCTTGCTTTTGTGCATTGGTGACCAATTTGAGTTCTTTTCAATGGCTTATGCTGTGTTGAAGAGATATCCATGTGATCTGATTGATTATGTAAGGGTTGCATAGAAAAAAGTATAAAGAAAAGATAGTTCTTCTTTGTTATATCTTTTCTATTTTGTATTTTATCTTTTTTTTATATTTTATTATATCTTTTTATCTTTTGTTATACCTTTTTTATTCTATTATTTCAACTACTATTTTATTTTTTTAATTTCATTATTTTATTAAACTATATATTTATTATATATCTATTATTTATTATATTTGTGTGTTATTATTACTATATTGCAATAATTCTATTTGTGTTATTTTTTTGTTTTAGATTTATTTAACATTTTATTTATATTATTAGAATATAGATTCGAATTTTGAGTTGATCTTTTAATTAGACTAGTCTTAGTGCTTAGTTAATATTTGTTAGTTCTATTTCTCAACTAAATTGGGAAGGGATATAACTCAGTGATAGAGTGTCACCTTGATGTAGCGTAAGTCACCTGTTTGAGCCAGATTATCCCTAAAGCTAATGTGCATTTTTCTCTTTTGGCTTGCTCCCCCACTGTGACTAATTGAGAATCGATAAAAGGCCAATGGAGATGATGTGACAAGGTGGGGATGGATATATTGTATGAACCTGCATTTTGTATTATGAAGGATATAAATATGATTTTTAAGTATCTAAATATGATTTTGTAGCATATGAATAAGATTGATATATTATGAACTATTTGAATATGATTTTGAAGTATCTAAATATTTTTTTGATGTATCTGAATATGATTGAGGTATTATGAAGTATCTAAATGTGATATTAAAGATTCTAAATATGATTTTGAAGTATCTGAATATGATTTTGAGGTATCTAAATATGGTTTTAAATTATCTAAATATGATTAATGTATTATGAAGTGCATGGATACATTCTTTCACTTTGATCTTAGAATAAAAATTTTAAATTAGCTTTGTCTAGAAACAAGGAAGTTATAAGTAATGAAAATTTGAATTTCATCAAGAGTTATATCCTAGCTCAAGATGAATGCTAGCAACATCCTTAACACATGTAAGTCGGATGAGAAGTGGTGATTCCAATTGTTAATGGGTGAGTAACACACAAGAACCTACCCTTGAGAGGGGAATGACAACTGGAAATGATTGCTAATACCTTGTAGGCTAAGGAGCAAGAGAAGGAATCTGCCCAAGCTCACATCAAATTCGCTAGTTTGTAGTGGTAATAGCCTACCAAGTATCCAAGTTTGGTAGAAGCATGCAACCATCTATGGGGTGGGGACAAGC
Organism: Vanilla planifolia; assembly: GCA_023846275.1. Taxonomy (NCBI): domain Eukaryota; kingdom Viridiplantae; phylum Streptophyta; class Magnoliopsida; order Asparagales; family Orchidaceae; genus Vanilla; species Vanilla planifolia. The sequence continues at coordinate 494,479 of JAIUJO010000184.1, forward strand.
AATTTTACTTTTTTCTTGATATGATGGTAAACATGCTTGCGAATCTCTTCAGTGTTTATAGTTGAGGAATGAATCAAAATGGCAACAAAAAGGATGTGAAATTCTTTGAGAAAAGTATTTTATGTAAGGGCATGTCCCATCTACTTACTATGAGATATAGTAATGATCCAATAAGACCTCTATAAACTTTTTGATCAATGGGTTTCCCAATTTCCTCTAAGTCTAAATGGATTGATTGATTCATTGGAATCTTTCAATTTTTGATATTTTCATAACAAAATTTCTTGAATAATTCTTCTAAGTATTTAGTTTGAGTAATAAAAATTCCATCTTTTAATTACTTAATTTGTAATCCTAAGGAAATATTTATCTCATCCATCATACGCTTCACAAACTCTCTTGCTATCAAGTCACTACTTTACACATTTTCATTTGTGCTTTCAAAAATTATGTCATCAATATAAACAAGTACAAGAAACAAATGATCATTTAAAGATTTTAATAATAATATGGTATCTACTTTACCTTTCCTAAAACCACCTTCAACAAGATAATCACTCAATCAATGATACAATGTTTGGGGAGCTTACTTAAGGCAATAGAGTGCCTTCTTAAGCTTAAATACATATCATCAAGTGCATGGGTCTCAAAACCAAGGGATTGTTCTATATACACTTCTTCTTCTTTTATCTTAAGTAAGAATAGGCTTTTACATCCATTTGAAATAATTTAAAATTTTGATGACATGAATATATTAAAAGAAGTCTAATGGTATCCAATCTTGCTATATATGCAATTAACTCCTCAAACTCTATTCCTTCAACTTGGTTATAACCCTCAAAAACAAGTTTAGCTATTTTTAAGGATCACTCTTTTTTCATCTAATTTATTTTTGAATACCCATTTGGTTTTAATTGTTTTTTGATCACTAGGTCTAAAAACTAAACACCACAATTTGTTTCTAGCAAACTAATCTAATTCTTCATTCATTGATTGAACCTAATAGTCATCCTTAAGTACATCTTCTATAGATTTTAGTTTTGTGAAAGATATAAATCCACTATGATCAATTTCTTTCATAGAAGCTCTATGCCTAACTCCTTAAAAATCTTTTATTATTAGTTCCTTTGGATTTGAATATTGATCTCACCAATTTTTAGGTAATTGATGACTAATCTCTTCTCTTTTTTTTATTTTGTGATTTGTTTTCATCCTCTTTCAAATCTATGTTTTCTTAAGACTTATCTCTTCATCTAAGTTTTTATTATTTTCCTTGAATTTACTTATCAAAAATCACATGCATTGATTCCTTTACTTTTGAGCATTTATGTTATAAACTCTATATGCTTTTGTGAGAGAAGAGTATACAAAGAAAATTCCTACACTTACCTTTTCATCAAATAGTTTAAGTTCGATCTTTCATTTGTAAGAATGGTACACTTATGCCTAAAAATATGAAAACAATAAACATTTGGTCTCTTATTTTTAAATAAGTTATAAAGATTTTTCTTAAGTATTAGCCTTAAGTTAATTTTATTTGTTATCGAAGAAGTCCTACTAATTTCCTCGAACAAAAAGTACTTTGGTAGAATGTATTCGACTAACATCATTTTACCCATTTCTACCAAGGCTTTAATCTTTGTTTCTATAATCAAATTTTGCAGAGGCATATAAGGAGATATAAATTGATGCCATATTCCCTTATCGTTATAATAATCATAGAAATCCCCCTTCTTAAATTAACTATCATTACTACTTTGAATACAAATTAATTTGAGATTAGGTTGTATTTTTATTGCTTTTATGAAATTAAAAAAATTTTCAAGTATTTATTTCTTTCCACCTAAACTCAAGGATTGTACAGGTCTAAAAAGGTCTAAATCAACTATCTTTAAAGGTCTACTATTAGTTAAGTTATTTTTTGGTTTGGAAGAAGATTTAACTTTTTTTCTTTTTTGGCATGATTCATAGATTTTCAAACTAGTTTTGTTTAGTTTAGGAAGACCTCTAACTATAATTAACTTACTTATATTCTTTAAGATTGAATAACCTACATGAGCTAGTCTTTAATGCCATAAATTATTCTCATTTGAATGTGTAGCAAGGCATTCTATTGCACTAGCTTTAAGTTGATAAAACCTAATCACATAATTATCACTTTTTCTTCTACGAATGAGTAATACATGATACGTTTTTTAATATTTTATAATGTTGGGTATCAAAATTAACAAAGTAATCATTTTAACATAATTGAATAATACTAATTAAACTAAATTCTAATATATCATCTAAGAAAATATTTGAAAGTGTAAAATTAGGCATACCCATATTACCAATTCAAATTTTCTTCTTCTTAGGGTTGCCTCTTAATATTACATATCCTTTTAGTCAACATTCTTTTGATATAAACTTTGACTGATCTCTGATCATATGTTTTGAGCATCCACTATCCAACACCTAAGAGTTAGATCTTTGTTTTCTTCTTTATGTATGGCTATGTAAATTATAAAATTTTATCATAGTAATCATAAAATATAACTATTATTTTCTTAATTTGTATGTTTTCGTATTTAAAAAATTTCTAAGTATATTATTTCTAGCTTAAGAATATTTCTAAAATATCTTATCTGAACACTACAATTATGGAGACATCTTATATTATTTTTTTCTTTTCTAACCTAAGGAACCCAAGCAAGCTTTTATTGAGCATCAATATTCATTAAAGGAGCGTTGACATAATCATTTTTAATTACCCATCTAAAACAAGATTTTGAACTAGAAATGTTTTTTTAATTTTACAATCTTTGATGGTGTATCCTTTTCCCCAACGATGAAAGCACATAATATTTGAAATGTTTTGCATGTATTGAAAAAAAGACATTCTTTTGGTTGGAAAAATGAACACCAAGTGAAGCAATAGAAAATTTTGCATCTTCAAGAAGGTGAATTTTTTTTAAAGTAGTATTTTTCTTTTTCAAGGAAGTATTCTCAATAATGATGAAATTGTTTCATCACAAATTTGAAGCATTTTTATTTCCTTTTTCTCATCTTCTTTCATGAAAAAAGTGTATAAGATCAATCTTTTATTTTCTGAAATTTTTTTAAGTTATTATGTGCACACAATAAGGAACTTAAAGCTCAAATAATTTACATGTAATGATTTCTAAGAACATCACGAGACCGATTGTTGACCTCATTCACTTCTTCTGCTTCACTAGGTGTGCTTGAATCATCATTTGCCATGAAGCACAACTCTTCTTCTTAGCTATTTTAAGCTGTGGAGTTAGAGTATTCTTAAGCACTCCAATTAGCTTTAAATACTTTCATCTTTTTCATTCTCATCTTTTTCTGATCTTTACTTTTAGTTTTTTTTAGATATGGACTATCGTATCTAATATGTCTAGTTTAATAATAATCATAATATCTCAATGCCTTCATCTTCTCCCTTCTTTTGTTCTTTTTTTCATTTGCTAATTTGTATTTACAAAAAGTTTTGCCAAATTTTTTTGTTAAAGCTTTAACATAAAAATTTACCTCTTCCTCTAAATACATATAAGAGATGGATACCTCATCTAAATCTTCTTTGTTTGCATTAAATGGAAAAGGCTTGTATTTTCTAGCTCCATTCTTTGGCTTACAAGTGGAGGCCTCCTCTTTAACCCTTCAAGTCATCTCAATTTTAGCTTTTAAGAATTCTCCAAGTAGCTCATCTAGTGTGAGCTTATTAATGTCTTCGGTTGTCCGTATTACTATGACATGAGGATCATACTATTTGGGTAGAATCCTTAGCACCTTTCTTACAAGATATACATTAGGAAGTACTTTTCCATGTTCTACTAATCAATTGGTAATATTAGTAAATCACATAAACATCTTTATATTTTCTCTCAAATCCATTCTAGATAACTCGTAATCAATTGTAACAAGATTTATTTTAGTTTCTTTTACTAGTGAAGTGCCTTCAGAAGTAACTTTTAATTTTTTTCCAAACTTCATGTGTAGCATGCAAATTCATAAAATGAGTAAATTTACTTAGGGATATGCCACAATGAAGCTAACGGCATGCTCTTGTGTGGAGTTATGCCATTCTCCTTTAGTTACTACTAAGATCACTAAAAGATTTGATTTCAATTGTACATGAACCTCTAGGTAAATCATATGGTTAGTAAGTATTTCCCAAAGTTCTAAATCAATTGATTGAATTAAAATGATAAATTTATTTTTCAAATATAAATAAAATTCACCCTTAAATAATGGTGGATAGATTGAAGATGATCCTTTATTAAGTATTGCATGAATATCAATTATGGATGCAAAAATATTGAAAAACTTAACAATTAAACAAATAAATATGTATCTTGGAAATTAGGCAAAAAAGATATAAGAGACATTTAAATTAGTGTGTAACAAAATTGGTAATTAATAAAGTTAATAAAAATTTTTATCATGCACATGATTCATCACCGAACTGATTTGACTCACTTTATGGAAGGAAGCCACTCTGATACTAATCGAAGTTAAAATTATTGTGCGAAACTCATAAGAGGGGGGTGAATTATGGTCTTAAAAGTATTTTTTATTCTTTTTAAATGTATTTATTTTTTAAAAATAATTTTATATTTGTTGAAACCTTGATTAGAGGTATATATTTTTTTAATATGTTAAAAGGAAATAAAGATAAAAGTTGAAATGAGTTACAAAAATTTTTAGGTGATTCATTTCAAATTAGAATATACGTCCACCCAATATTGAGGTCAGGAAAATCACCACTATCAGAAGGCCACAAATTGAGATATTTTCCATAAGGTTCACCTCCAACCTACTAGCTTTTTATGGGTTCAATGAAAAAAAGATTTTGCAAGCTCAAACCCCAACTTGTTTTTTTATGACATAAAATAGAACTTGGGCTTTTGAAAATTCTAGGCCACCCAAAAAAAAGGAAAAAGAAAAATACAGCATGATGGAAAAATTTTGATAAATTTGTACAATTTCTTACACTTGCTGCTAATGTAAAAAGTCAATATGAGGTTAAATTCAAGAAGAGAAATTAGAATTTAAAGATTAAATTTGTAAGGCTTAGCAGGAAAACTTTGATGACTTGAGAAAAAGAAGACGTAATTGCTTCCAGTAGAATTTATGCCAGTAGAATATGAAGAAGTCCTTTGTTGAGGTCTCGAAGATTGTTTCACATTTACTAGTTATTTCATTTACAAAGGTTAGGTTTTTTTAGAAAATTATTTTTCATAGTTATAAGAAAGTGTCCGAAAAGCTATTTCAAAAGATACTTCTAAAATACATAAAAAGATCTTAAAATATTCTTAAAAATTTTTTCTTGCAAAGGCATAAAAATGAATATTTTATTATCTCTTAGGCTCATTTGGATAGAGTGATCAGACCAGATTTATTGGAGTCATTTATTGACTTGAGCCATTAGATGAAGCTTGATTGGATCTTAGATTTGTGATCAAATAAGAAGAGATTTGGATCATTTGATTATTCAATGGTATAGTCAAGATTATATCTAGATTTGTATGATTCAAACATAATATATCTAGGCCATCAAATTAGGGATAGATTATTTATGGTAGAAATAAAGATAACCATTTGATGAAGTTAAATGACATTGCAATCGTTGAGTAGATGAATCGATGATAGCGGATAAAGTAGTAACCATTCGGTAAGCTCATCAAATAGATGGTTGGATCTACTAGGATCACTATTTAAAGGTGGATGCCATCTCCACCACATTGCAGAAATGTATGATCAGACAACACTGAGCACTCTCAATTTTAGATGCAGATAGGCACAAGGTTTTCATCTCAAATTATAGGAAAAGATAAGATTTTAAAATTTATAATAGCACATTATAAAGGTATTAATTAGAGCTAAAATAAGGCTGCATCCCCTTGGTGTATTCAATAATTCATCCTCTAGGCCTACTCAAAATACATAGGTTTATATTTGTTGAGACATATCTATTATTTTGAGTGCTTCTTGGCTTGATCCAATGCCTTAACTTCAATCTAATTCAGGATTCATTATCAGTTTGAATGAGCTTGATCTGATTTTCCTAACTTGAAATTTGTGAGTGCTTGCTCAATTAGGCAAGCATGACCAAAGAAAAGCTTATCAAAGCTTGGTGCACATCTCTTCAATTCTTGAAAGTTATTGAACACTCCAACATACTTTGATGACTACTAATTTACCATCTTTTAAGGTGCATGGCTTGTTCATTAAAAACTACACTTGATTCACACGAAATAAGGCCATTAGAATAGCATGCTAAACATTTAAAGTTTTACTCATTAAATACAAGGGTGATATAATAGATAATAATTTTAATGGTTGTTTTTTCTTATAATATTGTTTATTTTATTTATAACAATATCTTACACTTATAAATTATCATTTCTTATAATTTTTTGATGCCTCTCTACAACACAGCGTTATAGTCCTTTTTTCTTCCTAATTCTCTCTCACTTCTCTATATCTTCTCTCTCTCTCATCTTTCCTTCTTATCTTTCTCCTTAATATCTTTAATGAACTTTATCATTCTAATTCTCTCTTTTTTCCCTATCCTCTATTAAAAAGTCCTATATTATCACTTCCATTTTCTTTCATAAACTATCTCTCCCACATTTCTCTCCTACTTTTCCCTTGTATGTCTTCCACATTAATCATTCTCCCTCTCGATGTTTTCTGTTCTTTCAATTTCTATTTTAATATCTTTATTTTTTCTCATCCATATCACAATGTATATTTTTTAATTCTTCTTTATCTCTTTATGTTCTTTCACTCCCTTCTCTTCTACATTTTTTGCACTTTTTATCTCTCTCTTTATGTATCAATCTTACATATTATCCATTTAGTCTCCCTTTCTCTTTATCTTTATTCACATACTTCACACTGTCGTTTATCTCCTTACATCTCAATCATATTTATTCTCTAACTTATTTCTGAAATGTTTTTATTTTCACACCCTCCCTAAACACTTTCTTCATTTGTTTATTTATTTCCCCTTATTTTTTTATCTATTTATCCTTCTTTTATTATTTCTCTATGTTTTCATGTCTCAACATATATCGTCTCTCTTTGTTTCTTATATTCTTTGACATAGCCTTTATCTTTCCTATCCTCCTATTTTCTCTCCTTTTCTTATTCTTATCTATTTCTTCCTTTTATTATAATGTATTAATATCTCTCTTCTTGCTAATCTCCACCTCAAACATAACTTATGTTTGCATGTCTATTTTTATCTTTATCTTTGCCTCTTATTTTATTTCTTACACTTTGCCTCATTTATGTTTATTTATTTCATTCTTTGCTAATCTTGATCGATTTATTTTCCCCTCTTTTATGTTCTCTTCTATCTATATCGTCCTCATGTTCCATTTCATAAATATCAAACCCTTTATCTATTTCTTTCGTCCATCTTTTTATTTATCATTACTTTCTCTCTTTTATCTTGTTCTCTCTAACACTTTCTCCTTCCCTATATCTATTTATATTGCTATCTTCTTTGCCCATTCTATCTCATCTCACAATCCCTTCTCTTTTCCCCTCTTATCACTCCAATCATATATTCTAATCAATTGATGCAACTTCCCCTCTTTTCCATTTCTGTTAGTCTTGATAGTTATCTCATTATAAATCTACCTCACTCTCTCACTTACTTTCCTAATCTTCCCTCTTTTGTTTCTTTATTGTCCCTATTTCTTTCCTATTTCTTTGTCTCATTCTACATTCACTTTATTTCACAACAATTCCAATTTTCTATTTCTTCTTTGTTTCTCTCTCTCTTTCTCTCTCTATCTCTCTCTCCCTCCTTTTTAGACATTCATTATTTCTTAATCTTTAATATCATATTTGATAGGAGAATGAAGGAATAGAATACAAAAAACGATATAAATAGGAAGAAGAATGATTTGATCAATAAATTTGAACTATTAAAATAAAGACTAAAAATGTTTAATTACTATTGTATTTAAGTTTAAAAATCATTAATTACTTTTAATTATTTTAAAATACATTTCAAATTATGGAAAAAAATATAAATTATATTTACTATTGTAATAAATATTACCTATAAATTGAAATAGATATAACAAATTTATTTACGATAAAACAATTAAAATCTATTATTAAAATTAGATTTTTTTATATTTTTATTAATTTGAATAATAAATTCCATTACATCATTCATAATTAAAATATATTACTGCATAATAAATATATTTTATTAATAAGAATGATTTTTTTAATTTCTTAACACCAAAAATATAATAATAAAAATAATTATTATATTATGAATATAAGAAAAATAAGGCTATTAATGAAGTTAGTAGAAATAATTATTAGAATCATTAATAATGATAATAATAATAGCAATAACAATAATAATAACAGTTATAATAACATTAATAATACTATTAATTTAAGGAAAGTTTATATTAATTCTTTGTAAGTGGTGATATTGTTTTTTACTTTCTTGCATTTTTTTCTTATTCATAATCCCTTTCATCCAGTTCCTTTTATTCTTGTACTTATCTTCAAATGTTTTTTTTTCAAAATTTTATATTATTTTTTCATTTATTGTTATATTTCTTTTTATTATTCTCTTGTTTTGGTTTATTTTTGTGATTACATTTTCTTATTTTTGTTTTTAGTCATCTTTTTGTTATTACTTAACTTCATATTTCTCAATCAAATTAGCATTAATAAGAATATGCGATGCTAAATATAGAAAAAAATTCCTACTAATTATAAATATTATTTCTTGTTTAACAATTAATAACATTGATTTTTAAAATTTTAGACTCAATTAGTAATTGCTAAGACTATCATAACAGTAAGATATAAAATTATTACTTTTTGAATTCATTGTTTCTTCATTTTTGTTAAATAATTCATTTTAAAAATGGAAGAGTGATGAACTAAAGGTTTGTATTTGTTCTTTTCTTGTTATCCTTACTATAACCTTATTTATTTTAGTTATTCTAATTTAATAATTAATAAAATTTTTTGTTCTTCATATTATTCTTAATAATACATTTTCATACTTACAATATTTTTTTGAAACTATATTTACAATATTTAGTTACAAGAGTTTTCATGTATAAAATAATTTAAATTATATTCTCAAAAATTAAAAAAATTTCATCTTAAAATAATTTTTGTATCACAACAAAAAGAATAATAATAATAGCAATTATTACATCAAAAATTAATTTGTTTTATGTGTAAGAATATTAGAGTTATAACTAACATCTTCACACATAAAAGATGGTTAAAGCTATTGCTATCAGCTATGGTCAATGATATCACTAACAGTTGCTCCTAACTCTAATTCATAAAATATTATTGACTAGAAATAATTATTATTGACAATATGTAGTAATTAAGAATTATTTACATAAATAGGTAATAATTATTTCATTACAAAAATATATGGAATTTAAATATTAATTATGCTAATGAATATTACGTTATGAGTCAATAATTAATAGTAATTAAATTAACTTATTGTTAAATAGTTTGATTAATTAGTTAGAATTATTCTTAACATGATTAGCTTTTTCAAATAAGGAGTTGAAAGGGTAAGAATAATAATTATGGGAATTAAAATTATAATTGTTATTAATAGTTATTAATATTATTAAGTAAAATTCATATAATTGATATTCTTATTAAAAATTATTATCTTCTTAATGAATAATTTAAAATTTTAAAACATTAAATGATTGTTATTAATAATTTTTTTACTTTTTCTTCTCATAATAAAATTGCCTTATAAGGCAATTAAATGATTTTTCTTATCCATCAATTGTTTTTATCTCTCCAACATTATTTTCTCTTTCTTTATATCAACATCCCCTTATTTAATACTTTTTCTCTTATTCTTACTATTTGACTCTCAAAGAATAGTTGTACCTTTCTCTATCTCATTTTTGTATAGTAGTCTCTACCTTCTATTTCATATAGTTCTCTATTTCTTTATCTCCTCTTTGTCATTCACTTGTTTCTTTTTCTATTTCTTATCTCTCTCTTCGTTTCCTCTCAATAATTCAATGTCTGTATCTCTTTTCAAAATAATCGCTTTCTATTGTTCTCTCCCTCTTCCTCTTTTCCCCTTGATTTTCTATTTGCCTCCCTCTTTATTTGTTTCCCCTTTCCTCTCTAACAAGTAACCTCTATCCATGGCTTACTTTGTCTCTATGACTCATTAATCTTTCTCAAATCTCTATATTTTTTGTTTAATTTTAAACTACATATCATCTAGTAAGTCTTCCTCACCTCTACACCACCTTTGCTTCTTTGTCAATTTTATCTCTCTTTCTAAATCTTTTTTTTTCATTTCATGCACATAATGTCTTGATGTTTTCTAAGTTGTGACTCTCTTCACAACATTACACTATCTCGCTTCTCATATCCCTTGCATTTCTATCCTTTTATTCTCTCTCTCCTTTAATCTCTAATCTCTATCTCACCTTGTCTTACTAATTTTTAACCCATCTCTACTCACTTTCTCATTTCACGCACTTTCCTTTTATGCATCGTGCATGTGCTTAATTGCCTCAAAATCTATCTATCTCTCTATTTTTTCATTCTAAGCATACGATAACTTTTTGTCTCTCTTTATTTATCTCTCCATCATTATATCACTATCCTTCTTCCTTCTCTGATAGACTTTTTACATATCTTCATTTTACTCTTACTCAAACTTCTTTTTTGTCACTTTATCACCGTCTTTATGTTATTCTTTTACCATAGCTATCACTTTGTCATCTCACCCTTTTTTATTTTTCTTTGTGACCCTTATTTGCTTATATTTTCTCTGTGTTATCTCCTCCTCATTGCTTCATTTCCCTTTCCTCTTCTCCCTTCCTATGCTCCATAAATCACTTTCAATCTTTCCCTTTACTTGTGTCTTTCAATTAGTCAATCCCATACTTTTTTTTATCTCATTACACTCTCTACCAACCATTTTAACTTTCATATTATTTTTGTTTCAATTTTTTGTTCTCTCCTTACCCTTCTTTCTCTCTTTATCTCATCACACTCTAATTCTTTTTTGTCAACTTTTTGTATCTTGCATTCTTATTATTCTGTTCTATTTTTTGAGTCTATAATCTTCTCACTTTATTATCTTTTTTCCACCCTTTATTTTCATAAATCTCATTTCCTTCTTTTCACTTACATCCACTAATTGTTTCTATAACTATGATTTGTATCTTTATCTATCTTCTCACTTAGAATTGTAGTCATAATATTTCTCTATCTTTCTAATTTAACAATAAAAAGTATTTACTTCATGATAATAATTATTACCAATTATTATTTGTTTCTTATAGTTTTGTCAATTTTGCTTACAAGTAGATTTTATTCACATAATTTGTTATTTCTTAACATTTTCTTTGTCACCACCAACCTCAGCATCTTAATCTCTTATTCTTCACCTTTCTTTATTGCATCCTTATCCTCTTTCTTTCTCTTTTATAGGTACTCTCCTTCTCTATCACCTTTCTCAACCTATCAAGGATCTTTCACATCCTAATTCTCTCTTCCTTTATCAATCATAGGTCACCATAGTCTTCTATTGTATCTTTCATTTACTATTAATGAAATTTCTAACTCTTCTCTCCATTTTGTTGCCTCTATTTCTCCTCTTCTCAATCATTTTTCATCTGAGTTTTTGTCTTTTTTCCTTTCTATTTTTTATCTCTTTATTCTTCTCCATCTAACTCCTTTCTATTTTATTTCTCTCCCTTTCTCTCCCATTTATCTTTTTTCTTTCTTACCCACATATCTCTCAATTGTGTATCAATCACTTTGAATATCTCTTTTTTATATCTTTTCTTTTATCTCTCTCCTCTTTCTTCTCTCGATCATCTATCTCTAATTTCTCATTCATTTTCTTTCTTTTTTTTGGCTTCTCTCAATTTTCTTACTTTCTTTTTACAAACTCTATCTTTCTCTTTTAAGTTATTTTAACTTCATATCAATTTATCCTTCTCTCAATATTGCTATAAAGATTTTTATGTCTCAATCAATATTGTTGCTCTTTATTGCATTCTATCATAGTCTCTATCTCCTTTTACCATTAATTATCTCTCTTTTTTTGCTATTATCTCTTGTTCCCATTTTCTTCTACATATTTTTATCACTCCTATTACTGTTTTCATATCTTATTATTTATGTTTGTGTAGCTCTTGCTATCTTTATCTCTATCTCTTATGTTATGTTCTATACTTTACCTTTTCTTATTTATTTATTGCCAACTTTGCATCTTTTTCCCTTATGTTAGTCTTATTCTTCATCATTGTCTTGATTTCTCTTGATGACTCCACTCTTCCTCATCTCTTTCTTCGTTATCTTATTATCATTTTCATTTATTAATTCTATCTTATTTTTCTATATCTTTGTGCATTCTTTGTAAGTTTATCCACCCTTTTCTTTTCTCTCTGATAACATCAATCTCAATCCAACTTTTTGTTGCTATTCATCTCTCTTCGACTTTGTTATCAACCATTGTTCTATCTCCTTCATAATTTGTCTAAAAACCCTATCACTCCCTTTTAGTTATTTCCTTTATTATCATTCTTTTTTGTCCTATTATTTCTTCTCACTTACTCTATTTCCTCAATCTAAACTCTTATATCTCTTATGCTCTCTTTTGCCTCTCTTTCTTCTTGTCTCTACATTTTGTCTCACTCTATCTATCTTTATGCCCTTCTTATTTCTCGTTCTTGTTGTTCCTCTTCCCTCTTATCTCTTCTCTCTTTCACTCAATTTTCATCACATTATCTTGCATTTTTTCACACTCTATACCCTTTCTTTTACTTATCTCACATCTCCATCTCATTATCTTCTCTCTCTTATCTATCTTCCTTCATCAATTATTTTTTCTCACTTATCTCTATACCTAACTTTCTTATACCATTATTATCACTTCTTGTCTCCATCTCTATGTGCCTGCTCTCCTATTAAGAATCTAGATTTAACTCATTTTTAACTTTAACATTTAACCTCTCTCAAACTTTCTATATTTCACCCTACTTTCTCTCTCCCTTTGAATCTACCTCTTCGTCTACTTTCTACTTTCACTTCTCTCTTATCATGCTAACTCTCATTTTTTTCTTTTGGAATTCTGCCCTTTTAACTTTTCTTTACACTCTCTTTCTTGCTCTATTCTATTCTCCATTATCTTTTTTTCTAACTCTCTTTCACACTTCCCCCTCCCACTATCTCCATTAAATCTTTCCTATTTATTTCCTTTCTATTGTCCCACATTCTCTTCTCTTTATATTTCCTTTGATCTCCATCACTTTTATCTCTCTTAATTTTCTCTCTTATACTCTCCTTCCAAGTTTCTCTTTTGTCTTGAATTTTACCACACTCTCTCCTTTCTATCTCTATGCTTAGATCTCGTCTTAAGTTATTCTCTCTTGACTCACTCTCTTCCTTTATCTACTTAGTATCGCTTCACCTTCTTATTCTAAAAAATTGTGATTCCTACTATCTTTTTTTACCTTTTTTTTTAGTCTTACCAATTATGACTTTTTGCTCAACTTTGCTCCCTTTCTCTACATTTGCTTTTTTTTCCATTTTTTCTCTATTCTCCTACAATCTCCTTCTATAATTATCTTCTATCCCTCTATCACTTTAATCATTTTACTTATTATCTATCTCTTATTATTATTTCTCTTTTCTCTTAGTCTTCTCTATTTTTATTTATCTTCATAAATTCAAAGTCAACTTTCTTCAACATTTCTCCCTCTTTTTCCCCTCTTTATTTCTCTAGCTTTTTCTCTCTCCCTCTCTCTCACTATCTTTCTCTCTCTTTCGCTCACTCTCTCTCTTTCTCTTTCTCTCTCTCTCTCTCCTTTTTAGTCATTCTTTTTAACTCTATTTTCAATATCTTATTTGAAAAGATAATCAAGGATTAGAATAAGAAACAAGCTATCAAGAAAAAGAAAAAAAATATGATTAAAATAATTAAAAGTCAAAAAATAAAAAATAAGAATGATTTCTTATTATTTTATTTTAATGAGGAAATTTTTAATAACTCTTATTAGCTACCAAAATTACAAGTAATTTAGAAGAGTAATTATAAATTACATTTACCAATAAAATAAATTTTTGTTAAAAATTGGAATAAATGTAATAATCTTTTAAAAAATAACTATATATTTTTATAAATGTATATGTTTGTTTTAAAATTAATTAACAAAACTTGATTATGGTGTTATGATATGAAAGTATTTTAAATAATTAATTTTTTAAGATAATTATAACATTACTTATTTGAAGTACTATTATATTATTAATAATAATTATTATTCTTAATTGTTAATTTCAAAAATTAATTGTGAACATAACTATAATTACATAAATTATTAAAAAAATAAAATTACTAAATTTAGAAAAAAATATTATGATATTCATAAATATTATAACTACTAATAACTTTAAAGAATATTTCATATTTTTCTTATTAATAGCTTTAAGGAATTGCAATAAAAGATTAATTATATTCATAAATATTATCAATAATAACTTTAAATAATATCTCATATTTGCTTCTATTAACTAGCAATATTCTTAATAGTCCATCTTGTATTACTTTTCTTCATACTTCACTTCATTTATTTCATCTAGTTCTTTTATTCTTGTGCTGATTTTTAAAACTTTTTTGTATACCTTTTATTCTATAATTTATTTTATTGTTGTATTCCTATTTTTTGTGCAATTATGTTATTCTTCTAGTTTTCTTCACTGTTGTACATTTTCTTATTTTTCTTCTTGTTAATCATCATTTTATATTTACTATTTATTGATTTTTTAATTTTTCTTTACCACATTGTTGTTTTCAAGAATGTATAGACAATAAAATGTTAAAAAATAAAATATTAATTATTATTCTATCAATTTTTTAATTGATTTAAATTATTAGTTTTATTTAATAATTAATTAGATATATTTATAAACTGTTTAACACATGATTTCTATGAATAAGATAACATTAAGATATAAAAGTATTCATGGTTTTAAAAATCTTCTAATTACTGAAATTTATTTTTTCATTATTTCTTAATTTAATAATAACAATACCTTTAAAAAATTGATAAAAAAGAGAAGCAAAATTCATAATGAATTATATTGTAAATTGTCATAGACTTAAAATTATTTATCATTGTATTTAAATTTAATAAATAATAATTTTTTTATTTTGATATTGCTCTTTTCAGTATTAGGAATTAATTTTCATAATTATAAGATTAAACAATAAGATTTATCAAGCGTATAATGATTTTTATATATTTAGTAATTATGAATTATTCATCTTAAAAAAAAATTTTTAACATAAAAATAATAAGAGTAATTATAGATATAAATACCTATTAATTATTTATTTGTGAAACTTAGAATTATAGTTGACATTGGGATTTTAATAGCTAAATGACAATTATGGCAATTTCCATTAGTTTTTGTTTATATTATTAGTAATTATTATTCTTTGCTCTAATTTTTTAACTATTATAGACAATAATTAAATATTATTGATAAAAACAAAAATATTTCATAAATAGCTAAAGAAATAAGAAAGATTTATTTAAGATCAAAATATTTATTAAATTTTAAAATTAATTATTGTGGTAAATATTGAAATATTAGTTAATAATTAATTAAAATTTGGTAATGCTATTATTAATTAAGAGGAAACATTAACTAGGCTTATTCTTAACATAATTAACTAAAATTCCTTATTGGAAATTTAAATTGAAAGGATACAATTTATATGATTCAAAATCATAATTATTGGACATTAATAGAAATTATTCGAAATTTCTATAATGGAAATTAATAATTACTATAATTACTAATAAAACAATGATATGATAGATATTCCTATTTATTATTTTTTTCTACAATATCGAAAAAAATTAATAATTTTAAATAATTTTTAATAATTAAAATGAAAAGAAATAATTTTTTTATATTATTCTTCTCAAAATAATATCAACATTTCGGATTATTAATTTATTCTTCTTTCACATCCTCTCTTTTTCTCTCTCCGACTTTGTTATGTCTCTAATTATGTTCGTTTAACCACAACAGTTTCTCTTGCAAGTATCATTTTTGTCTCACAAACATTTTCTACTTCATTATATCCTAGTCATTATTGTATGTTCTCTCATTTTCCCCACAATTTTCTTTCTTTCTTTCTTTCTTGCTCTACTCCAACTTTTCCACTTTTTTTCTCGATTTCTTTTCTCTGTTTTGCCTCTTAATCATTGATGTGTCTCCCTTTCTAATACTATCTCTTTCTTTTTATCTTTGCCACCACCATTGTCTTTCTATTTTTCGCCCACTTTGTCATTTTTCTCCTTCTTTCTATTAATTATAATCTCTACTAACCTTTGTTTCTCTAGGACACATCAATCTCACCCACATTTGTATCTTTTTGCCTCCACTTAAACTACATATTAGTCAATACGTATCACTCTCTCCTCTTCTTTTCTCTCTTTTCACGTCTCCTGTTTTATCTCATTCTTAATAACTCTAGCTCTTTTTTGAGCTGCGAGTTTTGTTTACAACTTTACACTTGATCACTTTCAATTTTTCTCACACCATTTGTCCTTTTATTCTCTCACTTTTGTCACTTTCCTTTGATACCTTGTATACATTCTCCCTTGCCTCTCTATCTTTCTCATTCCCTCTATTTGTTTCTGTCTGTACCACATATGAACTTTTTGTTGCTCTTTGTTGATCTCTTTATCATTCTACCAATATCCCTATATCCTTTTTAACTTTTTCTCTAGTCCATCTCTTTTTTATGACATTGACATCTTATTTTTAATCTATCACTTATCTCTCTTTTCTCTATCTATTATAGCTATATCTTTCTTTTCTTACTCTTCTTTATATCTCTTTGTCTTCCTTTTTCTCCCACTATCTCCTTGTTTGCTTCTACTTCTTTTGGCACCATGGACATATTCTTCTTCCACCTTCTTGCTACTTCCTTGATACACTCCACCTCCCTTTCTTAATATCTCTCATATTTCCCTATGATTATGTCTTTGCATTTTTCATTCTCTTACATTTTTTATTTATCTCCTCTCTTTGTAACTTATTGTATCTCATGCTTTAACAATCTTTCTATTTTATCTCTTCTCTATTCTCTTATCTCCACATTCCCCTCTTTTACTCTTCACTCTCTAATTCATTAAAATTAATTTTTTGACTTTTAATTTCTTACTCTTCCATTCTCTCCCTTTATCTCTACAAATCTCACTTTCTTTCTTTAAGTTGTATTCTCTCTGTCTCTTTATCTATCATTTGTTTCTCTATATCTCACACTACACCTTCATAACTTACCTCTCCCTCTCTTATTTAATAAATAATATTTAATATTTAATGATAGAAATTATTAATCGTCATAATTATTTCATATCATATTATGAACTATATTTATAACAAGATCTATGCCTTATAAATTATTATTTCATAATTTATCATTTGTGTCTCTCTAACTTAGCCTCTCAATCTCAATCTCTTCATTTTTCTCTCAAACTTCTCGATCTCTTTTCCCTTTTATTTCTTCTCTCCCTTTTCCCTACCTTCTTAATGTTTGTAAGAACTTTCTCATTTTATTTCACTTTTTCTTTGCCATTTGTCTATTAAGACGGTCTTCTTTTGTCTCATTCATTTTCTTTAGTTGAATTCTCTCCCTTGCACCCCTCTCCCTCTAATTCCCTCAACTTCTCTTCCTTTTTGTCATTCACCATTTAGTTATTTGTCATTTATTTTACTTGTAGTTTTTATCTGTTTAAGTTTCTCTATCTGCATTAGTATTTATTTTTTTTTCTATTTCATCTTTATTTATTTATGTTTTTTTCTATCAATATTCACTCCCTTTTAATTCTTTGCAATTTATATCTCCTATTTCTATGCTTATCTCTCTTATTATCTCTTTTCACTCCCTTTTCCTTCATCTATTTTCTCTCACTTTATTATATCTTTATCTCTCGTAACTCTATCCCATTCACTCTTTCTCTTTATCTCTCTACTAAAGTTCCTTTCAATTTATATAAGTTTTTCATCTTACACTTTTGCTCTTTGTTTATTTATGTTTCCATCTATAAGGTCTCTCTCTATGACATTCATTGTCATAGTCTCCATCTTCTCTCCCTCTTTTACCACCCTTCTTTCTTACTCTTCTTTATTTTTCCTTTCATCTATATCTTTCTTTGTCTTCTCTTATTTTTATCGATCAATCACATTGCTTACTTTTGTATGTCTCATTCTACATTTATCTCTATCTTTTATGCTATATACTACACCTTGCCTCTCCTTATATATTTATGTTTCACTTTACCTCTTCTATCTATTTTTATTAGTCTAATTTGTTATCTTTGTCTATCTTTCCCTTGATGACTCTTCACTCCCACTTATCTATTTACTTCTTTACCTCTAATCTAAATCACCTCTTTCACTCATTACTTCTTATTCTATTATATCTCCCTATATATTTTATCAATCTATCCTCTTTTTTCTCTTTTATCTCTAATTACATCTATCTCATTCTTATCATCTCTTGTCCATATCCCTTTATAATTTCTAACCATCACTATTTTATCTCCCTTATAATTTATTTCAACATTTTAGCACCCACTTCTCTCCTCCTATCTCTTTTCTTTATTTCTCTTACTATTGCTCTTATTAACCCAATTTTTCTTCCCTCTATCTTTTATTATATCTCTCCTCTGCTCTCTATTTCCATTCTTCATGAGTAATTATTTGTGTTCTCCTTTTTTTCTCTATGTACCTCTTTGTTTATCTTTCTTGTTGTCCATCTAGATATGTCTTTTCTCTTTTACAAATTATCTTTTCATCAACATGTCTTCCTTTTTTCACACTCCTTATTTCGTTTGAATAATTTATCACACATCATCATCTCCTTAAGTCTCCCTCTTCTCTACCCTTTCTTATCATTTTTTGCTCATCTATCTCTATGCCTCTCTTTTCTATACCTTCACTATTTGATCATGTCTTAATGATTAAATTCCTTTTTTACTATGAATCTCTCATTTTTAACTATCTCTCCCTCTTTTATTTTTTCTATTTCACTTTGCTCTTTATCCCCTTCTATATCTCTCTTTATCTATATTTTTTGTTTTACTTCTCACTTATCATTCTCACTCTCATTCTTTATCTCTTCAATCCTTAACCTACACTCTTCCCTCCACTCTTTTATCAGATTCTATTCTCCTTTTAATGATTCCTCTTTCTAACTCTCCCTTTCTATTTTTTCTTTATCACTCACTACACCAAATCTTTGCTATCTCTTTCTATCTCTAATACACTCGTTATTATTATCCATTTTATTAGTCTCTCTTGAACTCTCTGTAATTAGCATCGTTCTTAAATTATTTTATCTCGTCTTACAAATCTTTTCTCATCTCCAACTTCTCACTCCACCATCCTTTTCCATGACTTGATGCTTAGACCCTCTCTTTTCTTATTTCTCTCTTAATAATTACCACTTTCTTGCTTTAGCTCAGTCCCTAACTCTCTTTCATTCTTTTTTTCTCTTTTTTTTGTCTCTTGGTCTCCTATCTCATTATATAAATCTCTTATATAGTTCACTCTAGCACTTTGACTTTATCACCTCTTTCTATTCATCACCCACAATTACATATCTGCTTTCTCTACGTCTATCTATCTGTATTTATCGACACATTCTAAATTTACTTTTTATCTCATCCCTTTGATTTTTTTTATTTGTCCTTTATTTCTCTCTTTTCTTTTTAGTTAATTTTTGTATGTCTATCTTCAATGTCTTATTTAAAAAAGGAATATAAAACATGAGATAAATCAAAAGAAGAATAATGTGATTAAATTATTAAAATTAGTAAAAAAAAATAACAATTATTAATTGTTATTCTTTTTAAAATAAGAAAAGTTTTAGTAATTGTTAATAGTTAACAAAATTTCTTGCAATTATGTTGGTGATTAATTACAAATTAGATTTAATATTTTAATAAAATATAGTTATAAATTGAAATAGACATAACGAATAATATACTTAATTAAACTATTTATAATTAATAATTACAATAAAGTAATTAATGTATAATAATACTTAGACAACACTTTATTACCATTTTCTTTAATTATTTGTATGAATTATTATGTTAAATTATTAATAATGTTAACAAAACATTAAAAATAAGTACTATTATCACAATTTAATAAAAATATATATTATTGAGACACATTAAAAAAAATTATGAATCATTTATTTGTTGTTATTATTAAGTTTGGAGAAACATTTATATTTAGTTGCATTAACTATTCATTTTTGTTTAACCTTCTTGGCATATTTCTTCTTCTAATTCCTTGCATTCTTCTTATTATCTTTAAAGAGTTCTACATTCATTTTTTCTTTATCTCATTACCTTATTTTATGGTCTTTTTCTTATTATTTTTGTCTTCTTCATGTTCATTTTTGTGCTCTACTTGTTTTGAGTCTTTCTTTTTTAGTCCTATTTTTTATAATTACTCCTCCATACTTATTTTTTTAATTTTATTAATATTATTTTTAAGAATAATTTTCATAATTATAAGAATCAACACCAAAATTCATCATGAATACAAAGAAAATTATTATAGTATAAGTAATTACAAATTTTTATTAAAATAACTAATAGTAATCGAAGTAATAAGAATACTGGTAGTCATGGACTTTAACTTATGTTCCAAGAGTATTAGCATTATAATTAAAATGAAAATAATATTTTTATATTTAAATTATCATTAGGACAATTTTTGATAGTTACATCCAATAGTTTTTCTAATAATTGTTCTTATCACTAATTCTTTAAATATTCTTATGAGTAATTAATTAGTATTTCAGTTAATTATATTAATTTAATATTTACAATATAAGCAAGTGGTAATTTCTTAAGAAAAATATTTTTTAAATTAAATTTATAATTATGGTAATAAATATTCAATTTTTAATTAGAAAATTTATATTAATTTATTTAAATTATTATGAAATATTTAAAAAAATTAATAAGAATTATTCTTAAACTAAATAACTTTACTTTCTAAGAGGCATTTGAGAGTGAAACAATAATAATTATAAATATTTTATAACAATTATTCATAATTAATAAAAAGTTATTCTTAAGAACTATAAACGTATTTAATAATTGTTAAAATTATTAAGAAAAAATGGTTAAAAATTGTTCTTATAAAAAAGGTATTATATTATTAATATATTCTTATCACATGAAATGGTTTCCTTTATGCACTTTTGTACTTCTAAAGAAGGTCAAATAGAAATTTCTGCTAGATATTCTAAAGCATTTGTGGTTCTGACTTTGTTCGTGTGATTGGATGGATGTTGGTATCGTTACACGAAGACTTATAATTATGTTAAGTGGTATCCATCTAAAGTGAACAAAAGTAGCCAAGTGTCTTCAATTGGGATGTCTTCTCTAATTATACCTTTTTTTATAGCGTTTGAGTATCTCATATGTCTCATTCAGTACTAGCATAAGCATGTTGTCTATTGGGTCAACATTGGCCCATCCTCTCCTGTTATAACACATCTTCTATATGTTGATAACATCATTATTTATGCACTTACAATTTATGTCATAGGGAGGACCATTCATGATATTATGGAGTAGTATAGAAATCACTTAGGTGAGGCAGTGAATCTTAATGAATCAATACTATTACTTAACAAAGGGATGAGATGCAAGCAAACAAATATGATAGTATGAAAATTATATATATATGTTAAGTTTCTTAATCAAAATATCTAAACATACCAATTATAGCAACCAAACTACCAAAAAAAGACTCCAATTTCATCATTAATCATGTTGAAAACTATGTCAAGATGGATGACTAGGTCACTATAAATGGTGTGTTATATTGTCATTATAAACTTAGTGTTAGGTGCTATTCTTGTGTGTTACTTGGCTCACTCTTTATATCTAAGTAGCCTTATAATGGAGTTGGAGAAATTAATGCACCATTACATTTGTAGTTATTCAAATATCGTAGCATAATGCATTATGCCTTTTAAGACATGCTAATTATTCCTAAGAAGTGTGAGTGGCTTAAAATCTAAAGTTTTTTGACCTGATAAATAACATTGATTGCAAAATACTTAAGGTGAGTTATAGCTAAGGAAGACTTTTTTTAGTTTAGTCCTTTAGGTCTAATTACATTATGATAATAAATGCTTTCTTTATGTCACACGGTGTATCACATACATGTAAGTTAATATTTTTGTTGGACAATTAGCTTCGCATCGACCTTATTGCTTCATGGCCAACCTATCTTAACATGTAAGTAGACCATCCTATAGTTGTGATAAAGTTTGTTAAGGAGCTTAGTGCAAGGGATTATAATAAAATATAGAATGTATTTGCATATGATTTGGTATTTTAGAATTTACAACCCATTTGGGCTAAATCAAATGAAAAGGTTGTGTTAGACTTGTAATTATGTGATGAGAAGGAGTTGGACTAAAACACCACTTACAAAAATATGCATATAAGCCAAAATTATGCTAGCAAGGACAACACATTGATTTGGAAAGTATAGGTGTAGCCTCAGGTTAACATCTTGTTGTGGTGATTAATGTCAAATCTTCCCCCTACTCACTATTTGGCTTGTTGAAAAGCGACTAAGACATTAGAGCTTTTTCCGTGGTGTTATAATGTCATGAAAGATTTGCAAAATTGCTTGTGAGAGTGCCACTATGTCAAATAATTTAAGTCTGTAGCTTTACCAATGATAGTTTCAAACTCAACGGTTTGAACGGTACAGATACCTCTTCAATAGTTGAGGTTCTTAACTGGATGTCTGTGATTGTGTGGTTGGATACTATTTCTCATATGATTAAGTTTGCTACTATGACATTATTTCATCTTTGACTTTATAAGAATTTGTAGGAACATGAAAACAACGTTCTCACTTCAACAATAATCCAAATAAATTTTTGAATTATTGCATTTCTATTACTACTTGTTTTAGCTATCCAACTTGATCCAATGGGACCTCCAACTATCTTAATGGACTATTTCTTATATCTTATTTGACTCCTCCTTCATGAGTTGTGTTAAAATAAATTTTCACATAGCTATGGAAGATGATCTCAATATTGGTTCTTAAGGTAATGGAACTCCTTAGAATGTTACTTCTCAATATCCAAGTAGTAGTGATTGAATTAGACTTTGTTATAACTATTATTATGGTGACCTAGTTGCTTTTTTCCAAAGAGAATTGAGGTTCCTATACTTGTTCTATTACATATGTTGGGCATTTGCTGTCTTTCAAACGATCCCCCAAAATGTGCCAAGGCAACAATGTTGCAAACTAGGTCACTTATCATGCATTATTGTATTATTTTTTTGGAACTGGGAATTACCCCTTCTCAAATGACTTCAACTTTGTCTTCTTAATAATTTTATGTTTCAACATCTTTAAACAAAGCATGATGTAAGCTTCGGTATTTCTTTATCAAGGAACCCAAAGACATAGACATGCAAATGTGATGGATGGGTGCAGTGGATGTATATGATGGTCTCACATGTACTGAAGGTGGCGTACAATTTGTTTGTCAATGACATTGGTGGCTGAAGGAGGGGAAAAAATGATGGAAGATGGAGACAACATTTGTTAAGCTTGTTTTGGACCAATGCTAGTTACTCACTAAGAGGATAGTATTGGCATCTTAATGTTTTACTCTGGTTCCAACAAATTTTGAAATAGGCCTAGAATTCATAATCCTCTTGGTACATAGTGAGGAGTGCCAATCTATGGTAGGGAAAAATATTCTAAGATTTAAAAAAAGAAAAAAATAAAGTGCAAATATCCTCATCGCAAATTACTTGTGATGATGTTTAGAGCCCAATTGGTGATACTTGTAAACCTAACACCCCTTGGGTGGACATTCTAGAATCTAGGATTGTCTTTATGGTTTGAGCTCTAATGAACATTGGCGATGGAGTTTAGGGGAGTGCATGAAGGAATTTAATGTTATTAATGGAAAACTAATTATTAGGCGAGCCTTGCTACAATGTGAATATGTTTGAGGATGACGAGGGTGCTTCTTTTATGGCTACATGATGCATTAATAGTGGAATTACATAGGGAATCAGGGACATGATAGAAAGAGGAAAAACTAATTTCACTGAATAAAGAACTTGGTTGGAATGAAAATACTAAATTATATATCCACTCATAAGAGAAATCTCCATGTTCCAAAGGTGCTGATGTGGGTGATTTATGTGGCTAGACATAAGGTTTGTGTCAAAATGTTGCAGTGTTCATGGAAGATAATTCCTAGAATGACAAACTTGAATCGCTTTACCAAATTAAAGTCAGCTTTTAGTGTCGCTCAATAGAGGTAGAATGCGAATTACTAATCTAACATTGATTGGAGGTCCCCTAATTAACTACTCATAGTGACCAACTAATTTAGATGTAAAAGATGCAAGCTCCAAAGAATAACTCTTTCATCACTACAGATGAAATACATCTATCAAAGAAATTGAGAGGATGACCACATAGCTATGCTGTTGTGAGATCACTTGTAAAACATATTTTGGTTTTCTCATGGTTTTACTTTCTTGTGAATAAAGGATACTATGACATGGTCAAATGAGGACAAAGAGGTTGTTTGCACTATTACTTTTGTACTGGTTGCATGAGACTTACATGTCACAAATTTTTAGATGTATTCGATTACTAACATTGGGAGAATTTTTTGATAAAGGATTAGTCTAGACGAGAGCATGATAACAACTGCAAGGAGGGGGAAGCAAGATAGTTTTATACTAGCTATGCTTATTAATAGCTTTACAAATTTCTCCATTGTTCATAATAGATGTGAGGGTTATATAAGAAATAAAGTCGAAATGCAATTCTTGGGCATATACTAAATGGAGTTTGGTTTGAGAAGCTATGAGCTACTGTGGATTTGAAGTCATGTTCTCAAAATTTTTGATAAGAACAAGTCGAACAACTTAGTTGACTGTCATTAGATAAACAATTATAATCACTTCTCATTTAGCAACAACTCTAATATGCCCAAGAAGCATAATAATCTGACCTTGAGAAACAACTTCATATAGTGGACATGTATGAATTTTTTCAAAAAGTTTATATAGGTGAGAGTTCCCACCTCAACGTGGACTTGTTAGTATCTAAAGATGATGAGTATGTCATCATGAGCATTAGCATGAATGGGGGATAGAGTCTTTGCTTTGTCTAAAATAATTTGCTCTTTAGAGAAATGTTAACACAATAATCTTACTATTTAGATTTGATCTATAAAGTATGAAAGGAGATTGGTTGAGAAGGCATTCATCATAGTATGCTAAATCTATATCTGGAAAGATTTTGCTTTACTTATTTACCTTTATAGTTAACATAGTTTCGGTGATGCATGCCTTTGCTTTCTCAACATCAGTTGATAGAGCTACAAATAAGAATGTATAAATCAACCACTTTAGTTTGCAATATGGGTGAATAGACAACCATTTTTGCAAAGAAAAGGGGTGTTACAAATCAATTAGTATTAAAAAATAGCAGAGTAGTGAGCACACGTTGCCTTGTGATTATGGAACTATTTGATGTATTTTAAAATGGCGACCTATTGGCTATGGAGTGCTCTAGATGTGACAGAATGTGTCTAGAGGCCGAGTGAGCTAAATTTAGTCATGCCTACATTTTTGGACACTCTCATTTGTTCTAATTGGACTAACTAATATGCAAGAAAGGAAGTTAATTGCTTTATTAAATTCTACAAAATGCTTGGGTGCTAGAATTTAACTTCTATTTCAAGTGTGGATTTGGAATACATTGTAATAAGATACAAGGGTTGGTGTAACTATTAATATAAAGTAATAGTAGATGCAAATAATCTATTCAAAAGTTGTTGGTACATTCCCAAAAAATGTGAAGATTTTGCACACCAACATGCCTTAAAAGTGTAACTTATTGTAAAGTAGGTTAGGAAGTGGCATTATTAAGTTATGGGTGTGGATGGTTGCTACATCAGATGGTTTTCAATTTTTTATTTGATTGTTAATATGGTGGGATGGGTCATATGCTATGATTTTTTATAGAGGGTGGAGTCGAGTTTCACATAGTTAGCAAGGTTAATATCTTATTAACAATGAATTATGAGAACTTAAGTTGGTAAAGCTTCTCGTATCAATGTTATGTCATTAATTTCATGCATTATCTTAGTTTTACATGCTATTCTAGTTTTGTTAAGTCTTTAAAATGCATATTTTCTTTGGATAGAGTGTGTTGCAAAGTGAGTGGTTATTGTTTGGGGCGCTGTATTTTCACTAATAAATTATGATTTCATTTGTAGAGTGGAATATGCATGATAATAAATATTTTAAATCCAATGGCTACTTGCAACATTTGTTAAGGAAGAATAGATTATTCATAGTTGTTGTGTTGGAAACTCATATGGAGACTTTTAATAGGTGTGAAGTGGATGGACTTTTGTGTAGAAACAAGAATTACTTTGTTCTAACTTTCATTGGGTTGTTTAGGGATATTATAGTATCATAAGGGAATTAAAATTTAACTTTAGATTATGGATTACTCCTCACATGTGGTTACTATCTTTGAGAGATATGGCAACTATGAGATTTGGTAGTGTTGTTTAATGTATGTATCAAAAGTCTATATAAACTACTGGCAAGATTGGGATCAAATGAAAATACTATATAAGCTTGGTGGAAAGCTACTTGTTGTGAGGGCCTTTAATGTCTTTCTTTCATAATAAGATAAACAAAAGTGAAAAAATTCAGTAATGACCAGGCTAAGTAAGTATTATCTAGCTTTATCCATGAATTAGATCTGTTTAACTTAGGTTTTTATTAAGAATTGGTTTACTTGGTCCAATAAAAAGGAGGGGAATGGTCGTATCTTCAAAAGATTGGATGGTGCTTTCTTGAGTTTCAACAATATGTAAGCCTTCTCGAGTACCACTATTACATATCTCCCATATATTGGCTTAACGCACTACATATTACTTATACAGCTTAGAAAATCATTATTGGGCAAAACTAAAAGAAGAACCTAATTTAAAATTGTCTGGTTATGCTTTCCTCAATCAACTAGGGTGGTGAATGTTTCTTAGGAAAGGACCAATAGAGGAAAACCTATGGATAGTCTATCCGCTACATTTAGTAGTGCTTTAACAAAGTTAGGTTTCCTTTGTGTTTGATGAGTCAAGCATTAAATATTTAGAATTTTATTCTAATGGGCTTATTTACTGTTAAAAGGGTATAATTTTAATGAAGAAGCTATGCACCTTTGAGGATGGTGAATTAGTGGTCTTCAAAGAACCATGGAGTGTTCAATATGTTTTAAGGATTATAGACATGTATACCAAGCTTTGAAAAGTTTTTTTATATAAAATAGAATTTTAGCTTGTTGATCTTAAGACACTATCCTTTTGTTTCAATTAAAATAATCTAGATCTAATCCAACATGATCAGATGCCCAGATGAAATCTATCTTAATCTCACCATCTATAACTCATCTGTCTACTTAGCATTAGATTTGACAATCTGTTTCTCCTATGATCAGATCCAACAACCATAGTCCATCTTGCATGATGACTTATTTTTTAGCCATTACATTAGCCATTTTGAAAAATTATTTTAACATGTCTATAAAAGCTTTTAAGCTCTTTTGCTACATATTTTGAAATAGCTAATTTTACTTTCTAATAGTTACAATCAAAAAAGTTTTTTTATAAATACCTAACCATTATAAATGAAATAACTAATAAACATGAATCAAACTTGAGATTTCGACAAAGTGCTCCTAAATATTCTACTATTGTAAATTCTTCTAGTAGTGACTACGAGTTCCACTAAAATCTTCAAATTTTTTCATCTAAGCCTTGCACGTCTAAACCTTCAAATTCTTATTTCTCTTCTTAAGTTTAAGCTATTTTTGCATTGTTCCATTAAGCATAAACAATTCTATAGGTTTAACAAAATTTTTTTTGTCTTGCTGTGTTTTCTTTTTCTCTTGGGTTGCATTGCACAACATTTGTGAAAGTCTGAGATTGAGCTATTAAAAGCAAATGCTATAGTTGATCCTGAAAAAGCTAGTAGGTTGAGGTGAACCTTAAGAAAACAAATGTCAAGTTGCAGCCTTTTCTTGGATGTATTTTTCTTATCCTTGGTTTGGGGTGGATGAAGATTCTGATTTAATTTAAACTACCTTAACATTTTGGTGTCTCATTTTATTTTTTATCTTCATTTTCTTATCATATTAAAGAAATAATATGTATATATATACAATCAAACTTTTCTATAAACATAAAATTATTTTTGAGAAACTAATATATTTAAAATAATAAAAATTATTTTTAAGACCATAATTCACTCGTTGTGAGATTTGTACATAGTTTTTATTTCAGATAGCATTAAGGAAATGAAGTGTAACAAAACTTCATAACATTCTTTGTTTCCTTATCAATAAGGTGAGGAAATCTTGGTGCTTCAACTTAAATGACATATGAACAACTTAACTAAGTGAAAACATGATATTTTAGCAAAATGTGTTGCTTCTTATCACACAACCTTGTCTTTAGAAGAAGCATGTTGGTGGTGATATGCTAAGCTTAATTAGGCCACACTTGGGGACCAAAACATTCATTTTTTCTTTGTGGCATCTACCTCTTCTTCCAAAAGAAACTATAACAACAAACTTAAAAATGATATCGAGGAACTAATGGCCTCCCCAACATAGATTAAAGAAATTTTATCTAGTACTTCAATAAGAAGTGGCATAGCCAAGTGTAGTGTGAGACTCCTCTAACCTTCCAAGCTTAGAGAACAATTAATAATGAATATGTGGCTACACCTGCATCTCCAACTACTGATGATGGGATCATATTTATGGTGATGTTTATCAAAAGAAATAAATACATTGGGATGAATATCTTCTCGTTTGAGTTTGTGCATGGTTAGCAAAAGATCACACAAATGGTCATTATTATAGTAGTAAAATAATTCTTTAAAGATAGTTTTATTTCAAAAAGATGGAAAAAACATAATGACATACATATCTCTAAAGCTCATAGAGCATCCAAACTTGAGAAATTTGTTGTAAAGTAGTGACGAAAAGTTTGGTGGCACGACCAAATAAAGGGCATCTTGAGATCACTACTTAAGAACAAGTGGTTTTCGTGTTAAGACATGGTATACCTAATAATATTCTTTTGCAATAGGAAATCATTGCCCATTTGCACCAATATACTTCCAAAGAAAGCTTGATTGAGCTAAAATTCAATATGAATGAAGCCTATGTCTAGGTAAATTTGAAATTTGTGAGGTATATGGTTAAGCATTTATGGTTCGTTGCTCTTTGTTGTGATTTTATTAAGGCGCACTTTATTACACTGAGATTTGAGGTTATGTCTGAAGATATCCATCTACCATGGACCAAAGTAACTTATGATCACAAATAAGGATGTCTTCTCTCACCATACCTCTTTGCTATTTTGTCAAAGTACTTCTCATGGCTTATTTAGAGTTAGCTTGATCATGCTGCCACCATTTTGTTTAAGATTGACCATTTTTTCCCTATGATTACCTAACTCTTATATTTTGATGAAGTCATGATTTAAATGCCTATAACTTGTGCTACAATGAAGAAATTATGGAGTAGTATGGGCATCATCGTATTAGGTGACAAATCTAAACAAATAAGGAGTGGTGTTTAGCAAGGTGATGCACTACATGTTTAAGAAGAGTATTGTAGAAAAACTACATGTACATCGAGCAACTTAATCATAATATCTAACAATACCAATTGTAATAACTAAACTTTAGAAAAAATGCTTCAATTTCATTTTTAATCATGTTGAAAACTATGTTAACATGGACAATAAGGTTATTATGATGTGCCATATTGTCATGATTAACTTAATGTTTACTACTATTCCTTCTTGTACTTAACCCACACATTAATTCCTACCTACAGTATTTTTGGAGTTGAAGAAATTATTCGTGTAATATGTTATGCCTATAAGGAAATGGTTACTCTATGTAAGGATTATGGAGGACTTAGTGTTCATAGTTTGTCAACTTGGTAATCAATGTTGATTGCAGACAACAATAGGTCAGTTATTTCTCTAAAAAGACTGTTTGTTGGTTTAGTCCCTTATGTACAAATACTTAATGACAAATAATAATTTCTATTTTCCTCATAGATCATCTCATACAAGTATGTTACACAAATTGTAACCCTCTGCACCACAAAAAATGTAGTTTGGTGGAATGTTGTGGGTATTTTTTTTCCTTTTTGTTGGATAATTGTCTTTGCATCCTTCTTATTACTACTTGACCAATCTATCTTAACATAGATGTGGAGAATCCAAAATTTGTAGCAAAGTTGCTTAATGGGTATGGGATTTGGAATCAGAAAAAATTTAAAAAATTATTCTTGGCTAATTTGCTATTTTATATTCTATATTGTCCTTGGGCTAAATTTGTGGGAATAACTATAGGGACGTCAGTTCCTTTTTGAGCTCCTTAACAAAATATCTATGATTGCATGAGTGGCTACAACTTCTGAAGTAGTCAACTATGCTACTTTATCATTAGTCCTCCTTTAGTGTGCTAAGAAGTTTTAGGCACATATGGAAAAGGTATTCAACTCAACTATACTACAAAGGAACATTCACATTATAACTACTAGTTGGTACAACTCTGCAATCACATCAAAAAAGAGTTGTGGAGTCCTCAGTGGGACATTTTTTACCTCTTATTAGTGTCTTCCTCCAATGAATTGGATTAGGTTTAAATGCAACATGACTATGCAAGATGACTTGAACGCCAGAGTTGGTATTGCTTCATGGGATGACATAAGTTAACCAATTACTATTGTAGAAGAAACATTTTTTCTTGTTAGCTTCTATCAAGCTAATTATTACTATGTTTGAAGCAATGGAATTGGGAATTTTAATTCCTGATGCTAAGGTAGTGGTGTTTGAATTAGATTCAACTATAGTTATTATTATAGTTAACTAATAAGGTTTGTCTAAAGCAAATAATAATTCCTACTATAGGGCCATTGCATATTTCTAGGGTATAAAGCTGTTCAAACTATCCCACCTAAAGTGCCAAGGCAATAGTGCTACAGACTAGGTTGCTCATCACACATTTTTGTGTGATTTTATTTGAGACTTCCGTATAGTATTTCCCAAACCTCTTAAACTTTGTCTTTTAATTGATTTTATGTAAAGACCTCCTTAAGGAGAGTATGGTTTAGGCTTTGAGCATTACGTTATGAAGGAACCCAAAGAATTTGATTTCTTATGAGGTGATGCTAGAGTCCAAAGGTTAACAATTGCTTATCCTTGGTCAGCATCATTTATGGTGGACAAAGGATGAGATTTGATTGTCTTTAAGACCAAACCACTTATTCTTGATTAATAAAACATTATTGGTAGATTTTTTCAACATGGTTTTTCTATCATATATCTATGAATTTCACCTATAATAATAAAATATGAATGCTCATGACATTCACTAAAAAATCATTTCTATGATCATAATGGCTAGCATAATAGAGCAAAATTCTATGATGTTATCCCACACAAATGTTATCTAGAGTTTGGGTTTGCATTGAGCACTAACATGTTCAATGTAACAATGTTATGGGAGTGACCTAGCCAGCTAATTATAGTCCACATTATTGACAAAACAATTCGGGTAAGTGGTGAATGAGAAAGGTAGATCAATTAGCAAAAAGCAAGCTCCATTTGTTACTTTTTTTAATCTATAACAACTTGAATAAATGCTATTTGAGCTAGATATACCATGGCCACTAACACTAAACTTTCCTTGTAATGGATCCTCATTAAGGTATTTAGGATGTACTCATTCTAATTATCAAACATGTGGAGCTCAATATTATTTTTTATTGTTATTCTCTTTATCAAGATTGGGTAATTTATGTGCTTGCTACCTTCCATGGATGTGGTAACAGTCTCTAAGGCTCTCGCTCTAAAATTAAATGCTAATTCTTTATCACACTTTGGCACAATGTTAAGCCTATATCCAAACATCGAACATTGATATGATGGAAATTTGAATGATGTATAGTCTGTACAGAGATCATGAGATCCATCATGTTATCATGAAATATTGATGAGCTGGGTGAAAGCCCTCTTTGACCTTTTATTTGGTAAATGCATCCCTTCAAAATAGTTGGGGTTTGGTGAATGTATTAGCTCTCTAACTAAAATGGTGATATGAGCAGCTTGTACCAATAAGAAAAAAAAAATTTTTATAAGCCATTTATAGTTTCAATTTCTAAAAAATTTCATGCTTACACATGCATGGCTTAACCTTTGTGAAACAAGTATGACTATTGGCATGATCAACCAGGTAGCAATACAAAAATAAAATGCTAAGTAGCACCCCATGTGACTATTGACATGTTCATCATGTCTGGTCATACTCCACTAAGGGAGAGAAAATTATCCCAAGTAGGGATGCCATATGTTCATTTCTAAAAAGTTGTTGTTAGACAAAAGCATTCTTACACAACAACCCTCCCTTGTAGAGCATGAAGACCAAAATGATTGATTTCTAAGACCATTCCAACATGACAATAGGGAACATATGAACTTCCTCCTTAGGAATGTGCAATTTCATGACAAAGCCCCACACATAATGACTAACCATACAAAGAGATAGCAAAGCCATAAGAAGTAGCACCACAAAGAGCATCTCTTGTACAAAAGTTAGTAAAAAGGGTCTAATTAAAGATGAAACTCTTGACAAGCACCCACATGGCATAAGAATTAGCATGCCTTAGAAAAATGGTATAAGCATAGAAATGATCCACAATAATATGCTATGATCAAACAACCATTAAAATGGTTGAAAAGTATTGCTTCTTCTAAATTGAAGATGTAGAGCATGACTCTTGTAACTGCAAAATGTTTTGTCAGAGGCCAACAAAAAAAAGCAAGCAAAGTACATGCTTAAAATGTTGACAACCACCAAGAATCATCATGTCAATTACTTAAAAAAACTTATAATTTTAGAACTAAAAAGTCACACATGTTAGGCCCCCTATGCCACATGCATAGGACAACAACTTAGAGGTGAGGCTTGACACCAAGTACCACACCATGTAGAGTCAACAACATGCTCAACAAAAACATTATTGAGTGCACTTTGCATGACAGAAGTTTCACTTTGGCACTATCAAACACCATATGAAATAATGAGTAGAACGACAAGAAAGGTTTCATCATTCCACATTACACCAAGTGAAGTCTCAACTAGAGTGACACCTAATTTTTGCATTAATAGTCTTAAGTGATGAAAATAGTTGAAAATAGTTATGCGTTTCAGAAACAAAATGATGTGTGTGAAGAAATCCTCCATAGTAGTCAAGGGAACATGACCACGTATCACTCCAAGAATGATAGAGGCATAGATGGGAAGGAGACTATAGAGTATGCATGGTTGCACAAAGCTTACACTACAACATGGGAAACATTACACGTCATAATGCTCAATGTAGAGGGTAAAGTGTAGAACTTCAAATAGGAATTATGATAAGTATTCCAATTGAGCATCACCTTATCCATGTACTAAACACCTGCAGTTCTAGCAATTCCAAAAAAAGTTACACTTTGTGAGCCCCATTCATCATGGTCATAGGTTGTCACAAGGCACAAGCAGACTGGCTTCCTGGTTCATGAACAATGTTGTAATGTACCAAGTGCTTTGACTCACTTATAACAGTGGTAGAGCATCGTTAGAGTGGAATCCTAGCATGCACAAATTCTTGCATATATTGGACAATCGAACTCTCACTTCACTGTGGGCTACATCATGCTACACATTGCCCCTTATGGATTACATATTACAATAATTATACTAAGAGGGTAAGTCTCCAAATATGGAATCACCTTATCCTTGGGTGAATAGCTTGCAAGATAATTTCTCTTAAAAAAAGTTACACTTCATTAGACCAACAATCCATGAGCAAAGGATGTAGAAAGGAAGATGTAGATTGGTTACCACACATGAGCATAGTGTTGAAATGTGCACAATGCTTAATCATGAGCACGAATATCTTAACTTATTGGTTGGGCCATAGCCATGCATGCATAAACTCTAGTGAATATTACACCAAATAACTTACGCTTTGCCAAGGGTTGCTTTATCCTATAAATTGCTACTCATAGATTGCAATTTGCAAAAATTCCATCTAGGAAAAAGGCAAGTCAGCTAATGGAGTGACCCCACAACCATACCCAAGTAATGATAAGTGATGAATTGGGTAAAAAAAGTGAAAGTTATGGCCTGAATATAAAACTACAATAGGTATTTCTTTAATAATGGATGCGAGCAAGCGAGCAAAATTTTTGAATCTTATGTGTCTTCTTTGGGTTTATGGGGATCAATTTGTTATGACTTAGCGTTGGGTGCTAGTGGATCATAATAATTTGTAGAAAAGGAAAAGTGTTGGAATTCCAATATTACACCATCTAACATCCGTGACGGGCAGTGTGAGTCATTTCAACATTACACCTAGGCAAGCCTCCAAGGGGCTCGACGTGAATCTTGTAGTATCACATGAAGTATCATATGAAGTATCATATAAAGTAACACATGAAGTACTACATGAAGCACTACATGAAGTGTCACAATAATAAGAGCAAGTTAGAGTTAGTGAGCATGTTGTGCATGTGAGAAAGTAAGCAAGTGATCAAGCCTACAAGCGAGCAAGGGTGTTTTGAAACTTTTGTGATGTCAATGTCTTCAAGGGCATCAATCTACTACAATAAAGGGTAGGATCTTTGTAGATCATGGTAGTAAGGTTACTCTACCAGTTATGATCTCTCGTCACAAATTTAAGTCATCTATAAAGGATTTTACCAACTATTCATACTTAACAATCATTTCTTTTAGTGGTTATGTCACACAGATTTCCACGACACAAGGGGAGCTTATGGTTATGTACCCTTGGCTGGAAAGCCCCTACTATTGGCCAACATTCTAACAATGGTCCTAAGGATCACATTTATGCATGGATTCTAACATAGAGATGTTCAGTCATAACACTCCATAGGATAGCTTGAAGCTCCAGCATTTAATTCAACTGTAATAAATAATTGGGTGAATCAGGGGTTCCTCTAACACAAGGTTAAATTAATATCTGGCACGTACATAAATAAGGTAAAGCAAACATCTTACACAATGGTTTATACATAGCTCATGTTGACTATTGGTGGGTGAATAATCCAACACTTGATAAATTTTCTTGATAATGATAGGAAGAGTTGACATCAAAGGATCAAAAAGCAACATTGCTATGAATTCTTGGCTATCATAAACCAATTATCCCTACGGTAACTTTTCTAACACCTTTAGCAAGAAATTTGAATTCTTAAAGGAATGATAGTCTTTCTTTCATTGTTCAAATTTGTACTAGAAATAAGAATCACAGGATCTTTTTCCTTTTTGTTCCACATGAGATTTATATTTTCATTGAGCTCATCTTAGGACAACTTTGTTATCTTTCAATAAATGTTCCACCCCATTCAATCTCTTACCTAACAATGTCCTTTACTAGGATTAACCCACCCAAGTAAGATATCTCTCACATAAGAGGGTTTGTAACTAAAATAATTTTACAATTAGTGGCATCTCATTTTAGTGGCATCTCATTGTGAGTCAGTGTGGAGAATTTTTTTTGGAACATTTTTTGTGAAATGATTTGAGAGGTATATTATATGTGAGAGGTATTTTTTTTGGAACATATAATATACATCTCTTCTACTCATCAGGGTGTAGCCTTGCGTCGATGACCATATATTGGTCTCATGCTTAAATGAAATCCATTTTTGGGAATAATTAATTGAATAAGTGTGTTGTTACAAACATTTTAATGGATATTAACTACCATGGCCACCATTCTACTAACTTAATCGACAACACTTTTTGAAGGCTCAAAGTTAGTTTACAATTGGACATAATAACCCAACTTTTTAGTTTATCACAAATTCAATAGTTATGCTTACGAAAAGTGGCCCAAATGGAGCCTCAATTTATTGGCTCAACTCATCATTGAAATATAGCCCTCCTATCAATTTAAAGTATGAGAATAGTTCATGAGCATTGAGTGCACAAAGCCTCTATTCAATAGCTTTGCTTAATAAAAGCTCAAATAGTGGCCCCTACTGTCTTGAGGGAAACTATGAAGGGGGCCAACTACTAGGTACTTCGATTCACCTTTCACTTATACACCCAAGTCAGATGAATGATTTACACATTAGTATCTCTATGGGACTCCATATGGATTTCCTTAGGTTTTACCCTACTTAGGCATAGTTCACCAACTTTTAGGTTCTGATAAGCCTATTCTCACTCTAATCCTATTTAAAAGATTTGAGTTATTTGGTGGCTCACTCCTTGAATTAGGATCCCATAAATCAACATTCCTATGCCTTATAGGTTTGCTCACCATTTTACTCACAAGCAGATGACGAGCTCAGTGACCAGTGCCAATGCATGCGGTGCCTCAACCAAAAGGCCAATGGGCTAACAATTATGATAGGCCATAATGATGATTTCTTCATGGGTGATGTCTACTTATTTTACCAAGCTCATTCCCTCATTTGTGGCTTTGTTGGAATAATAAAAACTGATAATGGGAATCTCATTATTCAATTCATGTGTATCACAAATTAGATGACATGACATTTTGCTACCTTAGTAGAGTCATAATGACTCCCATCATTTACCCATGCATGGTTGAATTTTTTTCGTTTGACTTTTAGAGCACTAGCAAGAAATCACATTACATGTGCATCCTTGAACACCATCACAATTCTTTGTTGTAATTAAATAGTCAGATTCACCATGTTTGAGCCAATTATGAGTTCATTGTTCATTGCTAAAAGAAGGGCCAAGTAGGGGCCACTCCTAAGTTGTCTGCTAGTCAACATAAGTTGACCTGCTTTTAGTGCCCAAGAAACTTGAGTAGTACACTAACACCAAATGAGTTTGGGAGTATGACACTCATGTACCTTCGTTAGAGCCAACCTTTTTGCCAAATTATGAATCCCTTTTACGAACTTCGCTTTCTTACATTTCACCATTGACCGAAGGCGAGTCACCTTGAACTTATGGTGTAGCTATGAGTACTATGAGCCTTTAGAGGAACTCAATAATTTAGATTTTCAAGGGTCATTTGAAGCACATCAGAGATCGCTCAACATGTGGTGCTCTTCCAACTACTTGGTGCAACCACCAGTTATGTTTTTTCTAGGGACAATAAGCTTTATTTAGAAAATTTGCTTTTCTCGAGGTCCATAACTATGTCTTTAAACCACTTTCTTTCCTACTCAATTGCCACATCATAACTCTAAAATTTTAACTTCACTTCCTTTAGAAGACAATGCAAATTGGCATTCCCAAGTGTCATTCATAAGGAACCTTTTCCCCTATCAGTCATCAAAGTTCTCATTTTAATATTTTCTAAATAAGATATGCACAATGAAACACTCGAAGTGCGCCCATGTTTTACAATTTGTAGTGAATGTTGCACCTTCTCAGTCATTGAGATGTTGCATTACATTGATGGCAAGGTGAGTCACATGCTTATGCACTCATTAGTTGATTTGAACTTCCATGACCTTGGTCTTACTAACTTAATTGACCAACATCCTTTGTAAACCCCAACATAATGCACAATTGGACATTGCAACCCAACTTTTAGTTCATCTCATATCATTAGTTATGCATACAAACAATGGCCCACTTGGAGCCTAGTCTGTTTAGTATCTTCGAAAGTAACCTTCTCATAAACTTTATCTCATTTTTTCAAATATTTTTCACTAGTTGTCAAATATTATTGTATAACTCCAAATATCCTCTCAAGTGACCTTTACAATTTTCATTTGGCTATATTACATTGCTCAATATTTAAAGAATTATTTTCTATTGTTTATGGCTAATTAACTTACTATAATTCGTAAAATTCCTTATCTAATTTGATAAGGAGAAAAAATATTGTTGAACTTTCTTGAACAGTTCCATCAAATTAAATTTTTATCGTGTGCTCATCGCAACATTTTGATTTTGTTATATTACATATTTTTAATTTATCTCATTTTAAGTTCAATATACATTTAATTAATGTTAAAATAACAATTTTCTGTTAGTTAGGATAATTT
Source organism: Vanilla planifolia (assembly GCA_023846275.1). Classification (NCBI taxonomy): domain Eukaryota; kingdom Viridiplantae; phylum Streptophyta; class Magnoliopsida; order Asparagales; family Orchidaceae; genus Vanilla; species Vanilla planifolia. The sequence continues at coordinate 532,766 of JAIUJO010000184.1, forward strand.
TTTTGTAGTTAAAATTAATTCCAAATGAGGGCCATTCGAGAAGAAGGAAATGTCATGTAAGTCATCTTGATGAGTCTTAACCAATAAATTATTTTTTTGAATATTTTTAAATGCATAATTTTCTTTAGCTTTTGTAAGCTTCATGAGACATTTGGATCATCACTAATTTGTTGATCAAGGTTATTGTCATGCTTAACGATATATTTCGATTCATATTTAATTTGATGATCAAGGATGTTTCAAATGTTGTTTGATTTGTCTCAATAACATCTATCAAATTAAATATTTACTTTCCCATTTTCAAATAACATGTTGTATGAGGAGTTTTCATTCTTACATGATTTGATAACAAAGTAGTTTACGTTTGATCACATTAGAATGTTCTAAAGAAACCTTCTCATTACAACCTATCTTATTGCTAATGTTTTTTCATCATCATTTTGATAAATTAACATGTTAAAAAAAATCTCTTATCTTGTAATATTTACATCATTATTATTTTATTATATTACGTTGCATCATTTCACCACATTTTATCTTTAATATATATTTGCTTAATTTTAAGATTATAATTTATTATTATTTCTTAATATTTACATTGGAAATTTTTAGTAATTCTAAATGAGGCAATACTAAGTCCAAACAAATGTCAATGGAATCATCTCGAGAAGATTTATCGAGTTACGTATTTAATATAAAAATTTTTAAATGTTTTATTTTTATAGAATTTTGGCAAGCTCAAAGAGATGTCTTGGTTCATACTTGATTTGTCATACAAGAAATGTCACACACAAACTTTAGTATCTTCGAATGAAACTTGTGTATACAATTTGTCTGATTTCTTCAAACTATTTCCTTTGATTAGAGCCTATTGTCTTCAAACTCTAATTATACAATCATGTGTCATTTATAATGATTTGATTTAGTTATATTACATTCTTCGAATTTATCATATTTCAACTTTAATATATATTGACTTAATGTTTAAAAAAAGTATTTTTATTTATTCTTATTTACTTAGGTAATTCATAATAATTCCAACTAATGTTTAGTCAAGATGAAATAAATATCACTAAACTTTCCTTAATGATCTTAATCTTAGTAAATACATATTTTATATTTTTTAATATTTTATTTGACTAAAGTTTTTGCATTGCTTATGACACTTATCATTTTGTACCTAATTTGTAGACCAAGGAAATTACTCTTATAAATTTTAGCTAGTTTGTCCAAATATATTATTTTAAATTTTGTTATGTTATTGATAAAGTATAATTATCTTCTCTTTTGATGATTACTTTTCTTCAATTTTATTATATCACATAGATCAGTTGTATTTAATTTTAGGTTTATTATATATTTAGAAAATATTTTAAAAAATATTCTTCATTTTTTCTTATTTACCTCTATAATTTTTAATATTTTTAAATGAGGTCTAATTGAGATGAACTTAATCTTGTTATATTTGATTAATAAACTATATAGAATTAAAAATTGATTTTTTAAAAGTTAAAATATTTTTTGGGTTTTGTAATATTTGAAGTCATTTTGATTCAATTCTAATTTGTCGACCAAGACTATTACTAATGTTCTCCTTAGTATCTTCAAATGCAACTTTTCTATATAATTTATCTCATTTCTTCAAATCTTAAGCTTTTAGTTGCTAATATTATTATGTAACTCTAGATCTCCTCTATTGTAACCTTTACATAAACATTTTTGGTAACACTATATTGTTATTGCAAATTATCTTACTAAAGCGTTAATATATGTACCTAAAAATTAAAATAATTATTTAGCAATTATTTTTTCTTAATTAATTTTTAAATTCATAATAATTCTAGAAGTCATATAATGGAAATGAAAAAAATATTGTTGGGCTTATCATTACGATGTTTATTAATTTAATATTCCCTTTGATATTTTTAGATATTTTTTCCTTAGGTTTATGAATGTAAGACTTTTAAGTATTCACATTGTTATATAATACTTGTTCTATATATCCTAATTTAGTTTTAAAATACGTTTTCTTAATATTAAAAAATAATAATTTAAGATTATTAATGCTTGTTTATGCTTATCCAATTAAATGCATATTTCTTAAATTTTTAATTTTCTTGAGTTTCAGGAAGCTTTATTTGAAATTTCAATTCAAACTTAACGTAACAATAGAGGAGGTTACACTCCAACTCCTTAACAAATTAAAATGCAATGTTCCTATAAAATTTATGACTTTTCTTCAAATATTTAGTTTTTGTTTTGTTATATTAATATCTAACTCTAAGTCTCATCTTATGTAATCAAGAGATTGCTTTTTTTGGATATATTATATGGATTAAATAAACTTTATTTCATCTTTTTGATAAAATTTCAAAAAAAAATTTAAAAAATAATATATTATTATTTATGTTTTTTTTGTAATTCATAATAGTTTCAGATAAAGATGAATGTGCAAAATAATTGCCCTTACACTCATCTCAATGATCTTTCGCCAATTAAAAAATCCTTTTATATCTTTAAACTTTTTATTTTCTATGATTTAGGCATGACTCTAAATACATTTCAATTCATTACTTATTTGGCAATTGAGGGTATTATATTAAATCTCCTTAGTGCCATGGAATGCATATTTCTCATAAAATTTACCTCCTGTCATATACTTTTTTGTAGATTATACAATGTTATAGTAAAACTCTATTCTTTGCATGTGACTTATACATTATTTTTTTATTATATCACATTACTTCAATTAATTTTATTTCTATTTAAATATATATTTGCATAATATTAAAAAACTTTATGATTATTTTTCTTTATTTAACTTAGTAAATCATAGTTATTACAAATGTGGTCTTACAGAGATAAAACAATTGTCATTAGACTCATCTCAACAACATTTTTCCATTTAAATAATTATTTTTATATATTTTTTTAATATTTTACTTTCTCCCGTTCTTGCACCATTTTTGATATATTTGAATTTGTATTTGATTTGATGTTTGAGTCAGCTATAGTTGATCTCCTTTGTATCTTTCAATGCAATTTTTCATAAAATTTATGTATTTTTATCAAATGTTATGCTTCATTGTATATTTTACTATCTCACTCTAAATCTTCTCTCTTGTGAACTTTATATAACCTTGATTTTGTTATATCATATTGCTACAACTTTGCTAATTGAAGCCTTAATAAACACTTTCTTAATATTACAAATAATAGTTTATTGTTGCTTACGAATAGTTCTTTTGACGATTCATACAAATTTAAAATGATGCCTTATCAAAGAAAGAAAGAAAATGTCATTGGAATCTTTTGACAAGATCTATCTATTTAAATGTCCATTTTTATTTTTGAAATATTTTATTTTATTAGATTTTAAGGCATTTATGAATCCTTTTTTTCATAGTTTATTTGATGATTGAGGATGTTACACTACATCTCTATAGTATCTTGGAGCATAACTTTGCCATATTATGTTTCTTTAATTTATCCACTTTCAAACTTAATATATCGTTTATTGTTATTAAATATTTAATTATTATCTATGATTATTTACTTTATAATTCATAATTGTTCTAATGGAGACCAGATTGAGACAACAAAATATTTTTGGACTAGTCTGGAAGAGCTTTATCCAATGAAATAGTAATTTTTTTTACTTTTAGAGACTTTATTTTTTGCAAATTTTTCATCCTTTGCAAAATATTTCAATTCATACTAGATTTGTTGATCAAGGATGTCACACTTCATCACCTTTTAATGTTGGAAGGCCCCTTTTCCATATAATTAATTTCATTGCTTCAAGACTTTTTTTTGTTTTGATATATTATAATGAATCTTGAAATCTCATCCTGTGTGACCTTTACATCATGATAATTTTTGATATTATATAGCATTAATTTTTCTTGTTTTTACTTTGACATCTATTTTCTTAATATTAAAATAATATTATAGTTAATGCTTTTTTTTGGTAATTCACCATATTTCAAAATATGGTTTGATCAACTCATCTCAATGATCTTTATCTTGTTAGTTATTCCTTTTAATCTTTTAAATATTTTTAAGAGGCTTACGGTACTCCTCTTGTGATACTTTGACTCATACTAATTTGATGATCTAGGATAATACACTCCATCTCCTTAGTATGTTGGAATGCAACCTTCATGTACAATTTATGTTGTTTTTTTAATATTTTTTTCCCTTTTATTTAGTTATATTACTATGAAACTTTCAATCTCCTTCTATGTTACTCTAAGGTGTCTTTAATTCTTCTATATTATATTACTTTAATTTATCTCATTTCACCTTAAACACTAGTCTACTTAATATTAAAATAATAATTTACTATAACTTTTTCTTATTTTCTTTGGAATCATCTAAATGAGTTCTATGTAACGTTATATTTTTTAATATTTTATTTTCTTTGTAATTCACATGGTTTATGGGATATTTTTTGTGCCTCATTTTCTAATTAGTGAAGTTATATTTAATCTCTTAATCATCTTGGAATGTGGTTTTCTTGCATAAGTTTTCCAAACTATTCGATTTTCTATTCTTCATCATATTATTATTCTTCTCTCATGTGACTTTTACATCTCTTTTATTTAGGCATATTTGATTGCATCAATTTATGACATTTCAATCCTATTATACTTTTAGAAAATGTTAAATTCAAAATTTATTACTCTTTATGCTTGTTTAATTTGGAAATTCGCAATAATTCTAAACGATGTCTAATTGGGACAAATATAGTTTATTGTGCTAATCTTGACAAGCACGATCTAATTAAACTGCATCAATTTTGGCACTTTTTCTGATATTATTTTATTAATAGTTGACACTATGATTAAGAATGTTACACTTGATCTCCTTAAGACATAGAATCTACTTTATCATTCAATTTATCTCATTTAGTAAAATTTTGTTTTCTTCGTTTATTTTATGAAACTACAATTTTCCTCTCAGATATTAAGTTATATTATATTGCTCTAATTTTCTTAATTTTAGCATTCATATATCTTCATAAAATAAAAATAATAATTTCTATTACTTAAGTTTTGTTTAAATGAAAATAACATCAACAGACACGACTGAATGAGCTCAATCTAATTAAAAAATTAATTGTCATATTTTCTAAATATTTTCTTTTTAATGTTTTGATATGCTTTCTCGGAGATTTTGATTTATACATCATTTGATGTTCGACTATGTTACACTTAGTCTCCTAAGTATGTTGCAAAGCAAGTTTCTCATATATTTTCTTAATTTTTAATCATGTTTATGTTTTGTTTCATTGTATTGCAATAAAACTATAATTCTTATCCCATGTCACATTTACATTTGTTTGAGTTTCTTTTATTACATGCTTCAAAAATAATCATTAGACAATTTTTATTACCATAATTTTGTAGTATTACTTAGGTGCAATTTGTTTCTTCTAATGAGGTTTGATCGAGATGAAAAAAATAGTCATTAAACTATCTTTAATGAGTTCTATAATTAAACATTCATTTTAACATTGTAAAACATTTAATTTTCTTAACATTTGTCATATCTTACAAGATGTTTTGATTTGTGCACGACTTGAAGAGTAAAGATGTTATGCTCTATCTTTTTTGTATTTCGTAATGTAGCATTTTTGTATAATTTATTTCATTTCTTCAAAGTTTTCTATTTAACCTGTCATAGTACTATTCTTCTCTTATGTAACATTTACATCACTATTATTTAGGCATATTGAAATGCAACAATTTAGCTTATTTTACACTTGTTATATGCTTAAAATTATAACCAAAACTTATTGCTCTTTATGCATGTTCACTTTGGTAATTGATAGAAATTCAAAAAGAGGTCTGATCGATCAAAAATAAACATCGATGGACTCAACTTGATGAGCTCCATCTAAATAAATGTTTATTTTAATTTGCCTAAATTTTTTATTTTCTACTATTTTGGAATGCTTTATAAGATATTTCGATTGATAGCTGATTTGGTGGGTGAGGATGTAATTTATCTCATTTCATCAAATTCTATTTCTCTCATTTTTTTTTATCAAACTTTAACTCTTCCCTCATATATTTTCTTATATTATATTACTTTACTTCATCTTGTTTCAGCTTAAACATATATTTTCTTAAAATTAAAATAATTATTTTGTGTTATTTTGGCTTCAGTTTTTTAGTTATTCTCAATAATTCCAAATGACATATGCTAAAGTTAAAGAAAACATTGTTAGACTTGACTAAAGGAGATCTCCAATAATAAACATTTATTTTTATATTTTTAAATATTATGTTTTCTTTTTTTTTGCATGCTTTATACATATTTTTGATTCATATAAGATTTGATGGTTTAAGATGCCATAGTCGATCTCTTTAATATCTTGGAATCGAAATTTCACTTACATTTGTATCATTTCTTTAATGTTTTGTTTTTTATTTTCTTATCCTATTAACTCTAAATATCCACACATATGAAGTTTAAATGCTTTAATTTGGTTATATTACATAGACTCACTTAATGTCATTTTAGATATAATATATATTTGGTTAATATTAAAAAATCTATTATTATTTTTTCTTATTTATTTTTAAATCATAATTATTCTAAACAAGGTCCATTTGAGATGACACAAATGTCATTTAACTCATCTTAGTGTGCTCTCTCTGATTAAATATTCATTTTTATTGTTCGGAATATTTTATTTTCTAGAGTTTTAAAACTTTTTAAGAAATATTTTGATTCTTGCGTTCTTTAATGAGTAAGGGTCTTACATGCGATCAACATAGTATATCTCATTGCAATATTCTTAGAGATCATAATATTTCTTAAAATGTCTCTCTTTCATTAGTTTATATTACTATGTACCTCTAATTAACCTCTCATGCTAATTTTGTGTCCCTATGACTTCATTTTATTATTTTGTTTACGTTTATCTTATTTAAATTATAAATATATATTTTCTTAATATTAAAATTGTAACTTAATATTATTTTTTCTTACATAATTTGGTAATATGTAGTAATTCTAAACTGGGTCTAATTTAGATAAAATAACTATCGAGGAACTTGACTTGACAAGATCAATCCAACAATAAATTCATTTTATGTTTTTTAAATATCTTATTCTGTAATATTTTTTATGCTTTATGGGACATTTTTATTCGTACCTTAATTAATGATTAAAGATGTTTTACATGATCTTCTTAGTTTCCTAGAATGTAACATTTTCATATAATTTTTCTTTTTTTATCATTTTTCACATTTAATTAGTTATATTTTAAACTAACTATATTTCTCCTCTTATGTGACGTTTAAATCACTTTCATTTTATCATATTACATGATTTAATTTTTTAAATTCTTTATTTGATAAATATTTGCTTAATAAAAAATAAATAATTCATTTTTTTTTTTGCATATTTTTTTTTGGTAATTTTCTATGATTCTAATTGAGGTCCAATGGAGACAAAATAAATATTATAATTTCTTTGGCAAACTATGTTATTGAAGTAAAATTTTTCAAATCTTTAAAAGTCTTATATTCTAAAATTTTAGCATGCTTTAATATTCATTTTGGTTCATGATAGATTTGATAATCAAGGATTTCATAAATTATCTCCTTTTTGTCTTGGAACATAAAATTCTTATAGAGGTTATCTCATTAAATCAAATGTTTCACTTTGATTTTCTTATATTACAATATAACTCTAAGTCTCCTCTTATGTGATTATTATATTACCCTTATATGGTTGTATTATATTTCTTCAATTTATCTCCTAGCAATTTTAACATATTTAAGCTTAATTTAAAAAAAATATGATTTATGATTATCTAATTTGGTGATTCATTGTAATTCCATACAAAGCCTGATCAAGATTAAAAAACATCATTATGCTCACCTCAAGGGTGTCTCTTTAATTCAAAATTTATTTTTAATTATTTATAATATTTAATTTTCTTAATGTCTTGCATGCTTTACTAGATACTTTGATTCATGTTTTATGTGAAGATTAATGATATTACCTTCGATCTTCTTACTAATTTTGAATGTGGCTTTACAATGAAATTTATTTCATTTCTTCTTTAAATTTGTTATGTTATTATGAAACTTATACTCTCCTCTCGGGTGACTTTTACTTTTATTTGAATTAATGATTTTAAATTTTATCAATTTTCCATATTTTAGCCTTTTTTATATATTTAGTTTATATTAAAATCTTAACTTTTTTTTATTTATGATTATATATTTGGTAATTTATAGTATTCTAAAAGAGCTCTAATTAAGATAAGAAATGTCATTAGGCTCCTCTAAGAAAGCACCATCTAGAAAAATATTTTTTATATTTTTAAATAATTTATTTTATTTGGCCTTCACATCCTTTACAAGACATTTTTTCAAACCAAATTTGGTGGCACAGGATGTTATGCATGAACTACTTGGCATCTTGAAGTGAAACTTTCATGTGTGATTTTTTCATTTATTCAGAGGTTTAACATTGTTTTGGTTACAATGCCATGATACTCAAAGTCTTTCCTTGTGTGGTCTTTACATGTCATTGATTTTGATATATTACATTACATTAATACATCTCATTTTAATTCAAACATATAATTAATTTATATTAAAATAATAACTTATCTATATTTATGCTTTCTTTCTTTTGTAAATAAATGTAAATCCAAATGAGGTCTAATCGACATGAAATAAATGTCTATGAATTTATGAGCTCTAACTAATTAAAATTAATTTTTGTGTTTTCAATATATTTCTATGCTCTGTCTTGCTTTACTAGAGCTTTTGAATCCTACATCATTTGATGATTGAACTTATCACACTCAATCTCCTTAGCATCTATGAATTGAACTTTGTTATGTAATTTATTTCTTTTATCAAAATTGCTTGCTTTGATTTAGTTATATTAACTTTAACCACTTATTCACCTTTTTTAACTTTTACTTTACTTTACTTTTGTTGTTTTAGCTTTAATAGGTTTTTAACATAATACTAAAATAAAATTATATGTTTATTTATTCTTATTTAATTTTGTTATTACTAGATTTTCAAGATAAGGTATGATTGTGATAAAACAAACCTTGTTGGACTCACCTTGATGAGCTCTATCATATTAAAAATTCATTTTTTATTTTTCTAAATATTTTATTTTCTAGTGCTTTTTACTATTTTACGAGACATCAACTTATGTCATATTTGACAGTTTGTGATGTTACACATAATCTACTTAGTGTTGGAATGTAAAATTCCCTTAGAATTTATGTGATTTCATATTTTATTTTGCTTAAAATAATTTATATTACAATAAAACACTAATTATTTTCTTTTGTGAACTTCAGTTTTTTATGAATTAGGTTTTTTTTACATTACTTTCATTTACCTTGTTACAAACTGAATATATTTTTGTTTAGTAATAAAATAATATTGTTATCTTATTTTTGTTTATTTATTTTTGTAATTCATAGTAATTCCACATAAGGCTTGATTTAGATAGAGCAATTATTGTTGGACAAATCTCAAAGGGCTTTATCATATTCAATATTAATTTTATTGTATTTAAGAGTTTTATTTTCTAGGGTGTTGGCACTACATTCAACATATTTTAATTTATACCTGATTTATTGATTGAGGATTTTATACTTGCTCTCAAAAAAATCTTAAATAGTAATAATGAAGTATAATTCATATCATTTGATAAAAAATTTTTAGTTTGACATAGTTAAAAAAATATTAAGAAAATTTTCCAATTGGATGAAGTTAAACAAAACTAGTCCAATAGTGTCTATTTTAATGGAATAGGAGAATGTTTTGATATAATATGAATTATTAAATTAAATACTCTTAAATAATAAAAAATTATTATTTAAATATTAATTAAATAAATTTTATGTTTAAAATGAAATAATTTGAAGAACGATAATATAGAAAAATAAAAATAAATTTAATAACTAAGATAAATTATACAAGAAAGCTATATTCCAAGATACTAAATTGTTTAGTTGTAGAAGATAGAATTTTTAAAAACTTAAATGTGAGTACTTAATTTGATAAAGCTTATTGAGATCAGTCTCATGGCATTTTCTTCGTCTCCATCAATCCTTATAAATAATTACTACAAATTATTATCTACTTTAATATAAATCATAAAATGTTATTATTTTTAAATTACATTAACAATTATTTATGCTAAAATATGATAAATTAAAAAATATCCCTTAACAAAAGTAATATGATGCAAAAGGCACATAATAGAATAATTATATTTTCATTACAATAAAATAGAACGAAAGATAACATTTTGAAGATATTAATTGTATAAGATAGCTTAATTGCAAAATACATATGAGACGAAGGGTAACCTCTTCGATCGTGAAATCTTTCAGAAATCAAAATGTCTCAGAAACATGCCAAGGCATTCACAAATAAAATATCTAGAAATATTAAAATTAATATTTAATAAGATAGAACTCATCCATATGCGTACAACAATATTTGTTTTATCTCAATGAACATCATTTGAATTGCCAAAACAATAGCAATAAAGAATAATATTTTTTAATTTTAATAATATTTAAATATATATTATGATAGAAAAAATGAATTAAAGTAATGTTATAGAGCCAAATAAAAATTACATAATATAACATTAAGGGAAACTTAGGAGACTAAGTGTGATGTCTATAATGATAAATGTCCACAATGATAAAATATTGTAAAAGTCAAAATGTCTCATAAAACATACAAATATTTTAGAAAAATATAATGATTGAAAGCATGATAAGAATAGTTAACTAAATAAAACTGTTCATGAAGAGTGTAGAGATGTTTCTTTCAACAAAAATCATAGCTCATTTGGAATTATTATGAATTAATATAGAAAATAAGTAAAAATAATATTATATTGTTATATTAATATTTAGTAAAATAAAATTAACAAAAATGAAATAAATTTACGTAAAAGAAGATTATCAAATTAAAATAATGTAAAGGCGAAGGAGGAAGAGATTTAGAGTAACATAATAATATAACCAAATCATTGTAAAATAATTGAAGAAATAAGATAAATTATATGTGAATGCCTCACTCAATGTTACTAAGGAGATATTGTGCATCATCTTTGATCATAGATTTAGAAATGTTTCAAAATGCATTATAAAGCATAGAAAAATTCTAGGAATTAAAATATCTAAAATTATAAAAATAAATAATTAATTAGATAGAACCTATCGAAACAAATCTAAAGATGTTTATTTTTCCTATATCATAGCTCATTTAGAAATATTATGAATTGCCAAATTGGATAAATATAAATATAATAAAGAAATATTTTAAAATTAATTAATGATATAAGAAATATGGAATAAGATAAATTAAAATATTATAATATAATTAAATTAAAGTGATTTAAAACTCATAAGACACCAGAATTAGAGTCTCACTCTAAGATAATTAAATCCAAAAAAAAGTTTAAAGAAATTAGGCAAGTTGTACATGAAGGTTTAGCTCCAACGTACTAATGAGATCAAGCGTGATAATCATGAAATAAGGTGTGAATAGAAATACCTTGCAATGTGGGGAAAATTTTATAAAATGTATTTAAACAATAATAATAAATATTTAATTAAACAGTTCTCAACTAGAAGTGTCAATCGACAACTATTTTTCTCGATCACACCTCGTTTGAAATTACTATGATTTACAAATTTAAATATGGCAAATAATAATAGGATTTTATTTTCACATTAAGTAAAAATATAACAAAGTAGAAATGAGATAAGTTGTTGAATAACTATAATATTACCAAATTACTTACATATATAAGTAACATGAGATGACATTTAGAGTTATATGCTAACATAACAAAAATAAAGAGAAAGCTAAATTTCAAGACAATTTGAGGATGGAACAACCTTATTCTTGAAATATGATATGAATCAAAATATCCCATAAAAGAAAAAAAATAAACAAATTTGAGAACATAAAAGTGAACATTAAATTGACAAAGTTCATAGAGATGAGTCCAACAATGTTTGTATTTTTATCTTTGGTAACCTACATTTCGTGATGCTAAGAAGATTATTCGATTTTCAAATAAGGTATGAAAGAAATGTCTCATGAAGCATTCAAAATCCATGGAAATAAATATTTGGAATTGTACAAATAAATATTAAAATTGATAGGGCCCATTAAGACAAGTCCAATGATATTTATTTCACTTATTTCATATCTCATTTGGAATTATTTCAAATTATCGAAGTAAGTCCAAAAAAATTAAATAATTATTTTCATTTTACATATAAAAGTGAGATGACATGAAGCAAAAGAATATAACCACATGAACGACATGTGAACATCACATGCAGAGTGATTTATAGTTACAAAATTATTTGGCCAAATCGTTGTGAAAAAAATTGAGCTGAGATAAAGTTTATGATAAACAACATTCCATGAAACTAAGGAGATTCAGAGTATATGCCTAATGATTAATTCAGGTAATAATTTAAATATAAGGAAAACATGTGAAAATAATAGAAAAAATGTTTAGGAGTAGAAAGAGGATTATTTAGTAAGATAATACTTGTCAAGAAGAGCCCAACATCTATTTTATTCTCGATTAAAGCTCATTTGGAATTACTATGACTTAAAAAATTAAATAAGCCAAAAAAAATAAGTTATTAGTTTAGTATTAAATAAATATATGTAATGCTACGATAAGAAAAATTATAGAAATGTAATATAACCAATTCAAAGCCATTTAAAGGTAACAGGAGATGAAATTTGGAGCTAAATTTTCATGTAGCTAAATCAAAAAAAATTATGAAGAAATAAATATTATGCAAAAGTTGCCTTGAATAATACTATGGAGATCAACTATAATATTCTCATTTGTAAAATCATGTGTGAATCAAAATATTTCGTAAATCATGTAATAATCTTAGAAAATAAAATAATTAACATTATAAAAATGAAATTTTAATTAAATAGTACTCATCAAGATGAGTCCAAAAATTTTTCCTTGATTGGGCTTCATTTTGAATCACTACAAATAATAAAATTAAATAAGTATAGATAATAATAGACTACTATATCAACTTTAGGGAAATATATATTAAAGCTAAGATTTGAAAAGTTGATGAAATGTAACATAACGATATCAAAGCAATGTAAAGGCATTTTATTGTTACATTGCTATATGACTAAATTAAAGTAAGAAATTTGTAGTAATGATATAAATTATACTAGAAAGTTATATTGCAAGGTCTAAGAAGATCGAGCGTAACATCTTTGAACATTAAATCTGGAATGAATTGAATTACTTCTTAAAAAAAGCTGAAACCCAAAAAATATATTTAAAATATAAAAAAATATTAAATTGTATAAAACTTATCATGATGAATTAAACAGCATCAGTTTCATCAACATTTAACTTCATTTTGAGTTATTATAAAAAACTAAAAAAAAATAAGTATAAATAAAAAAAAATAATTATTTTAATTATAACTAAACATATATTAAGATTCTAGTGAGATAAATTAATGTTGTATGATATAACCCAAGTGAAATTATTATAAAGGGCACGTAAGGTAAAATTATGAGTAAAGTACTAACACAACCATCATAGATCAAAAAACATTTGGAGAAATAAAAATCTTTTTGAGAAATTTTTAGTTCAAGATTCTAATGAATTTGATTGTAACATCCTAGATCATCAAATCAAATAGGAATAGAGACATCTCATTAAATGCACACAAAACCTACAAAATCTAATATTTATAAGTAAGAAAATATTTAATTTGATGGAGTTTGTTGAGGGCAGTTGAGCAACCTTTGTTTGATCTGCATTAGACATGTTTGGAGTTAGTATAAAGCACAAATTTAAATAAGTATAAATAATAATAAATTATAATTTTAATATTAACTAAATATATTTTCATGTTAAAATGACATAAATTGAAGGAATAGAATATAACTAATTAAAAGTAATGGGATGGTCACATCAAAAAAGAATTAGAGTTTAATTGCAAAATAACCAAATTAAATAGTAAACAATTAAGAAATAAGATAAAATGTACCAGAAAGATCTATTACAATATACTAAGGAGATCGAGTGTAGGTTTTGTTGTCATCAAATTAGGTATCAATTGGAATGTTTCATAAATCATGCAAATCTATTAAAAAAACCATTTAAGAAAATATGTATATCTAATTAGATATAGATAGTTGAGAGAAGTCCAACAATAATCTTTTCATCATGATCTTACTAGGTTTTGAATTACTACAAATTATGAAAGTCATGAAAATTAACCTTAATAAAATATTTTTTAATATTAAGTAAATAAATATTAAAGAAGACATCATGTTCATTGAGGTAATGTGTTACAACTAAATCAAACAAATGTAAAGGCCACGTAAGTGGGGATTTAGAGTTTCAAGATAATCAAACCAACAAACATAAAAATTTAAAGAAAGATAATTTATATTAAAAAGATTTATTATAAGAAACTTAAAGGATTGAGTGTGACATCCATAATTATCAAATGATGTATGAATAAAAATATCATGTAAATCCTATAAATCAATAAAAATTACATATAAAAAATAACAATTTATATATCTCATTGAATAAAGGTCATGAAGACGAGCCAATGTCAATTGTTTTGTTTCAATTTGAAAACATTTGTAATTACTAAGAATTATCAAACCAAATACACATAAATGGTAATAAATTTTTATCTAATCTTAATTATTTAAATATTTATATATTTATGAAAGTAGAAATTATATTAAAGTGCACTATAATTGGAAAAAAAATTACACAAAAGGGGAGATTTTTAGAAACATTACAATTTAAAAAAATTGAAAAAAAAACTTTAAAGAAATTAGACCAATTAAATGAGGAAGATGCATTCCATGTCACTAATTACTTTAAATGTAAAATATTTAATTATTAAAAATTTAAAATCCAAATTTCTCACAAATGATTAAAAAAAATATATTTAAGAATAAATAAAAAATATTTAATTAGATATCACTTATTATGACATTTCCAATGATGTTTAGTTTTTTTATTACTAACTCAGTTGGAATTACTATGAATTATCAAAATAAATAGGCATATTGAAAAATAAGTTATTATTTTATATTAAGTATCCATATATTGGAATTTGAAGGAGATAAAATAATGTAATTTAACATAATAAAGTCAAAGCAAAGTAAATCGCATTTAAGAGTAGATTTAGAGTTATGCACTAATATAACTAAATAACAAAAGATTTGAAAAAACAAGATAAATTAAACAAGAAAGTAGCTTGCCAATGTATAGTGATTCTTTACAACATGCTCAATCATTAAAATAAGTAAAAATATTAATATCTTATAACAAAAAAATATTTGAAAATAAAAAAATAAAATAATAACTAATAACATAGTGATGATTTCGATGAGTCGAATAATTTAATTCTCAACTTGATTGGACCTTGATAGGTTTTTTATTAATTTTCAAAATAAATAATCATAAATAATAATAAATTATAATTTTAATATTAAATAAATTTACACGTTAAAGTTGAAGTGAGATAAATTTAAGAAAAAAATAAGATAAATAGCCGAAGAAACTTCAATTTCAAAAATTTGAAGAGAATTATTGCGATATTCTTGATTGTCTAATCAAGTACAAATTAAAATTTCACTTAAAATATTCCAAAATCTTTCAACAAAATATTTAAAAACATAAAAATATTTTTTACATAGAGCTCGTTGAGTCTAGCGACAATTACTTTAACTTATTAGAACTTGCTCTTAAGTATTGCAAACGACCAAAGTAAATACATAAATAATAATAAATATATATATATTTTTTAAAATATGTATTAAAAGAAAAAATAGATAAATTAAAGTAATGTATTATAATAAAATTAAGAACATGTAAAGGTCCCAAGATAGGAGGTTTAAGTTTGCATAATAATATAACAAAATTTAAAAAAAGCGTTTCTAAAAATGATATAAATTATTGAAGAAAGGTTCATTGCAAGATGCTAAAGAGATTAAGTGTAATACCATTATTTGTTAAATTAGTAATGAAATAAAATATCTCATAAAAACATTGAAAATAATAAAAAAATTAAAAAATAAAAATATAATAATAAATAATTAGTTTGATAGTCCTCATTGAATTGAGTTAGATGACATTTTTTGCCAATTAGATCTCCTATCAAAGATATAACTTGTTACGAAAGCAAATAAGCAAAATAAATACTAAAATTAATATTTCAATACTAAGATAATATAAATTAAAGATGAAACAAAAATAAATGGAAGAATTTTAACATAACCAAACAAAGCAATGTAAAAAACACATAAGAGAACATTTAGAGCTTCACAGTCCTATAACCATACCAAAAGCAAAAAAAAATTAAAGAAATAAGAAAAATTATATGAGAAAATTAAATTTTTAGACACAATAATAATTGAGTGTACCATCCTCCTTCAAAACTTTACCACATGTAAAAATGTCACGTAAATCATATTAAAAAATAAAAAATAAAGTATTAAAAAAATAATAAAAATAAATATTTGAATTGATAAAACCCATCGAGACTAGTCTAACAACATTTATTTTTCCTCAGTTAGACCTAATTAGGAATTACTTTAAATTATCAAACTAAATAAACAAAAAGAATACCCAATGTTTATTTCAATATTGAAAAAGTATATATTAAAGTGTAAATGAGATAATTTATTTTGCACTTTGCATTTCATGATATTAAGAAGATTGAGTATAACATCCTCGATCATTGAGTTAAATACGAACCAAAGCATCTTATAAACATGGAAAAAATATTAAAGATAAAATGTTTTGAAAAAATATAAAAAAGTTAATATGATATTGGATAGATCTCTTATAGATGAGTGAACCAACATTTGATTCATGTTAATAAAACCTTTTTAGACAAAAATATAACCATTGTACTATAACCAAATCAAACCAAAGTAAATGATAATGAGACATGATTTAGAGTTATATTGTAATAAAGCAAAAAATTTGAATAAGAGAGATAAATTCAAAGGGAACATTACATTCCATTATATTAAGGAGTTCGAGCATAACATCCCCAATAATGAAATTAGGATTAAATTTAAATGTTTAATAAAGCACGTAATAACCCTAGAAAAAATAAATTAAATTATAAAAATATATATTTAGTGGATATGGCTCATCGATAGCAGTCTAATGATGTTTATGTTATCCAATCAAACCACATTTGAACTTACTACAAAATGGAAAAGTAATTTAAAATGAAAATAAAATTATATTTAATTTCAACTTTGAAATATATATATATATGTCAAAGCTAAAATTAAATATATTGTATTTGGAATGTTGAATTCAAAGACACTAAAGGGATGATCTCCAACTTCTTTAATCATCAAATTAAGTTTTATCCAAATAGCTAATAAACAATACTAAATTAATATAATATTAAATATTTTAAAAATATAAAAAATATATACTTAATTAAATAGATCTCACAAAAACTAGTCCAACATCTTTTTTTTATGTTGACAAAGCTTATTGAAAACTATTACAAATTTAAAGGAATCATAGAAATTGTATGACAAATAAAATGTGAAAAATATTATTTTTCCTGGATAGGACTCGTGGAGAAATGTTTAATAGAGTTGGTTTCATCTCAAACATATGTAGTTGGGAATGACTTTAAATTAAAAATGTAAATTATCTTAAATAATTGAAAATTTTGAATACAAAGTAAATACATATTATACCTGAGATGAGATAAATTGAACCAAAGTAATTTGATCGAATCAAATTTACGCAAACGCCATTAAAGAAAGATTTAGAGTTGCATAACAATATTGACAAGATTTAGAGTTACGTAACAACTTCGAATAAATAAGAAAAATTTCACGAGAAATTATTATTACATAATACTAAAAAGATCAAGTGTAACTTCCTTGATTATCAAATTTGAAATTTGTCAAATTATCTCTTAAAGTCTCCCAAAAAATAAAGCTGAAATATTTAGAAATTTAAAACTTAATCTTTAATGGGATAGGTCTCGTTTGGATGAGTCCAATCTCATTTGTTTCATTTTAACCAAAATTTAGTATTGAATTAATATTAATAACAAAAACAAATAACTATAACAAATAATAAAATACGTTTTGACATAAAGAGTGTAAATGTTATTGCTAAAAAAGAATAATCTAAGAAACATAATTCAACAAAATTAATGTAATGTAAAGGTCACATAAGAGGAGACTTAAATTTACAAAATCAAAAAACATAATTAAAAAATAAAGTTTAAAGAAATGGGATGAAGTGTAAGTGATTGTTGCATTCAAAGATACTAAGGAGATCAAGTGCAAAATTCTAAATTGTCAAATCAGCTACAAATTGAAATATCTCAAAAATAATAATAATACAAAAGCCTATAAAATAATTTATCAAAAAAATATAAAATTTAATATTTATTTTCATTTAGCTCTTTGACACAAGTATAACAATGTTATTATGTCTTTATTAAGCATTATTTGGAATTATAATAAATTGCTAATGGTTAAAATACATACATAATATTAATTTATCAATTTAATATTATGTAAATATATGTTAAAAGCTAAAATTTGATAAATTATATGGGAAAGTTGCATTCTCAGAATACTAAAGAGTCCATATGTAACATCCTTGATAGTCAAATAAAGTACTAATCATAATTTCTCATAAAACAAGACATAAACATGGAAAAAAATATATTTGATATAACAATTAAATATTTAGTTGAATGAAACTAACTGAAATAAGTTCAATGAAATTCCCTTTGTCCATATTTTTACCTTATTTTGAATTATGGTGAATTATAATATTAAATAAGCATAATTAATAAGAAACTATTATTTTAATGTGAAGCAAATACATGTAAGAGTTTGAATTAGATTAAATAAAGTAATTAAATTAAGTCAAATAAAAGCAATTTAAAAGCTAAATGAGAGGAGATTTGTAATTACCTAGTGATATAACAAAATAATTATAAAAAGTTTTAGATGATGCAAAAATTGTATAAGAAAGTCATACCCCATGACATCAGGGTGATCGAGTGTAGCATCCTCGATTGTCAAATCTTCATTGAATTAAAAAAAATGGTAAACCACTCTAAATCTATGGAATACACATTTAAAAAAATCAAAATAAATATTAAAGTTGATGAAGTTCCCTAACACGAGTCCAACAAAATTTGTTCCAACTAAACAACTCATATCTTTAAAGACTACTAATTATCAAAGTTAACTTGCATAAAAAAATTATATTTTTAGTATTGACTAAAAATATTTTAAAGTTAAAGAAGAAAAATTAAAGATTTAAAATACAACAAAATAAAAGTTATGCAAAGGTCAAGTGAAAGTAGAACTAAGGTAACAAAGTAATATAACAAAATCAATGTAACAAATTTGAAAAAGGAAGATAATTTGTCTAAAAAGGTTGCACACTAAGATTTCACTGATTCTAACATAATCAATTATTTTACCAACGATATTGGAATTAGGTAAAAATTAAAATATCTTGAAGAACGCAATAAAATCATAAAAATAATATTTTTTAAAAATTAAAAATAAAAATATTTAAATTGATAGTGGTTATTAAGCTGAGTTTAAGGCCATTAATTCCATCTTGGGTTGACATCGCTAAGAATAATTATTACAAGTTAACAAAGTAAATAAGGAAAAAAATACTTTTTTTGTTGTAAGCAAAGGCATAGTAAGGTAGAAATAAGATAAATTGAAACATTACAATATAACCAAGTCCAAGCAATGTAAAGGTCACATGTAAGAAGAAATGGAGATCATGGTAATATATCCAAATAAAATTAAAAAATTTGAAGAAATAAAACTAATTACATGGGAAAGCTGTAATCCAACATACAATGAAGATCCTAAAATCAAATATAAATAAAAAATTTGTTGTAAAGCATTAAAATATACTAGAAAATAAAAAATTTCAAAATACATAAAATGTTTCGTAAGGCATGTATTTGTTTCATGTCAAGAAGAAATTTAAAGTTCTATAGTAATACAACCATATGATGCAAAAAAATTGGAAAAAAGGGATATATTTTGTGGGAAGGCTGCATTCTAGTAATGTAAGGAAATCAAGTATAACATCATTGATCATGAGATGATGTATGAATAAAAATCATTCATAAATTATTATAATTTTTTATTTTGAAATTAACAAAATCTCTATTAAAACTAAAATGAGGAAAATTGCAAGAATGTAATATACAAAAGTCAAAGTGATGTCAGAGAAACATGAAAGCATATTGAGTTACATACTAACTTCACAAAATAAAATTGAAACATTTGTAGAAATGACATAATATATAGATGATAAAAGAAACTCAGGAAAATAAGGGAAGGTGTGTAACATTCATGATTGTTATATTAGCTAAAAATAAAAATGTATCTTAAAGCATATGAATACCATTGGAAAAGATATCTAAGAAAATAACAAAAATGCAATTTGATAAAAATTTTTGAGACACTTCCAACGACAATTGTTACAATTCAACCAAACAGCATTTGGAATTATTGAGAATGGCCATAATAAAAAAAGAAATAATAATATTAATAAATTATTATTTTACTCTTAATCATATATTACTTACAGCTAAGATGAGAAAAATTGAAGCAATATATTGTTAACAAATCAAAGACGTATAAAGATCATGTTAGAATAGATTTTAATTCAAAGATATATTGTTTGTGAAAGTTGCAAAAAAACATATTAAGACGATCCACTGCAAAATCTTCCATCACTAAATTAGGTAAGAATTATTATATCACAAAAGCATTTCAAAACTGATGAAAATAAATATTAAAAATTATCAAAACAAATGTTTATCTAGTTAAATCTCAATTACTTTGAATTTTAAAAATAAATGAATATAAATCATAAGAAATTATTGTTTAAATAATGTCTAAATATTTATTAAAATACAAATAGAATAAATTATAGTTCATATAATATTACAAAAAAATTAAATAAATAAGAAAAGTTTTTGGGAATGTTATTTTCTAATATTGTAAAAATGTAAAATGTGATATCATCAATGTTTAATCACATAAGAATCTAAAGGTCTCACAAAACATACCAGAACCATAAAAAAATGGAAATTTAAAAATAATATAAATGAATTTTTACTTTGATAGAACTTATTTAGTCAAGTCCAAAATGATTGTGTTGTCTTGATGACACATTATTTGGAATAATTATGAATAAAAAATAAATAAGAATAAGTAATGAAAAATAGATCATTTTCATATTAAGTAAGTATATATTAAAAAGGAAACAAAATAAATCGGAGAAATTTAATATAACAAACTCAAATGAATTTAAATGTCACACATTATGAGATTTAGAATTATATACCAGTATCATAATCGAAGCAAAATAAATCCATAAAATTATATGGGAAATTGACTTTCCAAAATACTAAAGAGATCGAGTGTATCATAATTGATCGACAAATTAAGTATGAATCAAAAAGATCATAAAACAGATGAAAATTTTGGAACATAGAAGTATTTGAAAATATCAAAAAGAATTTTTAATTTGATCAAACACTTCGCGATGAGTTTAAGACAACTATTACATCTCCAATAGATCTCATTTAAAAATCCTTTAGTTTAGGTAATTCAAAATTTTTATCTTAATATTAAGAAAATATATATTAATGATAAAATATGATAAATCTAAATAATTTAAAATAAGAAAATAAAACATTTGCAAAGGCTGCATGAGAGGGGATTTAGAGTTACAAAGTAATATATAACCAAATTAAAGCAAAAAAAAGCTTATGAAATGACTTAAAAGATATTAGAAAATTACATTCAAACAAATGAACGAAATAGAGTATAATATACTGTAATTCAAAAAAGATATGAATTGTAATTACTCATAATTTGAGTTAAAACCCAAGCAAAAAAAACTAATTAAAAAATGAACTTTTAATTACATAGCATTCATCAAGCTAAGTCTAAACGATATTTGTTCCATCTTGAGCAAACCTCCTTTAGAATTAATGCAAATTACAAACAATGATAGCCATAGATAACAACAAATTATTATTTAAAAATTAAAAGTTAAATTGAAGAAATGTTATAAAACAAAATCAGGTCGATGTAAAACTAAGAAAATAATAAATTTAGAGTTACATATAATATAACTACAATTAAGTGAAAAAGTTTAAGGAATGGAATATATTATCCAACTAAATGCATTCAAACATAGTAAGAAGGTCACTTTTAATAAAACCAAATAAATGCAATATAATGAACACATGAGAGGAGGTTTAGAGTTTTAATATACCCAATTTAAAGTAAATATATAAAGAAATTAATTAAATTGCATAAAAATGTTTCATCCGAAGAGATTAAGATGATAGTTTAAAATCCTCGATCACAAAATCTGGAATTAATAAAAATTTCTCATATAACATTGCAAAACAACAGTAAATAAAACATTTTAAAACATGTAGGAACATCTCCAATATAGTTTGGGTCATCTTGTTAAGATATCATTTGAAATTACTATGAATTACTAAAATAAATAAGCAACAAAAAATTAATAAATTAATACTTCAAATTTTTGTAATTATATAAAAAAGTTGAAATGAGACAAATTAAGGCATTGCAATATTGCTTACTAAACATGATGTAAAGGTGACACTAAAGGTGATTTAGAGTTACACCAAAATATAACCAAATCAAAGTAAAAATGTTTAAAAAAACATTTATGGGAAAGAAACATTCCAAGATATTAAGGAGATAAAATGGTAACATTATTGAACATCAAATTGTCTATGAATTCAAATTTATGATAATTCATGACAAAAAGTTCTTAAATAAAATATGTTAAAAAAATTATTTTTAGTTAGTAGAGCTCATCAAGGAGAGTCGAATGATATTTATTTCTCCTTGATTAGATATTGTTTAGGATTACAACAAGGTATTAAATTTAAAGATAAAAAATATAAAAAATTATTTAAGTATTAATAAAATTTACATTAAAGCTAAAATTTTTTAAGTATAAACAATATAATGTTGCAAAATAGAATACTTGTAAAAGTCATGAGATAAGAGAATTAGAGTTATATAGTTATAGACCAAATCAAAGTGTAACTTTTCAAGAAATGAGATAAACTATATGGGAAAGTTCAATTTAATGATATGATGGAGTTTAACCATAACACCTCGATCTCCAAATAAGGTATGAATCAAAATATCTTGCCAAGCATGAAAAAGCCCTAAAAATTAAAACATTTTAAAAATATAAAAATGTGTACTTAGTCAAGCTTGTCGAGATGACAAACAATGTTTTTTCCTTGACGAGAACTCAATTGAATTTCTAAGAGTTATGGAATTAAATAATCATAAATTGTAATAAATTTTTATTTTAAAATTTTTTAAATTTATAATAAAGTTAAAGTGAGATAATTTCATGTAATATAATTTAACTAAATCAAAGTGATATAAAGCTTACACAATATAAGAATTCGAGTTTATAGTAAATAAACAAATCAAAATAAAAAATCATAATAACTAAGATAAAGTACACTAAAAAGCTACATTATAAGACACTGAGGAGTTCAAGAGTAATATCCTCAATCATCAAATCAAATATAGATTAAAATACCTCTTAAAATATTTAAAAGCCCTATAAGAAATTATTCAAAAAAAAAAAATAATATATTTTCAACAAAACTCATTGAGGCAAACCATATGATCCCCATGTTGCCTATAATAAACCATATTTCAAAGTAACACAAATTACTAAAGTTGAGAAGCATATATAATAAAAAATTATTACTTTTATATTAATTAAATATATAGAAAACAAAAAAGAGGGTAAATTAAAGTAAGTAACGTATTCAAATCAAAGCGACAAAAATGTTACATAAGTATACATTTAAATAGATATTAATATTACAGTATAAAAGTGACTAAATATAGGAGTGTAACATCCTTGATCATTTAATCAAGAATGAATCCAAATCTCACATAAAAGATTCAAAAAGAATAGGAAATTAAATATTTAAAAGATATAAAAGTGAAAATTTTCCTACACAGAGCTTGTCATGTAGACTCCAAAAATGTTTTCTAAATGTCAATCATGAATTGTTTTGAATTAATAAAAATAACAAAAATAAATAAGTTCAAATAATAACAAATTATTGCTTTTTTGAGTAAATATATATTAAACCTAAAATGAGATACATTGAAGTAAATTGCAATCTAAGATACTAATGGCATCAAGTGTAGCAAACTCCATCACAAGTCTATTTTCAATCAAAAGGACCTATAAAGCATGTCATAACACTAGAAAAAAAATATTTCATAATACATCAATTAATTTTTAATTGAATAAAGTTTGTTAAGATGAGTCCAAGGTCATTTATTTCATCTATATCAAATTTCATTTAAAATTTTTTTGAATTAACACAATAGTTATGTAAAATTCAATAACAAATTATTAATTTAAAATACATATATATTGAAGGTGAAATGAGATAAATTTGAGCAATTTAGTATAACAAAATAAAAGTGTGGTAAAGTCACAAAGGAGATGACTTAAAGTTATATTGTAATACAACCAAATCAAAGTTACAAACTCAAACGAATGAGAAATTTTGTTACAGAGGTTTTTTCTAAGATACTAATGAGATTAATTGAAACATCTGTGATCGTTAAATCTTCACAAAACAAAATGTCTCATAAAATGTGATAAAACTCTATGAAAATAAAATTTTTAAAATATAGAAAGCAATATTTAATTTGATATAGCTAATTAAGAATACATTGACGAGATTTTTTTTATCTTAGTTCGACCACATTTTTGAATACTTGGGAACTACCATAGTAAACAAGCACAAATAATAATAAATCATTAAGTTAATATAATATATATGAAAATTTAAAGTTAATTTAGATAAACTAAATCAATGTAATATAACTAAATGAAAGTCATGTAAATAGAGCATAAGAATAGATTTAGAGTTACATAGCAATTAACAAAATGAAAATTAAAAAATGAGATTAATTATAATATGGCACTACTTTCCAAGATATTAAGTAGGTTGATAAAAATGCCTCAATGACACTTCATATAATAGTAAAATATGACAAAATGAATACAGAAACATATCTTCTTTAAAAAATACATAAAAAAGGAATATTCAATTGTATAGAGCTCCTTGAGATGAAACTAACGACCTCAATTTCATCCCCAATGAATCTCAAATAGAATTGCTGCATAATACAAAATTAAATAAGCATAAGCAATAATAAGTAAATAATATGAAGCAATATAAAATAAGAGAATAACAGTGATGTAATAAATGCACAAGATGAGATTTATAGTTGTAAAGTAATATAAAGAAATCAAAGCAAACATTTGATGAAATAAAATAAATTATACAGAAAAATTTTAAAAAAATTGTCGGTGATCGATTGCAAAATCATTGAAGATGTAACAAAGAAAGAAAAAATAATCATATAAAAAAGAGAATATCCAAATAAAGAAAAATATTTAAATAAATAAAAAGTAAAATTTAATTGGACAGAATAGGTCAAGAGGTGTTCACTGATGGTTCTTTCTTATCAATTCGACCACTTTTGGAATTATTACAAATTTGAAAATTGCCATAAATAATAATAAAATATTTTCTTAAAATTTAGTAAATATATATTAAAAAAAATTTGATAAATTATTGTGCTAAAATATAACAAAATTGTAGTCAAAACTTTTGAAAAATGAGTTAAAGTTTATGGAAAAGATAAGCTTTAGACTATTTGAGATATTGATTGTAACATCCATAATAAATAAATTAGTAAAAATGCTTGAAAAAGTATGTGAATTCATAATGAAATTAAACTTGAAAACACTTAATAATGTATAGTTAATATGGAGTAATACCATATTAGCTAAATTTGTCTAACGTTAAATCTCTTCCAAAAAATAAAAATGAATATTTAACTATATAGAGCTCTTTGAGATGAGCCCAACGATTTTTATTGTCTTGATCATAACTCAATTAGAATTACTATGAATTACCCAAGTAAATTAAAATAATAATAAAAAATTATTGCTTGAAAATTATGTAAATATAATTGGAATATTAGAAGAAATAAGTTCAAGTAATATAATATAAACAAATTAATGTGTAAAATTTTATGAAACTAGAAGAACTATGTCAGAAACTTGTATTTAATGATACTTAAAAGTTCAAGTTTAACATTCCCAATCATCAAATCACATATGAATCAAAATTTCTAATGAATTAATCAAAAAATTTTAAAATAAAATATTTAATAATAAAAAACATTTTATTTTATACAGCTCACCTAAATGAGTTCAATGAAATTTGTTTCATCTCCATCTAACATTGCTTGGAATTTACTATTTTAATTTCAAATAAATATATATTAAAGCTTAAAAAGAGATGAATTGAAGCAATATAACATAACTAAAGTGAAGCAATTTAAAGTTTACCTAGAAAATAATTGTAATTACAAATTAATATAACAAAATTCAAGAAAAAATATCATGAAATGAGAGAAATTACATCATAAATTTTTATTCTAAGATAGAAAGGCGATTGAGTGTAACTTCATTGAAAGTCAAATGACTTATGGTTTGGAATATCTTACAAAAAGTGCAAAACAAATGAAAAAATATTTAAAATTAAAAAAATTCATATTTCAATAGATAGCATTCTTTGGGATAGGTTTGATGACATTTGTTTTGACTCAATCAAAACTTATTTCGAAATACAATAAACTGTCAATGTAAATAAGCGTAAAAATTATTAATTTATTTTTTTAACAACTACATAATATAAAAAAGAGCTAAGGTGAGAAAAATTTAGGTAATGTAATAAAGGAAACCAAACATGATGTATGTGTGACATGAACAAATATCTTTAATTACAGAAATACATAATCAAATCAAAGAAAAACATTTGAAAAAATAAGATAAATTATAGAGAAAGTAGTGCTCCAAGATATTAAGTAGATCAAGTGCAATATTCATAGTCATCAAATTGGGTATGAATTAAAATTTCATATAAATGATGATTAACAAAGTAAACAAAACATTTTAACATATGAAAATGTATATTTTATTAGATAAAGCTCAATAAGATGATTTCAATGATGTTTATTTAGGCTTGGCTAGACCTTGATTAAATTTTTATGAAGTACCAAATTTAAAAAATAAATAAATAATAGAAAATATTATTTTAATATTATGTAAATGTAAAGCTAAAGCTAAATTGATTTCAACTGAAACAATATAATATAACTAAATAAAAGATTTATAAATGTGATATAAATGAACAATTAAAGTTACATAGTAGCATTCCAAAATACTAAGAAGATTAATCATAAAGTCTAAGATTATACATAAGTTATGTATCAAAATGTCCAATAATATAGAAAAAATACTAAATAGTAAAAATTTTAAAAATATAAAAATTTGTATATTCGTAGATAGAGTTCATCAAAATGGCCATAAAAATATTTGTTACAAATGGATTGAAACTTGTTTAAAGTTACTTTGAGTAACTTATTAAAATAATAATAAGTAATAGAAATTATTATTTTTATATTAAACAAATCTTCAATAAAGTTAAAGTGAGATAAAATCAAAAAATGTAACATTTGTTAATTAGAGAATTAGAAAGGCCACATGAAACATGAAGTAGTATTTCATAGTAAGATGAGTAATCCTAAACAAAATCTTTAAGAACATAAGATAAATTACATTATGAGACACTAAAGTAATCCAATGCAATATCCAAAACCATCAAATGAATTACAAGTAAAACTGCCTTGTAAAATGCACAAGAGTGTTAAAAAAATTAAATATTTTAAGATGTAATCATGAATATTTAACAGGATAGATCTCTTTAAGATAAATCAAATAATATTTCTTTCATCTATATCAAACATGATTTAGAATTACTATGGAATACCAAATATAATAATTATAAATAAATATTGATTATTATTTTAAAATATTAGGTAAATATATAATGAAGTTGAAATGTGTTTTGAAGAACTATAATAAGTGACAAAATCAAGGGAAAATGATGGTCACCTTAGAGAAAAACAAGAGTTTCCTAATAATATAACCTATTAAAAGATAAAATTATGAAGAAGTGAGAGAAATTAAATGAGAAAGATGCATTCTAATATATTATAGACATCATGTGGATCATACCTGATCATCAAATTAGATTAGAATGAAATTATCTCACAATGTGCGTACAACTTGAATTTAATGATGTTTATTTTGTGTCCTCCTAACCTCCATTAGATCTACTATGAGTTAATAAACTAAATATGCATAAATAAAAATAAATTACTATTTTTTATAATTAGGAGATATATATTAACATTGGAGTGATAAAATTTGAAATCATATAAACTATCTAAATCAATCTTATATAAAGTTCACATGAGAAGAGATTTAGAGTTTCATAGTGATATAACAAAATTAAAGTGAGACATTTCAAGAAATGTGATCAATTATGTAAGATAGCTATAGTCTATAATACCAACAATATTAGTGCAAAATCCTCAATTATCGAATCAAGTATGAATCATCTTATTAAGCAAGCCAAACCCATTGAAAAAATATTTTGAAATAAAAAAATAATTATTTAATTATAAAGAGGTCATGAAGATGTGTTAAATGATGTTTGTTTCACCTCAGTTAAGCCATGTTTAGTATTGCAAAAAATTACTAAATTTAATAAAAATAAATAATATAAATTATTACTTTTATAATAAGTAAATTTGTAATAAAATTGAAATAAGATATATTGAAATAATTTAATATATCAAAATCAAGGCTTTGTAAAGATTAGATGACACAGGATTTAGAGCAAAATTATAACATAACCATATAATTGTTAAAATTTTTATATAATCATATGGATTTTGTGGGAAAGTTGAATTCCAAGATGCTAAGATGTTTGAGAGACAAGCCCAATTTTAATAAAAAATAAAATGTCTGCTTAACACTGGAAAAAGCCTAGAAAAAAAGTATGAAAATATGAAAAATATTTTATCAAATAGAGCTTATAGAGACAAGCCCAAGCCAAAAAAGATAAATTAAAAAATGCTTTGTTGACAGAAATAAACATGAATTGAAAATTATTAATTTTTTATTAAGTAGATATATATATCAAAGTCAAAATAAGATAAATTAAAATAATGTAATATAGCAAAATCAAGTTGATGTAAACAAAACATGAGAGGGGACTTAGATTTACATTGTAAATTACTAATTCAAAGTAAGAAATTTGAAGAAATGTGATCCATTGCACTTGAAAATAGCACTCAAAAATGCATTTGAGAATGATTGTAACATCCTTAACCATCAAGTCACGTTTGAATTAAAATATCCATAAAGAATGTGAAAATCACAAAAACTTATTTAAAATTATTGAAATTAATATTTAATTAACAAAATTAATATTGTGTTGAGTTTAGTGACATTTGGTTCATCTTGATTGATCTTTGTTTGGAATTACTACAAGTTACTTAAGTAAATTACCTTAAACATTAACGAATTACAATTTTCATATGTAGTCAATTTATAATAAATTAAAGTTATGTAATATAGCAAAATCAAGTAAACACAAAAGTTAGATGAGAAACAAATTTGTGTTACAAAGTAACATAACCAATTCAAAAGTAAAAGACTATAGGAAATAAGCTATACAATAATGCTACATTTCACGGTTATAATGAGATCATGGGTAAAATTCCTAAATGTCAAATAATGTAAGTATCATAATATCTCACTAAGAATGCCAAAACAATATAGACTAAATTATATAAAAATATAAAAATGAATGTGTAAATGAAAATAACTAATTGAGATGAGTCCCATGATATTTATTCTCCTTTTCAAAACTAATTTGCAATTATTATGATGGTAAGTAAATATGCATAAAAATGCAAAATTATTGTTTTAATATTATATAAATTCTAATTAAAATTTGAATAAAATAAGTTAAAGCAATATAGTACAACAAAATTAAAGTGATTCAAGGATTGCACAATAAGAGCATTAAAGTCACAGTGATATAGCCAAATAAAAGAAAAAAATTTAGGAAATAAGACTATGCTTATGAAAAGTTGTAATGCAAGGTACAAATGAGATTGATGATACAATCCTTGATCATGAAATAAGCTATGAATAAAATTTTTTCATCAAATATTCAAGGACCCATAATTAATATTAATTCATTACTATAATATTAGGTCAAAAAATATTAAAACCTAAATTAAAAAATTTTTAATGATGAAAATATATCAAACAAAAAGCAGTATAAAGAGCACACGAATGGAGATTTAGTTTTTCATTGTGATTTTGATAGGATGTGTTGTACCACACCCTAGGGCTACTTTTCCAAATTATGAATTCAATAGTTTTAACAAACTCCCTAGGACAATTCGCCTTGGCTAAGAACGAGAATTTCTCAACGATTTTTGTAGCTATAAGCTGTAAACTCCAATTCCTTATGGATTGAAATCAGTTGACTTTGTGCAAATGATATAAATTACATAAGAAAGTTGATTTTCATGATACTAAGGAAATAGAAGGTAACATCCTCCATCATTAATTCTTGAACAAAAAAACATTTCTCGTAAACTATTTAAAACCCATGCAAATAAAATATTTAAAACCATAAAAATGAATATTCATTTAAATAATAATCATTGAGGTGAGTTAAATGACATTTCTTTGACCTCTATCAAATATTATTGTAATTTTTGTAAATTGCCAAAAATAAAAAAGCAAAAGATAAAATAAATTAATATTTTTATGCTAATATATACTATCTTTGTCAATGATTTATGCATCACTTTGAATTGGTTTTTTATTTCATTACTTTAATTCAATTCATTTCGAATTAATTATATATATATATATATATATATATATATATATATATATATATATATATATATATATTTTGCAAGATGCGGTATAAAAGGAGCCCACTGTTAATGACTTATGCAAGCCTTTATAGGATGAGCATTGTGATCAACCACAATGAAAATTCTCCAAGGGTGATATCTACTAATTCTGCCAAGTTCATTCCTTTGGGTCTGGCTTCATTGTATAGTAGACAAGGACAACAAGAATCCCGTTAATCCATTATTGTGCATCACAAATTAGATAATGAGACATTTAGCTACTTTAAGAGAGTCATAGTGACTATCATCATTTACCCACACATAGTTGAATTTCTTTACTTTGATATTGAGAGCACTCAGTAGAAACTGCAATATGTTAGCATCCTCTACGGCCATCACAATGCTTCGTGTTAATTAAATACAAACATTCCCCATTTTTGTACCTTTTCTAAGTCATTATTCCTTAGGACAATTCTTTTCCTAAAGTTATGAATCCCTTTTGTCAGCTTCCTTACTTAATTTTGCCACCAACCAATAGATGTTCACCATGGAAACATGGTGTGATTACGACTATAACTGATCATTGAAGGAACTCGCACATCTTGATTTTTAAGGTTCATCAAGCGCACATCAAATGTTGCAAAACATGTGGTGCTTTTCCAATCGCTTGGCCTTACCACTTGCTAAGCCATTTCTAGGGATAATAAGTTATTAAGCAAAAACTTTTACTCTTCCCATGGCCCTTATCGACATCTCTAAAGCACTTGGCTTTGCTATCAATTTCGACATAAAAACTCTAGTATTTAACTTGATATCGTTTAGATGATCATACAAAAAGGCACACTCTAACTAGTTTGTCCCATCTCTTAAGATTAGCTAACCCATGATCAAATTTGATTAACAGGGTATGATTCCCCTCTTCAACCATCAAAGCCCTCATTTAAATATTTTCTTCTACAACCAAGATCTATACCAATAAATACTCCATGTAGGCTCATATGCTACATTTTGTAGCAACTATTGCACCTTTCTTTTGTTTTGATGTGTTGCATTAAACTAATGGCTACGTATAGGTCACACACTTAATTATAATCCACTTTTGGGACTAGTTGATCCAACGAGTGAGTTGTTATGCACTCCTTAGTGGATTTCAACTTCCTTAACCATCATCTTGCCATCTTAATTTACTAACACCATTTATAAGATCTGGGTTTTTACATACTTGAACACCATAACCCTACTTTTTGTTCATACACATTGCCAGTTATGCTTACAAAAAAATGGTCCACTTGGTGCCTTGATTCATTGGTTAAGTCATCAAAGAAGTTAAGCCTTCGTACAAGTACAAACTATAAGAATAGGTGAACGGTATTGAGCCCCCAATGCTTTTAATCATTGTCATTACTTGATAAAACATTAATTGTGGCTCTAGCTATCTTTAGGGAAACTTTGAAGGGAACTTTCTATTAAATGATTTGATTAGTCTTTCACTCAAACACCAAAGAAAATGATAGATTTGCATGTTATTATTGCTATAGGCCTCCATCAGATTCTCCTGAGTTTTCGACCTACTCGTGAAAACTAGGGTATGAAACTCACACGAGGAGGGCAAATTCTAGCTTTAGAAGTTTTTTTATTTTTTTTAACATATTTATTTCTTAAAAATAATTTTATGTTCGAACAAATCCTTGATTATATGTATATATTGTTTTTAATAAGTTAAAGGAAAAAATAAAAAATTAAAATGAGACATTGTAATTTTTTTGTTGATTGATTCACATTAGAACCAACGACCACCACTTATCAAGGTTAAAAAAAGCACCACAAAGAAAAGGTTACAAATAAAGGTTTTTCCGTACAGTTCACCACCAACCTGCCAGCTTTTGCAAGTTCAACTATAATGTAGGCTTTTGTAACCCCAACTCATTTTTTTATGAGATCATACAAAACATGTGCTTTTGTAAATGTTGAGCCACTCAACCTTAAAGAAAAAGATAAATACAGCAAGATGAAAAACTTTTGATAAATTCGAACAACTTGTTATACTTCTTGATTAATGGATAAAAGCATAATAAGTTTAAATTAAAGAAGAAAAAATATTATTTGATGGTTTAGAGGTGCAAGGATTAGGTTTAAAACTTTAACTATTTTAGAAGAAGCCATTGTTTCTTCTAATAGAATTTATACCAGTACAATATGAAGCAACACTTTGTTCAGATCTTAAAAATTGATTCAAATTCATTATTATTTCCATTTGTAATGGTTAGGTATTTATATAAAATATTTTTGTTATAATCACTAAATAATGTAAAAAGCTATTTTAATAGATGCAAGAAAATATCTTAAAAAATTTGTAAATATAACATTTGAAAATAGCCAACTCAATGGCTAAACAATTAGCCACAATGTCGGGTGGTTCAGGCCCGATGAATCCGATCGTAGACAATAAAGACTATTAGAACTAATGCTGAATAAGTGGATGAGTTATGGATTGTCCAATCAAGATGGATTTGATCTTGGCCATCCAATCATGTCAGATGAGATATTGATTGTTCGATTTAATGATAATAAAGTCAGAGTTGATCCTTGTCATAGGACTCAAACATGATAATTATGAACATGATTCATGAATAACATATAAGGAGTTCAAGGAATCCAATAAGTTAGGATATAGTTGCAATCATGAAATCTAGAGATAAATTTAAGAAATCAATAGAATCAGCAATCATCATTAGATTTAAAAGATTGAATTGGATTGTAGGATGAGTGATCATGTCAAACAAATAAAGTGGAGGCAAGCTCCACTGTTTGATTGTGAAGGAACAAGATTGGATGGTGCTGAGTAGTCCCATTTTTGGGTATGCAGGTAGACACAAGCTATTTACTCCCACATCGTACGAAAGAATAAGAACTTGTGCTTTATAATAATTCTTGTAAAGGTATTATGTAGAGCCAAATTACAACTAGCTTACACTTTGTGTGCTCAAGAATTCATCACCTAGGCATACTTGTAACATACAAGTTTATATAGGTTAACTCATATGTATATAAGTTCATGTGTTGCCCAACTCGATCCAATGCTCTTCACCATTTACTTATCCAATTCATCATTAGGAAGAATGGGCTCGACCCAGTTTGGTGTTGATTGGTACTTTACCTTAGGCTAGCTTGTGCATGCTTCGTTGGGATTGCACTTGAACTAAAGTTTAATGTAATAGAAATTATTTTATTTAAATTATTAAAAATTTTACATAATTAAATTTTTTAAATTTAATTAAGGTTCGGCAAATAAACAAACATGGAATTTGATAATGCTGGAGTATAACTAAAAAAGACTCGTGTGATTGAAAATTGGAATTCTACTCGGTAGCTAAATTAAGGAAATGGTTGAAGAATTAGATGCTTATATTACGTTTATTTTATTTTCTTGTATTACTACCAATGATAATTCTCCTCTCACCTGACCTTTATATTATTTTGATATGATTAAACTATATTTCTTCAAT
Source organism: Vanilla planifolia (assembly GCA_023846275.1). Taxonomy (NCBI): domain Eukaryota; kingdom Viridiplantae; phylum Streptophyta; class Magnoliopsida; order Asparagales; family Orchidaceae; genus Vanilla; species Vanilla planifolia. The sequence goes on from JAIUJO010000184.1 coordinate 567,297, forward strand.
TAAACTCATTTCAAATTTGTTATACATTTATTTAATGTGTAAAGAATAATTTATTTATTTTTATTTAAATTTATTATAAATATTGATAGACTAATGTCATTAAGATATATCTAATTAAATATTTATTTTTATATTTTAAATATTTATTTCCTATATTTTTTACTTACTTTATGACATATTTTTATTTGTAATAGGTTTAATAATCAATGAGGATATAATGCATTTCTTTAGTATCTCTAAATAAAACTTTCTTATGCAATTTATCTAATTTCTTCAAATTTTTTTACTTTCTTTTGTTAAATATTATGAAACTCTAGTTCAACTTTTTTTATTACATCCACATTAATTTAATGTGATGAAATTATATTTCTTTAATTAACATCATTTCAACCTTAAAATTTATGTACTTGATATCAAAATAATAATTTATGTTTAATTTTTTTTATAACCAATAATAAATAAAAATTAGGTCATATTGAGATGAATCAAGCATCATTATATTCAACTTGATAAGTTTCATTCAGCAAAATATTCATTCTTTTATTTTTTAAATATTTTTTTATTGCATTGGGTTGCTTGATTTGATATTATTAATTTGTGTATGATTTGATGATAAAAGATGTTACACTCGATCACCTTAATATCATGTAATGTAAATTTGCAGTACAATTTTATCTAATTTGTTCAAAATTTTTTATTTTATTTTGATACATTACCATTAGATATAATTCTCTTATCATTTGTCTTTTACATGTATTTGATTTAGTTAAATTATACTTCTTAAATTTATCTTATTTTAGCTTCACTATATATTAACTAGATATTTAAATAATAAATTATTATTGCCCAATTTATTGGTAGTTAATAGAAATTCTAAATGACGTCAAATATAAATGAAATAGATATCATTATACTAATGTTTAAACCTCTATCAATTTAAATATTTATTTATTTAATATTTTTTAAATATTTATTTTTTAGGATTTTAATAAGCTTTAAGAGTAATTTTGATTTGTACATAACATTAATATAAAGAACATTACACTTGATTCTATTAGTTCCATTGAATGCTACTTTCCTATATAATTTGTCATTTACTCAAATATTTACCATTGATTTGGTATTATTATGATTTAACTCTAATTCTACTCTAATTTGACCTTAATATTTCTTTGATTTATTTATATTACAATGCTTCAATTTTTCTCTTTTTAGTCTTATTATATATTTGTTTAATATTAAAATAATAATTTATCACTATTTATTCTTATTTACTTTGGTTGTTCAAAGTAATTCGAAATGAGACTTGAGCAAAATAAAATAAACATAAGTGGACTCATCTCGATGGGCCTTATCCATGTTAATATTTTATTTTTTTATTTTTTAAATATTTTTTCATTTAGGGTGTAGGCATATTTTACTAGGTATTTTTATTCATATAAATTTTAATGATTAAGGATATTACATTTGATCTCCTTAGTGCCATGGAATGTATCTTTATAAATATTTGTATCATTTCCTCTCATTTTAAGTATTGAATATCTTATATTATAATGTAACTCTAAATTTTCTCTTCTTTAACATTTACAAGACTTTAATTTTATAATATTATATTACCCAATTTATCACATTTTAATTTTTTAATATATTTACTTATTATTAAAATAAGAATTTATTACTATTTATTCTTATTTATTTTTTTAATTCTTATTAATCCAAAAGGAGGTTCAATTGAGATGAAGCAAACATTTCATAATATATTATATTGCCATGGCCGCTATCCTCCATATCATGGAATGCAACATTCTTACAAAATTTACCTTATTTTTTAAATTTTTTTTACTTTTATTTTATTATATTAGTAAGTAATACTAAATCTCTTATTATATAACTATTCATTATTTTGATTTTATTATTTTATTTTTTTAAAATTTATCATATTTTAACTTTTTGACATAAATTTATGTATAATTAAAAAAATAATTTCTTGTGATTTATGCTTATTCACTTTGGTAATTTTTTGTAATTTTGAAAGAGCTTCGATCAATGTAAAATTCGAATTAGAAGCTAGGTGCGATCAAGATGACACAATAACAGGAAATTCTAATTCTCCTATCATGTGACCCACACATTAATTCGAATTAAATAAATTAATTTGCTTTAATTAATTTTATTTTAGCATTAATAAATATTTAGATTATATTAAAATAATTATCTATTATTATTTGTTTTTATTTAATTTTTATTTACTTTTTATATATTTTTAAAATTTGCAATAATTAGAAGCTAGGTGCAATCAAGATGACACAAAAGTCTTTTGGCTCTTCTCCATGAGCTTTATCTAACTAATTATTCATTTTTACATTTAAAATATTTTTTATTCAATGAATTTGGCATGCGCTATAAGGCATTTAGATTCGAACATAATTTAATGTCCAAGGAAGTTGCACTCTACCTTTTACATATCTTGGATTGTAAGTTTTCTAAACAATTTATCTTGATTTAGATTTAATATATATTTAATTTATATTAAAAATAATTATTTATTATATTTTTCTTAAGTTACTTTTGTAAATCACAAATATTCAAAACATTGTTAGATTAAGATGAAATTAACATCATTGGACAATCCTCAAAAGCTTTATCCTTTTAATAAACACTTTTATATTTTCAATATTTTTTTATTAAGGTTTTGGCACATTTTATGAGACATCTTGATTTCTATCTAATTTAATAATTGAGGATGTTACACTCAATTATCTTTATAAATATCAATGCAATGTTTCTATATAATTTATCTTGCTTATTTAAAGTTTTTTGCTTTGATTTGTTCGTATCACTATGTAACCCTAAAACTAATCTCAAATGACAGTACACTACACTGATTTTGTTATATTATATTGTATTGATTTTTTGTTTTTTAGCTTTAAAATATATCTACATAATATAAAATATAAAATTTATTTTTATTTCTTCTTATTTACTATATTAATTTCGAAAGATGTTTGATCGATATTAGAAAATATTAATAGAGTTGTCTGAACATGCTCTATTCAACTAAATATTTTTTTAATTTGTTAATTTTTTTTCAAAAGCTTTGCAATATTTTACCACATATTTCAATTAAAACAAGGCTTGTTGAGTGAGGAAGTTGTATTCGATCTCCTAAGCATATTGAAATACAACTCTTTGTTATAGTTTATCGCATTTATTCAAAAATGTTTCTTGAATGGTTAAGTTATTATGAAAGTCCACCTCTATATTTATGATCTTTACATCACTATAAGTTGCTGATATTATATTACTTTAATTTATCTCATTTTCCTTTTAATATGTATTTACTTCATATTAAAATAATAATTTATTATTATTATTTTAACTTAATTACTTTGGCAAACATAATTGTTCCAAATAGGATCCAATTGACATAAAACAAAGACCCTTGAACTCATATCCAAAAGCTCTAATGAGTCAAATTATTTTTTTATTTTTAAATATTTTATATATTTAGAGTTTGGCACATTTTATCAAATATTTTATTTTTCTCTACATTTGATGATCAAGGATATTATGCTTGATCTCCTTAGTGTCATGGAATATGACTTTTTCTTATAATTTATCTCATTTTTTTCAAATATTTTTGTCTAATTTTATTATATTATTCTGTAACTCAAGATCACTTCACAAGTGACTTTTATATTGCTTATATTTCATTTTGTTACATTACTTTAATTTATCTTATTCTAGTATTAACTTTTATTTATTTAATATTAAAATTATAATTTTTTATAGATTAACATATTTCTTTTAGTGAATCATAACAATTTTACAAATGGTCTAATAAAAAGAACTAATGTTATTAGACTTAACGTGAGAAACTCTACTAAAGTAAATGTTGATTATTATAATGTTTTAATCTTTTAGCTTCCTTGATTTTGGTATGCTTTATGATTCATTTTTTTTTTGAAACTATTGTGATCATCATGGATGCTTCATTAATCCATCAAAATTTAGCTTGCATTGTAATTTATCAGTGCACTTCAAAGTCTTTGTACTAATTTAGTTAATTACTATATAACTCTAAACCTCCTCTCATATAATCTTTCCATGACTTTGATTTTATTGTAAAAATATTGATCAATTTGTCTCATTTCAAATTTAATATACATTTATTTAGAATTAAAATAATAATGTATTATTATTGTTATTGAATATTTTTTTGGTAGGTTGTTAAAATTTGAAATAGTGTTCGATGGAGGAAAAATTAGAATTATTTAACTCATCTTAATGAGCTCTATCCATTTAAATATTCATTTTTAGTTTTTTAGGTATTTTAAATTCTAAGGTTTTGGTATACCTAATGAGATGTTTTAATTTGCACTAGATTTGCCTATTGTAAATGTCACACTCGAACTCCTTAGTATTTTGGAATACAATATTGTTTTGTAATTTTTCTTTTTAACAACTTTTTTCTTTTTTTTATTATATTATAATGTAATTCTAAATCTCCTTCTATGTGTTAGTTAAATTACTTTGATTTAATAATGTTTTATTATTTAATTTATTACATTTTAACGTATATTTTCTAAAAATTAAAATAATATTTTTTTATTATTTGTCCTTATTTACTTTTGTAATTCGTAGTAATTTTAAAGAGTTTAGATCGAGAAAAAACATGTATCATTGGACTCATCTCGACTAGTGTATCAAATTAAATATTCATTTTTACAATTTTTTAAAAGATTATTTTCATTGTTATAGTATGTTTTACAAGATTTTTTTATTTCTACTTGATTTGATGATAAAGGATCCTACAACTTAACTCCTTAGTGTCTTAGAATTCAACTTTGATTTGGTTATAATATTGTGAAAAACAACTTGTCATCTTATATAACCATTATACTTCCTTGATTTGGTTATATTATATTGCTTAATTTAATTTTAGTTTGGTATTAAAAATTATTTACCAAATATTAAAATCATTGTTAGTTTTTATTTATGATTATTTACATTGGTTATTTGTTGTGAATCACTATAAGATCTGATCAAGACAAATAAAAGTTGTTATGCTCATCTCGATGAGATCCATCCAATTAAAAATTTATGTTTATATTCATAAATATTTTATTTTCAATGGATTTTGTATTCTTGATGAGGCATTCCAGTTCAAGCATAACTTCACCATCAAGGATTTCACACTTAGTCTTGAAAATATCTTAGAATGTTGTTATCCTATATAATTTATCTCATTTTAATTTTTTTGTATATTTACTTAATATATTAATAATAATTTATTATTTTTTATTTTGTAAATTCAAAAAAATTAAACAAGGTTAGACTTAGACAAAATAAACATTTTGGAATCATCCCAATGAGCTATATCCATTAGATTTTCTTTTTTATATTTGTTTTATTATTTAATTTTCTAGGGTTTTGGCACAATTTAGCGGGCATTTTGACCTAAATTGATGATTGAGCATGTCAATCTCGATCATCTTTATTAATTGCAATGCATTATTCTAATAACATTTATCATATTTATTCAATCGTTTCACTTTGATATTGTAATATTACATTATATCTTAAAATATCAACTTGTGTAAAATTTACAACACTTGATTTGGTTAAATTACATTTCTTCCATTTTTCTTATATCAATTTTAATATATATATTTAATTAATGTTAAAATTAATTATTTTTTGTTTTTATTTACTTTGCTAATTTGTAGTAATTCAAAACAATGTTCAATCGAGACAAAACGAACTTCATTAAGCATGTACCAATGAGTTCTACCCAATTAAATATTTTTTTTCACATTTCTAAATATTAATTTTTCAAAGTTTTGTCAGGCTTTGTGATATGTTTATATTCAAGCCTAATTTTATGATATAGGATATTGTTCTTGATTCCTTTAGTATCTTGCTGCATAATGTTCCTATGTAATTTGTCTACTTTTAGATATAATATAATTTTTTGATATTAAAATATAAATTTATGATTATTAATGTTTAACTAAAAAAGTATTTCTTTTTTGTAATATAAATTTATTATTTTTAATTTACAAGACATTTTAATTGATAATTGATTTGATGATTAAGAAAGTCACTATATATTTTCTTGAATGTTTTGCTTTATTTTGGCTTCATTACTATGTGACATTAAATGCCCTCTCATGTGCTTTTACATCACTTTGATTTGGTTATGTTATATTGCTTCAATTTATCTTATTTTTGCTTTGATATATTTTTATTTATTATTAAAATAATAATTTGCAATTATTTATGGTTATTTAGGTTGGTAATTCATAATAATTCTAAATGAGCATAATAAGGACAAAACAAATGTTGTTGGGCACAACTTATGGGGTATTATCAAATTCTCTAATTATTTTTTATATTTTAAATATTTAATTTCTTAAGAATTTGGCTATTATACTTGATTTGGTAAACGAGGATGCTACACTTAATCTCTTTAGCATCTTGCAATGTAATTTTTCTAAACAATTTACCACTTTTCTTCAAAAAAGAATTTTGGATTAGTTATATTAAAATTAGCTCTATACCTCATCTCATGTAGACATTAAAAGTCATTGATTTGTTGGTATTACACTACTTCAATTTATTTTGTTTTAGATTTAATATATATTTACATAACATTTAGATATAATTTATTATTAATTTAGCTTATTTATTTTGGTAATTCTTTGTATTCCAAACACTATCCAATCGAGATGAAACAAAAATTAATACTCTTCTTAATGTATTCTACTAATTAAATATATATTTTAATATTTCAAAATATTTTATTTTCTGATGGTTTTGTTTTGTTTTATGAGGCATTTTGATTCTTACTATTGTAATGATAGATGATATTAAATTTAATTTTTTTTGTATCTTGGAATACAACATTGTTGTACAATTTAACTTATTTATTAAAACATTTATCATTAATTTTCTTATAATATTTTGCATCAATTTATCTTATTTTAGCTTCATTATACATTTACTTAATATTGAGAACATATGATCATTTTTATTTATTTAGTTTTATACTTCGTTGTTGTTACACATGAGGTTCGATCAACATAAAATAAACATCATTAAATTCACCTCAAGGAGCATTGTGAAATATAATATGCATTTTCACCCTTTTAAATATTTTATTTTATATGATTATGGTATTTTTTATGAGAAATGTCAAATTATAATTTATTTGATATTCAACAATGTTACACTAGAACTCTTTAGTACCATAAAACAGAGCTTTTCTTCACAATTTATCTCAGTTATTTAAATTATTTGCATTGACTTACATATATTTCTTTAGAATTCTAAATCTTATCTCATGTGTGATTTATGTGTCATGCATGTTGATATATTCAATCACTTCAATTTATCTTATTGCAATCTTATTAAATAATTATTTAATATTAAAATAATAAAATATTATTTATTTTTATTTTCTTTAATGATTTATACTAATTAAAAACTCATTTTTATTAAGATGAAATAAATATTATTGAACTCATAATATAAACCTCTATTTAATTAAAAATTAATTTATTTTTTAAACATTTTATTTTCTCAAGTTTTCCATGATTTATGAGACATTTTAATTTTTTATCAGTTTTGATAATTAAGGATGTTACACTTGATCTTCTTTGTCTCTTAGAATATAATCCTTTAATATAATTTCTCATTTCTTCGAAGTTTTTACTCTCATTCGATTATATTACTTTGTAACTATAAATCTCATCACACGTGGTATCTTTATCGCTTTATTTTTGTTAGTGTTATATTTTTTTAATTTATCTTATTTTAGCTTCAATATATATTTCTTTAATACAAAAATAATATATTTTATAATATTTATGATTATTAATTTTTTAATTTCTAGTAATTCTTCATAAGATACAATTGAAATGAAGGAAGGCTACTAGTCACATCTAGTGAAGCTATATTTAATTAAGAATTTATATTTATATTTTGCATCACTTCCTTTTTATTTTCTATGATTTTAAGACCCTTAAAAAAATATTTTTATTTATTCATTATGTAATAATCAATTATGTTACACCAAATCTTGTTAGTATCTTAAATTATATTTTTGTCACATAATTTATCTCACTCTAATTTTATCTTATTTCATCATATAGTTTTTCTCCAAATCTCCTCATATGTTACCATTATATTACTTTTATTTGGATATATTATATTGCTTCAAGTAATCTCGCTAAGGCTCTAATATATTTTTTCTTAATATTAATTTTTTTTTATTTCTTCTTATTTATTTTTGTAATTAATAGTAATTCCAAAAGAGGCCAAATAAAGAAAAAAAAATCATTGAACTGGTCACAATGAACTCCATCAAACTAAATGTAGATTTTTAATTTTTTTAAATATTCTACTTTTGTTGATTTTGTGAGGGTTACAACACATTATAGCTTGTACCTAACTTTATGATCGAGGAAGTTATAGTTGACCTCGTTAATATCTTGGAATGCACTAGTGCCATATAATTTACCTCAATTCATGAATTATTTTGCATTTATTTGGTCATGTTACTATGAAACTCTAATTATCTTCTCATGTGAGCTTTACATAACTTAGATCTGGTTATATTCTATTACTTCAAATTATCTTATTTAAACTTCATTATGCCTATACTTAATGTTAATATAATAATTTGTTATTATTTATGGTTAATTTCTTTAGCAATTCATAATAACTTTAAATAATTTTTTTTGACAAAATAAATGTGATTGAACTCATCTAGATGAATTCCAACCACTTAAACTTTTGGTATACTTTATGAGAAATTTCAATTCATACTTGCTATGACAATTGACAATGTTACACTTGATCTTCAAAATATTTTCGAATGTAAGTTTCTCATAGAGTTTATCTCATTTCTTTAAATTTTATAATTTTATTTAGTTATATTAGCTTCAATTTATATTATTTTAGTCTTGAGATACATAATGACTTAATATAAAATTAATAATTTATTTATTTTTTTTATTTTGTAATTTTTAATATTTTTGAACTTGGTGGGATTGAGTTGAAACAAACTTCATTGGACTCATTTGAGTGAGCTCTATCTAATTAAATTTTTTTTAAATTCTTAAATATTTTATTTTTTATGAATTTTGGCAAGTTATATTAGATCTTCTAATAATCTTGGAAAGTAATTTTCATATACAATTTATATTAGTTGTTTGAATTTTATAATTTTATTTGGTTAAATGACATAACTTCAATATGTCATGTTTTAGTTTTAAACTACATATGTTCTTAATATAAAATAATAATTTATTATTATTTATGATTTTAATCTTTGTAATCCAAAATAATTCAAAATTAAGTCCACTCGAGATCAAATAGGCCTCATTTGACTCTTCTAAACATGCTCTATCCAATCAAATCTATATTTTTAAAATTTTTAAATATTTTATTTTCTAAGAATTTTGGTAGGTTTATGAGACATTCTAATTTGTACTAGATTTTATGATTGAAAAGGCATCATCAAATGACTCTCAACAATGAATACCATGGTTGTCACTTTGATGAAGAATAGAACTAAAAGTGATGTCATGTGAATTATAGATTCTTTTAAACCATCCATTTTATGAATGCAAGTTGAAACTTCAAGATGTAGCTAAGGGGATGCTTTCTTAGGTGTAATGTGACCTATCACCTATTGCAAAAGCTTAAAATCTTTAGCTCAGATCTCAGTCCCCATTTGAAACTAATAGTTGGCATGCTATGCCATGGCATCATATGATGGGTTGAGTGATGGTCGACAATCAATGTAGTAAAGGTTGTATGTCATCATGTGTTGCTGCATTGGCCAGTTTTAACTGATGCTGTAATTTGAAAAGTAAAATGCCCTCCCAAACCCAACTACTTGCTAAATGGTGTGAAATTATTACCACATGTTAACTGAGGCTACAATTGAGTTTAAACATATCAATAAATAAGGTTACCCTTAATAATAAAGAGTAAAGTAAGACCAACCTAGTGCGGAAATTAGATAACCGAAAGTCTAACGTGTTGTCTAGAGAAGCATCCAAACTAATAGATCAGGATCATGTCCACTATAGAGGGCACTATAGAGGGTGAGTGCCTAATTTAGTTAATATACTTCATCTATATGAGGCACTATAAATGAGTCTGGTAGTTTGGGAATTCAACAAAAATTTGGTGGTAAATTCCATGAATGGCTAAGTAGTTTTAAGAGATGGATAGACAATAAGCACTGTGATGGCAAAATGAAAAGACTTTGAAAATAAATTCAAATGGTGCCTAACATTGTTAGGAAAGAAGTAGATGGGAGTTGATGATGCACCTCAGCTAGAAGTAGAATGATTCTAGATGGTTTGTTGCATAGGTTGAAGAGTATGCTACTTGAGCCATCACGATGATAGAAGCTCGAGCAGATGTTTCCCATGAAAAAATGATTGACATCATGAGTGACTATGCTAGCCCCATTGAGGCATACCATCATGGCACCCTGTGCATTAGAGACACTTATGGGCACTCCATCTGACCATCTCAAAACACAGACTAGGTAGTCTGGCATGCTTATGATTAATGATGGAGCAAGCCTGAAAGGTTCAAGGAAGCTGATTGACAGGATTATGATTTGAGGTGTGGGCCATCAATTAACCTAGATCTTCTACAAAGGGTTCAAGTTAGATGATGGTTATAAAAATGCAAAAGATAATAAAGTATGCCTGAGCAAGCCAAAGCCAGTGAAAAATCTACGAAAGGCCAAAAGAGATACTGATATGCAAATCATTCATCTTACTTGGTTATAAGGAAGAAAGGTTAATCAAACCATCTAGTGGATAGTTCCACAAAATGTTTCTCTCAATGTGCTAGAGACACTTTAAAAGTTTTATTTGGTAAAATCAACGATAAGGGACATTCGGGGTATAATTTTCTTAGCCTATTCTCAAACTTTAAATAAGTTGGAAGGCTCAGCTGCTTTCATTAGTTACGCAAATGAATCTAGGCTCAAATCGGCCATTTTTTATGAGTAGAACTAGTGATGCTAGATGAACAAAACGTTTGATTATAGTGTCCAACGAAATGTTAACCTAGAGCCTAAAAAGAGCATTGGTTCATTAAGACCGCAAGATAATTGTCATAAAAGCTGAGATGTACTAAGTACGCAACAAATCACCTGTCAAATTAACTAAAGAAAAAAATGGTTGGAACTTAAGTTTGCATCCATACCTAGTTATTTGTATAATGCAATGCCCTGACGAGAAAGAGGATATAATGATCGCTACAAGATGTAAGACAAGCTATGTGCAGTGTTCATTAGTTATGATCTTTGTGGTAGTGCCAAATGTTCAACTGATGACTTTAATGGCTAAATAAGGGAAAGATTCCATATGAATGACACTTGCAAATGGGTTTGCCAAACCTATGATATAATGGAATCCCATTATAGACTATAATTTTGAATGAGCTTCAAGAGGGAGTCAAGTTAAATTTCTTCAACTAGGATGTGCTCATTGATGGCAATGTCAAGTGGTCAAGAGAAATTGGTAGGGCCTTGGGTAGTGCTATCTTTTCCACTTAATAGCCTATCAACCATGGAAATGGCTTCATTAAAGGCACGTGCAATTTCATAAGAGAACATCACATGTTGAGTAATCCTTAGTGATACCCCAATGAAAATTTAAAATCTAGATGGTGTAGTGCCTTCCATGCTTGATCATACTCATGACAACATCAGGTCTCCAATGTGAAAAAAAGGTGGTTGATGAAGTAATGTAAGGATGGGAAGTCAGCAAAATTGAATAATATCTTTAGCAAAACGATTTGTTTTGAGGGTTGGGCATGAGGGTCCAAGTCTTGAACCCATCAGGCATTGGTGGACAACTCAAGCTACTCACACGATCAAACTGTGTTGACACATGTCATTTGGGGATGAATTGAGTGTAACCACTATGGGTGCCTTCCCTCAATGTTGAAAAATCAACTAAAAATTAGTACTAACAATTGGAATCTTATTATTTCATTAAAACAAAGAATAGTAATGATTCTCAAGGGTGCTAAAAATGTGATTTTTATCCATCGCTCTAAATGGCAAAGTGAAGAAATTCAACCATGCATAGGTCAGTAATGTGAGTAGTTATGACCCACTTAAGGTAGATAAATACCTTGTTATCTAATTAAAGATGTGCGTGAATGGACTAATGAGATTCCTACTTTTTTTATCCAATATCTAATCAGACCTCAACCAAAGAAATTAGCTTGATAAAATCAGTGAGGAACGAAGACCTTATTAATGTCTACTCTAATTCAAATTTGTGAAATGACTTGAGAGATTTACTATAAGTTGGAGTTGGCATGTTGATAGAATTGAAATACCACTACTTTTAAGGTAATTTTACTTAATCTATAAGATGGAGGTAGGGCTCAGCCCTACTTTTTTTCTCCAAGTGTTGCCTTAATGGATCAAAATCAATGTAAAAGCCATCATCTATTGGTAGTTTGTCTTGGGTGACACATTTATTAAAAGTAACAATGGTGACTTAAGATGAGCTTAATGAGTACAAAAATCTCATATGGAACAAAAGTATTAAAGGTCATTTGATTCTAAGTTCTACTATGAATATGAACAGTGAAATTGTGGCCTATCGATCCTTTATGGTTTTAGAATTTGAGCTAGTGATGTAAGAAAAATTTTCAAAGAGATAACTAGCTTGTGATTGCCAAGATTCATAGTAACATTGTTTCTTGATCCTTCAATGTTGATTCTTCCCATCATTATCAAGTAGAATTCATTAATAATTGGATTGTTCTCCCTCACATTGGGAAAATGAGTTGGGCTTAGATTATCATGAGATAAGTTACACTTGTCCTACTAATCAAGGTGTCATGATTGTAATTCAACCTAGTGCAAGACGAACCATTGATTCACACAATTAGCCATTATGCTTGGTTGAAGACCTAGTGATGTGAAGTTATCATTTTTGGGATTCTAATTAAAAGCCTATGAGTGAAAATCTATACTAAGATGCGCTACCTAGACCTATCTTTTGCCTATTGATTAATAATAGGAACTTTGCACCAAAATGGAATATGACCATGAGCACTCTTAATTTCATAGATAGTTGGATGCCAAGGACACCATAAGAAATGGCAATTAAGTATGAATGGCGACTAGAAAACTTGCTTAGTAAATAATATTTGGATAGTGTATTATAAGTGGTAGAGTATCCTTATGTAGTGATCCACTGAGTAACAACCCTATGTCACAACAAATTCATCCCCTTGAAGACCTAGCCACCATGAAAGTTTCAAAACACAACTTGCTTGCTACTTAGCTTGCACAGCCTGCTACACCAGCCAAATTTATTGTGATACTTTTTGTGATACTTATAGCAATACTTCATGCAGTACTTCATGTGATACTTCATGCGATACTTCATGCAATATTTCATGCGGTACACTATGTGGTGTTTTGAGATTCTTGTCCTACCACTTATAGGCTTGCTAGTGTGCAAAGTTGGGATGCCTCACACTACTCGGCACAAAAGTTAGATAATGTAATATAAGAATTGTAGAACTTTACCTTCTCCATAAATTATCACGATCCACTGACATCAAACCCTATGTCATAGTAGATTTGTCGCTATAAACCAAAAGGCATGATATTAGTTTCAAAAAGTTTGCTTGCTTACTCACATACATTGCTAATACGGTACGTATATTCGTTCTATGTGGATGACAAAATGTGTCAATGCTTGTGCCTATGTGGGAATGAAAGCAGAGCCACACTATTAGAAGAATTTCCTTATTTCTTAAAAAAAATTTCATGATATGCAATCCACAAGGGGTAATATGGGGTGTAGTGTGACCCATAGAGAAGTTGAAGTTGGATTATTTAATAAGAACTAGGGTTTGTGCATGTTGGGCTATCACCCTATCTATATGTTATAATAGTTACGTGCATGGTAAAGCACTATATTTGTATTCAATAACTAGTATATATGCACCCCATAGTATCTTGAGTGCATTACGACATCCTATGGGTGTAATTATTGGGGCCCATATAGTGTAGCCATTTTTAGTGCTTTGTGTAATCATTAAGGGGAATCCAACAAGAAGCCAACTCATCAAGGCCATCAGAATTCCCATTAGATAATATTAGAGAGTTGAAGCAAGTAGTACCAACAATTCAAATGTTCCATTGAAAATGCATTAGAATTGAGTACCTTATCCACATGTGGTTGTTGATTCTTGTCAAGCCAAAGATGGCGCAATGATAGAGATGCAAATTTAACTATTTGAGAATTTGTAGCATGGATATTCATTGTGATCTAATGAGAAGATCAAAATTTGAAGTGACGACCCTACATTTAATCCTACAAGGTGTGAAGCAATCTTTTAAAAAGCTACTAGAGCAGAATTGTTTCACAATATTGCACTCCCAAAAAATCTTTTACCAGTAATAAAAATAGGTCTACCCTTATCATTCTGACTAATAGTTCTAATTCAAACACTATGATCTTCTTACATAGCTACATAATAATTTAGATTAAGCCATATCATTGGGGGAGGAATATAATAAAAAGAAATAGGCCATTAAGTTTGCTAGAGCTCTCCTATTAAACGAGATAAGAGACTTGAAATAAACAACATCAATAAATTGATATTTCTTTGAAGTATAGGTGAGTTGAGATCCTTTTTTGCATGTGCTTGTAGATTTTTGTTAATTCAAAGATTAAATAATACAAAATTTTTGAAATCGATTGTATGAGACATAATGACATCCACATATAGATGTACGTCTAGTTCAGATTCTCAAATAATTATGCAACATCCAAATAATTCAGAACATTGAGCATGAAATTCTCATTTATGAAGCTGCTTGGCCACAACTCTTTAGCACTATGGTGCTCCTACAAAAACTATTGCACACCTTCAATTAGATTAGAACACCATGGATATAGCTTCAGTATCTCAATCACTCTTGCATGAAGTCAAGAGTGAGATAGAAGCAGATTTTGCACAAATTTCCACAACTATGTTCTAACCCAAGGTTGCACCCTCACTTTCCAAACAATTACAACCTCCTTTCTAACAACATTCTGGCATATATATGTGCCATGGTAGATAATCGTTAAGTCTAGCACTATATCCTCGCAAACTTTGAAGCACAAGACATCATTTTTGTTTGATTTTGATGATAGAATACATAAAATCTGATCTATCAGATCATGTGCAAATAGGTTTTCTATCTTATTGTGATCCCACACATCAAGTTACATTGCAAGCTCCATTACAAGTGTCGAATGGTCCATGTTTATGCTAAGATTGGTTGGCTACGATGAAATATGAAATATGTCAAGGCAATTATCTAAAGAGAATGAGACAAAATGACCCACAATAATCCTCCAGACCATATTATTTATTATCAAAGGACCCATATTACTAAGGAACTTACACATATGAGAAGCACCAAGAATGCAAATAGAAAGTATTACTTATTAAAATGTACTTTAACCAATTGGACTAACCCTATAAATAATCTTCCTAAGCCATCACCCACCTGCAATGTCTTTTAGTCATTGTTATCTACCTTGTTGACAAAATACAAACTCTAAGAACCCTAACTTTCTTAAGAAGAGTAACAAATTTCTGTTATGCATAATATAATGTGTTCCTAACATTTAAGGAACCCCTTAAGATTTGGTGTATCAATTTCTTCAATTCTATAATAGTGTCACTCAAAATTAAGGAATGGGTAAAGTACCACATAAGAATAATAGCTAACATTGAGTTAATCATGGTATTTTGTTGTAGCATTAGTAATGACTTAATCAACTATATTGAGACACAATTTTCAACTTGATTAATGATAAAATTATAGCATTCTTGTCTAATTAGTTTCTACAATTGGTATACCTAGATATTTGAATTGAGAAACTTCAGCTATGTGTAATGTTTTAGCTATCATCTTCCTTCGCTTGGGATCCTTCCCTTTGCTAAGTAATATTTTGGATTCATTATGATTAACCACCTAACCTGAGTATTTCTCATAGTGCTCCATAATTTATCAAATGGATATCGATACAATCTAAGTTGTAGATGTGTAAATCATGATGTCATTAGTATATTGAATGTGTGTAATTACTAGAAGGAAAGAGCTAATCTTGAACCTAATTAAGTTAGAATGCTCAAGCTAGTACTAAATAAGTCATGAGAGATACTTACATAGTAGTAAAAAGGTATAACTATAACAAACATCCCCACCTATGATTCCTAGTTACTTCAATCCACTATACATAGACACCATTAAACATAATAAAAAAATCTACACATAGGGATACAAACCTTAATCCAAAATCTTTGGGTCCTATGGGGGCTATGGTCATAAAAATGAAGCTTAAAGGAATTGAAGGAAGAGCCCAAGCAGCAGTGGAGCCGACACCTCAATTTCACCCAACATGGGGAAGTTTACAAGGTCCAAACATTCCAAGTATTAATACATTAAGAACTTTTCCTTATTTTATCTATGGTGGTTCATGGCCATTCTTGGTGGTGCAATTTTTTTGGTTAATTCTTTTATATAAGACCTCTCCTTATACACACCATCAATCCTACTAATTGAATAGTATAAATAAGTGTTAAGATCATCGTGATGTAGATAGTTTCCACAGGTTACTTAATAAGAAGTCCACTGGATATTATCACCTAGGGGAAGGACAATTTATAACATGGTTTTCATAAGTGAATACCTGAAAGGATCATTGAAAAGACCTATAAATGATCAAGTGATATGCGCAACCTATTGGGGGTGTGATGACCATTTGATATCACGTCCTTTAATCATGCATATTCTTGCTTCCACATTAAACTCAATGCTATAGGGGATAGACAAAAGCCTATAGGTGTGGTCAAGCACCAACAGAGAGAAAATGTTAAGCTGGCAATGAGTCTATTGTCCATTTCAAATTCTAGTAGGGAATGGTAATCAAATAGAAAACAACTATCTACAATGCATACCTTGACACTTGCATCAATGAAGAACATAACAAAATTTAATACGTGTTGTCAATTGTACAATCCTCTCAACAAAAAATTCTTAAATTTAAGTTGAACCCAAGGATGTAAGCCAACGACATGCATGCAAGTGTGTCATGTGATATCTCACTCCTTATGGAAAGTAGGAATCACAATTTTAGGTCTTCACCACTATTTGGAGGCAACTGATAGCACTTCATACAATATATTGGCGTGTTCAGGCATTGGAATATTGCTGATTAAGGATTTGATAAGTGGTGGATGCCACTGAGTGTTGGGTCATTGACCAGTACAAAATGTTTTGCAACATGGTAGGAAGATGCTCCTTAGAAATACAACTCAAAGCTCCACAGAATATAATCATGATCTCATCTTAGGTGAAGCTACCCATAGAATTTAGGCATATAAATAAGAGGTAAAGCAACTTAAAAGGATTACCTTTATAACGACAAACAAAACAAAACTAGAGTGGCATCCTTAATGATGGATTAGGATCAAATCCTTTTGAAGGGGACACCAGGGACAGATAGAACCTCATTCGACTCTACTACTATAGAAGATGCTATCTACAAGTTCTGTTGTTCGGGAATGCCGCCTAAATTTTGGGGTAAATTCTATCCAAGGCAAAATAATTGTAAAAGTTTGATAGCAAACAAGTGCCACAAGGGAAAGATATAAATGACTTTGAAAAGTGAGTGAAAGAGTACTTCAAATTATCTCAAGGCAAGCTTATAGTGGCCACAATTCACTTCAACTTGATGTAGAATGCCATCAATTGGCTTGTTGCATGGCTCGAGGATGGGAATGTCTCAGTCTATCACAGTGGTAAATGATCTGGAGAACAACATCCATGGAGAAATCAATCTCATTGTTTGTCATAATGCCCACCCCATCAAGGCGTGCCATGGTAGCATAATGAGCATTGACAATGGCTAGTAGGCTCTACATCTGACACATATTGAAACACAAACCAAAGAGTTCAACATGCTTATGAGTCAAAAGGTGAGCAAGCCCTAAAGGCACTACGAAGCTGATTGATGGGATCTTTGTTACATGGGTGGAACGCTAACTGACCCAACTCTTTTATTAAGGTTTGGAGTGAGAGCCTCCCTATTGGAACACAAAAGATAGTGAACTATGCCTGAGTAGGATGAAAACTGAGCAAACTATTGTGGATGCTCGTAAAGATTCTCATATATAATTCATTCATCTGACATCGGTACAAAGGTGAGTGACTAATCGAGCCATCTAGTAGGTTATTCCCATCAATTTTTCCATCGGGATACTTAGAGCCATAATCAAAGTTCTTTTGGGTAAAGCCAATGATTACAGGCATTAGGAGCACAATGCCCTTAACCATTTCTCAATCTTTAAATAGGTAGGAAGTCAGCTACTTTAAGGAGTTGAGCCAAGAAATCTAGGCTCTAAGTGGAACATTTTTGTTAGATAGAACTAGCAATGTGGGATGAATCAAAAGTTGGGTTATAATGTCCAATTGTGCACTAACCTAGACCCTACAAAGGGTGTTGATCAATTAAGATAGATGGATGGTGGTAATGGAAATTGAAATCCCTTGAGGAATGTGTAACAACTGACCAGATAAATTAACTATTCTCTAAAATGGATGGTACTTATGAATGCAATGAACAGTTAGTCATCAGTGTAATGCAATCACTCGATGAGCAAGTGGGTACAAAGGTCATTATTAAAATTAAGGCAATAGCCCACGTAGAGCATCAACTGATGCAAATATTTGTGATAGTATAAAAATTCAAATGAGAACTTTGAAGGCTGAAGGAGGGAAAGGTTCCATGTGAATGGCACTTACACATGGGTTAGCAAACCTTAAGAGATGGGTGAGACACATCAAAGAGTGTCAATTGGCATAAGATTCAAAAGGAAGTGGAGTTAAAATTCTTGAGCCAAGATCTAGCAATCTATAGCAACATCAAGTGGTCTAAAGAAATCGATTGGGCAAGTCCAAAAGAGCTTCATTTTCTACATAAGATTCTATCGACCCTAGAAACAATTTAATCTGAGGTTGGGCCAAGTTGTTGAAAACATACCAATGGGTAAAGTAGTGCTTGATGTGCCTCTAAGAACCCTTGAATATATAGATGGTCAAGTGACTTTTACACTCACTTATACTTATTACCATATCAAGTCTCCTAGAAAACCATCCTCTTGTTGATGTAGTAATGCTGGCAAAGGAAGTTGACAAAATGGATCCACAACTTTTGGAAAAGAATTGGCTCAAAAGGTTAAGATAGGGGTACATGTCTAGTATCCATCGTTGTCAGTAGACTACATAGTTACTCGTGTGGCAAGAGAGGGCCAATGCATGTTGGCTAAGGAATGAATTAGGGGAGGCCCCTATAAGGGCCTTCCTTAGAAGTTCAACAATCAGCTCAAAATTGTCATGAACTTGAGGAATCTAATTGTTCAATTAAATTAAAACATTGCAATTATCCTTGAGGAAGCTTAATCCATCTGTTTTCTACTTAGTGCACTGAATGTCAATGTGATGAAATTCAACTAAGCATGGATAAATAATGAAAGTATCTAAAACACTCCTGAAGTAGCCAAATGGATTAATAAGATTCCAATTATCCCTTTCTACTATCCAAGGAAATTGTGACCAAGGGATCAAGCTTTACAAAATTAGTATAGAAAGAGTACCCTATTGACCTTGACTATAGTCATACTATGTGAAATGACTTAAGAGGTGTAAGATGCATGGGAGTCTGTGTATCGGTGAAATTGAAATACTGCTACTTTTAATGTTTATTTTACTTATTTAATGGGGCACCCAACTCCTCCTTCTGGTTCCATGCCTTGTCTCAATTTTTTGATCGAGGTAGAAGACATTATTAGGTAAGGCGTTTAGCTAGGGTAGAATAACTATTAAAAGTTAGCATAGATGTCCTGAGTTGGGCTTAAACAGAGAATAAATCTTATGAGGAATGAGAATGAATGAGCTTAGTTGACTCTTATTTTCAATAAAAAAACTATCTATGAAATTGTAGCTTATCAATCATTTAGGCTTTCAAAATTTTAGCTAAAGTTGTCAGAAAAGTTCCGAAATGAAGATTGGCTTGTAGCAACCAAGTATTCATAGTGACAATTCTTTTTGGTCCTCGATGTCAACTCTTTCTATCATTGTGAAGCAGAATTCACTATGTGTATGATTGCTCACCCAACAATAGAATACATAAGATTGGTTTTGACCACATGAGGTATGTTTGATTTGCCCCACTAACTAATGTGTCATGATAGTAATTCAAAGAAGTTTGAGATGTACCAATTATTTACACAATTGGTCATCACACTTGGTTTAAAGGCTAATGGTGTAAAGCCATAATGTGTAGGATTATGACTGAATACCTCTAAGTTAGAATCCTTGCTAAGATGTGATGCTTAGCTGCATCATTTGGTTTTTAGATGATATTAAGGGATTTTAATACCAAGTGAATGTGACCATGAGCTCACTTAATGTTCTAGAAGGTTGGATGGTGTAGGAATTGTAAAAAGTGTCATTAAGTATAAACAATGGGTAAAATACTTTACAAATGACTTATATTTGTCACGTCACATTGTAAGTGACAGACTGGCCTTGCAACCGTGATCCATTAAGATCCAACCCAATGTCATAGAACATTCATCCCTTCTAAGATATAGACGCCATAAAAGTTTTAAACAGCCCTTGGTCACTTGCTTAACTTTATTAGCATGCTCTACTTGCTCTACTAATTATAATACTTGTTGTGATACTTATGGTAATACTTGTTGTGATACTTTTTTGGTACATGTTGTGATAGTTATTCTTCGTATTGTACTTAGTAAGGTACTGCGTGATTCTTGTTGTGCCCTTTGGAGGCTTGTCATGTTGTAAGGTTGAAATTCCTCACATTGCCTATCAAAGAAATTGGATGGTGCAATGTGAGAATTATAGCACTTATATCTTGTTTAAAAAATGTTATGATCCATTATGATCTAGCCCTATGATGTAGTAGATTCATCCCCACAAACCAATAAATGTAGCATAGGTTTCAAAAATCTCACTAACTTGCTCACATCCATTATTTTAGTGATACCTATAATAGTTTTATGTGCATGACAAAAACTACAATGTTTTTTTTATCATATTTGTTAGTTATGATTGCTTGGGCATGAATGTAGAGCTACTCGATTAAGAGACTTGACTTCTTCCTAAATGAAATTATCACAATATGAAATTCATAAGAAAAATGTACCACATTGCAAGGGCTAAGGTGAAGTGGAAGATAAATGGTGTAATATGCTACAATGCTAGTACTTACTAGGATTTAGCTCTAGCAATGCATAGCTCTAGCTACATAAGCAGTAGTGCACTATGCTCTTGTGTGGCAATGCACTATGTGTGGACATGATAGCAAATTTGTGTGTGCCTTGTGGTATCATATGTGTAGCTTGTGGGACCCACAAAGTGAAAGTTTTTTTGGTAATTTTTGGTTATGTTGTTTATTAGTCCTTAGATAAGGTGCTACCCCTTTAGGAGACTTGCATTGTCCCTTAAGGGAATTATCATAATATGCTATCTAAAATGTCTAATATGTTGCATGATGTGACCCATGGAGAAGCATAAGTTGGATGGTGCACTATGCATTATGCTTTATACTGGTTTAGCTGTAGCCTTTGATGCATGTAGCTACAATTATGAACATAATAGAGTAGTTGGCACACTACAACACTTTTGTCACATGACAATACACTATGTGTGCACATGTGGAAACAAATACACTTATGCCCTATGGCATCCCGTGTTATTGGTGGGTGCAGCTTGTAAAGTGTAACCTTTTTGGGTACTTTTAGTGCTATGATTTGCTGGCACATGGATAAGGTGATTCATTGTTAAGAAAATTATTGTTGTACTTGCTTGAAGTACCTCTCTTTGCCATTTGAATGGGGCATTGTGAGGTGTAGTTTTCTTGTGTTGTAGTGAAAGTTTAGTGGTGTCATGTGTGCTTGGCAATGTCCTTGCGGTCTATGCTCCTACCCTTTATGGTGCCACGTGAGGTGGCTTGCCCCTTGTCCATGTGGTGGTTCTCTCCAGGCATAGAAGTTTCCTCCCATAATGTTTAATTCTTTTTGCCCATTTTCATCACTTGGGACTACTAATACATGAATCAAGTGCCACTCTAATAGTTATGTCACTTTGTGTAAAGTGGATTTGTCTCACCTTGCTTGCTACTTTGGGCCTTGTTTTGTATAGTGTTTGCTCGTGTTGTAGTGAAACTTTAGTGGTACAAATTGAACATTGCCAAATATTAGTTAAGTGTATTATTGCCACGACATGTTCCAGTGCACACAATCATGCTTGACCCAGTTTCACGCAAGCCATTTGCTTATTTTCGTTCCATGAAACTTGCACAAAACATTTTATTGTTACATGAGTAGTGCACAGCATGTTCCATTTTTAAGGTGCAATAATGCCCAACAATTTTAATTGTTGTTTGATCAGTACAAACAATTATGGAATATTTGTATGCCTGTGCACTTTTTCTAGGGATTGCCTCTTCTTGTGCCATACGAGTGTTAGCTAAGCCCTTCATCCTTCACTAGACAATTTGTCCTTATTTTAGTATATCTTTGAAGCTTTTTGGGCTATTAGGATTTGAATGGCATGTGATACCATTGGCAATAAAGATGTTATTTGTGGTGTCGTACCTTTTCACTTGACTACGTCTTTACATGTTTAGTAATTATGTGCAGGGCTTTGTCATGTAATCAAACCTTCATAAGTTAGAAGCTCATATGGTTACTACTATTTTATTAGATGGCTAGGTTCCATTCAAACATTTTATCAACACTGCACTTCTCTTACGTTGGAACAGTTGGCATTATATACTACTGTTGAACTTGCAATCATCCCTACTCTTATGTTGGCATGGTCTTGGAAATCACTTGTTTAGATCTTCATTCTGTACCAGGGAGGGTCGTCATTGAAGAATGCAGTTGTCAAGAGTCAATGTTTTAAAACTTCATAGATGGTATCCCAACTTTGGAGCATTTGCTCTTCCTTTGTGAAGTATCATCAAATAAAATGAAGATGTCAATTATGACATGTGGTGCTAGTTAGTGCTTTATCTTTGTATTACTACCTAGTTGATCCTTGTGGTAGTGATATGCTTCTCTCAAAGATTAATCCAACCATCTGTAAGTATGAATAATTTCAAATTATGAAGCTACAAATAACTCATTAAATTAGTTGTAGTTTATTTGGTGGTACATGCCACATGGATATCTATAAGTATTCTAGAGCAAATATTTACTTCAAAACACAGCTTTGACATGGGATGTATTTGTTAGGTAAATAAGTGTTGTAAGCTTTGCCTTGGCTCCTTCATAATGCAAGATAACTTGTTAGATAACATGGTCTTGATTCTAGTGATATAGTATTAAAATTTTTTCTTGATCAAAATTTGATAGTTGGATAGGGATCAACCATGGTGGTGATGGGTGATAGCAAATAAGGTTTACTTCTAGAGGGGGAACCTAAGAAAAGCCTACCACATTCATGGAAGTCTGTAGGAACTCAAGTTTGACACTCGGAGGTAGTGATAATAAGTAACAATACAGGGCTCTACAAGTTTGGTACATAGAATGAGTATAATTTAATTATATTAATGAGAATCAATTAGAGATCATGTTTTGTGCTAGAAGCCATGACAATTTAGGCTCTAATAAAATAGATTTATGTTCTTTCAATTAAAAAGCTCATAGTTAAACATTATTTTTCGTCGATTTGATCACTTTTTGGTGCACAATGCCTATCCTAATCCTTTTATTGATTATGTAGCCTGACCTTAACTTCCTAAGTCATGCCCTCAACATCATTACTTTGAAGAAATATGAGTGCTCAGAGCAAGCCTATGCTAAGGAAACATTAGCATGGGATTACATCACAAGATTTCAATCCTATTGTGTTGGTCCTCAAGATCAGAGTAATTTTTAAGAGGGATAGTTGTGGGCATTCATATTCATTATAAGAGGTAACATTGTTGAATATATGAATGGGTTGCCACCTTGGAAGCATTCTCCATGAATATTTCAATTAGTGATGAACAAAAGTTTGGGGGTTCAAAGATGGATTAGATACTATCTAATCTAATCCATAAATGTTGCTAACAAAAGATTGATGGATCTTGCTTTTTAAACTCTATCAACACCTTATAAGGAGTCAAAGTCTTTAGGTTCCTTGATAAAATAATGGCCAAAGTCAACATCATACTCTCCATATGTACGTTCATATATAACATCAATAAAATGACAAAGTTGAAGTGATTTGCAAAGGAGCATAACCTAGTTCTAAACAAAATCATATAGAAGTGCATGATGAGCAACCCAGCCCATAACACTATTGCCTTGGTGCCTTATGTGAGATAGCTTGATAGATTGCAAACCCTAAACAAAAGCAGGTACTTCTATTTACTTTAGATAAAAGTAGCTGGTTCACTATAGTAATTGTTATAGTAGACTCTAATTTTAAAATCACTATTTGACCATTAAGAAGTAGCATTCTAAGGGGTTCCATTGCTTCAAGAATAGAAATAATATCCATGGTAGAAGCTGAACCTAAAACCCAAGTTTTTCTCATAAAAGTAATTGACTTACCCATGTCATCAAAAATAGGTACTCCAGTTCCAACAATGTTGTCTTCTTACACAACTATGTCATAACTAATCAAAAGGCTAAACCTCAAATAAATTAAAAAAAGAGGCACCACAAATAGTGGAGCATATAGCTTAAGTTATCTAAACATAAGTAGCCCTAACATAATAATTATCGACAAATTTGAAGCTCTTACATGATTTTATAGGCATTAGGGCATGCCCTTTCTAGTTGTTAGAGCAATTTCTTTGGTCAATTTCATTAGCAAAAAGGGCCTTAACTTGGAAATTAGTTATGCAGGGTGCAAGCCCTATAGTGAGCTTCTTAAAGGTGTTATAGGTTCTTAGTTCATGGAAGTTTAAGGAAATCAAATGATTATGATTCCCTTTGATGTTTTGGGTAACATGTGCATTATGCTATGTATTCCATGAGTCCATTATCTTGTTCAAAAAGCATAGGTAATCTTACTAAAATATCAATGTGATGGAGATAAATCATTGTAGTTTCTAGTCATCATTGAAGAATTCCTAATAAGAGTAGTTCATTAGCTTGCTTTGATTGATTGAAAGGTCTAGTGAGGTGTTCAAATCATTATGATGCAGGTGGTTTGTCACATATGACTCGGCAAGAAGTCTATTAAGCCTTATCTCTTACGGAAAGAAGTTGTAATAAGGTTTCTATCCATGAACCTATGAAAGGATCGGAGACAAGAGGAAAGAATGATTGAGCAATCAATGCAACAAATAAAGGTACGACGATTGTTTGATATTACATTCATCTATCAAAACTATTTTGGTTCATCATTTACCTCAATGCAATGGGAGATAAATAATAGCCTATGTGCTTGTCATGCACCACGAGAGAGCAAATGCTAAGCTGGTAATAAGTTTGTTTTGTATATTATGGGGTTGGGAATCAAGTATTGAGTGACTCTTGATAGTGGATATGTTAGCTCATGCATTAATGAAGAATGTAGTAGAATGCATTACATGTTTTGAATTTTAAAATCCTATGAACCATCCATTTTTTAGTGCAAGTTGTGCTCACGGATGCAAACAAAGTGCACATTAGTGTAATGTGAACTATTTCACTTTGTAGAACGTTAGAATTACCTAGTTGGGTCTGGTCGCCATTTTGAGAAGATCAATGACACTTCATGCTTTGGCATAGCATTTATTTAGTAAATATATATGAAATTTGTAATGACATAAATTAAAGCAATATAATACGACAAAATAAATGATATATGAAGATAACATGAAGTAAGATTTAGTATTACATAATAATATAACAAAATAAAACAAAAACAATTATTGAAATGAGAAAAATTGTGTGGTAAACATGAATTTTGAGGTACAAAAGAGATCGACTGCAAAATCCTCAATTGTTAAATAAAAAATGAAATGAAATGACTTGTAAAGCAAGCACAATGTCTAGAAAATAAAAATTTTAAAAATCTAAGAAATTAAAATTTAATAGCATGAAGGTTGTACAGATGGGTCGAATGAATGTTGTGTTTTCTCAATTGAACTACATTTTGAATCATAGTAAACTAACAAAACAAAAAAAGCAAAAAATACTAATAATGATTCAAATATTAAGAAAATATATGTTAAAGCTAAAATGTGATAAAATGAAGTAACATAACATAAACAAGTCAATGTGATGTAAGAGTTACATAAGAGGAGGTTTAAAAAACATGGTATTTTAACCAAATCAAAGTGAAAAAATTGAAGAACTAAGATAAATTATACAAGAAACTTGCATTCAATAATGGAAAGACGATTGAGTGTGACATTCTAGATCATTAATTCAGATAAGAATCAAAACATCTCATAAGCTACTCTAAAAATACTAAAAATAGAATATTTAAAAAATATTATAATGAATATTTAAATGTTGGACTTCATTGAGATGAGTCCAATGATTTTAATTTTTTCAACATTGACCATTTAATAGAATTCAGTTCATTTACAAAACAAAATAAGCATAAAAAGAAATAAATTATTTCTTTAAGTACTAATTAAATTTATATTACATTTTCAATAAGATAAACTAACGAAACATAGAATAATAAAATCAAGGTAATGTAATGGTCGCATAATAGAATATGTAGAGTTCCATACTTTTACAACCAGATGAATGGAAAATAGTTAAAAAAAAATTGAGCTAAATTGTATGGAAAAGTTACACTTATGATACTAAGAGTTTGAGTGTAATATCCTTGGTTGTCAAATAAGTTACAAGCCACAATATCTCATAGTGTATGCAAAACCCTTTTAAAATAATAATATTTAAAAATATAAAGATAAATATTTAATTTGATAAAGCTCTTGGGAATAGTCCAATAATGCATTTTTTTGTCTTTATTAGACCTCATTTTTCAATTTTTTGTGAGTTTCCAAAATAATTAAGCTTAAATAATCATAAATTATCATTTTAATACCAATTAACTATATAAAATAAATTATAAATAAGATAGATGAAGCAATAAAATATAAAGAAACTAAAGTGATGAAAAGGTCATGCAAAAGAAGAATTATATTCACATTGCGATATAAAGAGATCAAAGTGACAAATAAGAAAAAATGAGATAATTTCCATTGTAAAGTCAATTGCAAGATACTAAGGAGGTTAAGAATAATATAGACATTTGTTAAATTAGTTACAAAAGAAGATATCTCATAAAAGTACCAAAATTATTAGATCTTAAAATATTTAAAAACATATAAAAAAGAATAATTAATTACATAAAGCTCTTTACAGCAAGAACCACTACATTTGTTCATTTAGGTTGAATCTCATTTTGAGTTATTGTGTTCCACAAAAATAAATAAGGATAAAAATTAGTAAAATATTATTTTAATGCAAAGAAAAAATATATTAAAATTAAAATGAGATAAACTAAAATAATGTAATATAAATAAATAAATGTAATGTAATATCCTCATGATAGAGACTAAGAGCTACATAATAATATAACAAAATTAGTTCAAAAAATTAAAGAAATGAGATAAATTATATAAAAAAATAGAATCTAAAATACCTAGAAGATTGAGCATAACATCAATGACCTTCAAATTAGGTATGCATCAAAATAAAATATTTACAACTTAAACATACATTTCAATGTATAGAGATGGGGAAGAGGAGTGAAATGACATTTGTCTATTCTTTATTGATCCTTATTTGGAAATACTATAAAATAAACAATTAAATAAAAAATAAATAATAAATTATTATCTTAATATTAATTAAAGATATAATAAACCTAAAATGAGCTAAATTAAACCAATGGAATGTGACCAAATCATAATGACGTAAATGTCACTTGAAAGAAGATTTAGAGTTATAAATGTTTTTTAAATAAATTATAGAATTCAATATAATATATATATATATATATATATATCTCAATAGCGGTGGTCAAAATAAGTCTAACAAAGAATGTTTCATCTTGAAGAGTGCCCTTTCAGAATTACTATGAAGTTCTAAAGAAAATAAACAAAAATAATAATAAATTATTATTTTAGAATTAAGAATATATATGTATTAGATCATAAATAAATCAAGCTGAAGCAATGTAATATGACTAAATCAAAATGATATAAAGCTAAAACTAGAAGAGATTAACAGTTATATAGTAATATAAAAAAATAAAATCAAAAGATTTGAAGTGATCAAATAAATTGTTGTGGAAGCATGCATTTGAAGATACTAAGTAGACCGAGCATAATATCATTGAGGTCAAACAAAGTATGATTCTAAATGTCTTGAATAATCTACCATAATATTTAAAAAAAAGTACTTATAAATATAAAAAATAATTTAATTAGATTTAGTTGCTTGTGTTGAGTCTAATAATGTTTATTTATTCTTTATGAGTTCTTGTTTTGAATTACTGTGAATTATCAAATGAAATTAGCATAAATTATAATAAATTATCATTTTAGTATTAGGAAAATATATGATAAAAGTGAAATAAGATAAACTAAAGTATTATAATATAACAAAATCAAAGTGAAGTAAATGCCACATAAGTGGAGATTTAGAGAAACGTAAAAATATAACCATATCAAAGTAAAAAAAATAAGAAGAAATGATAGATTGTACTAGAAAGTTACATTCCAAGATATTTAGGAGGTCAAATATAACATTTTTTATCATAAAATCAAGTATAAAATTTAAAGGTCTCACAAAGAATTCCAATTGTCTTCAATATTAAATATTTTAAAATGTATAAGTGAATAATTATTTTTTAGAGATCATTGAGATGAGTTAGATGATAATTGTTTCTTCTCCATTAGACCTTGTTTAGAATTAACAAATGTCTTTTGATGTTAAAGAAAATCTAATATCTTGTAAAGAATTATATAACTATGTAAAATAAAATATTTTAAAAAATAATAAAAATTAATATTTAAATGTATAATACTCTTTTAGGCTAGTTCAACATCCAATATTTCATCTCGATCAAATATTATTTGATATAATGTTGAATTACCAAATTAAAATGATAATAAATTCTTATTTAAATGTCTAATAAATATATATTAAAGTTGAAATGGAATAAGTTGAAGTAAGATAATATAATGAAATTAAAATAATCTAATGGCCATGCAAAGCGAGATTTTGAGGAATAAGTAACATAACCAAATCAAAGTTAAAAATTTGATGAAATAAGATAAACTATATGAGAAAGTTTCATTCTAAGATGCTAAGTAGAATAACTATGATATTCGGAATTGCTAAATCATGTATGAATCAAAATGTCACGTAAAGGGTGCCATTACTCGACAAAACAAAATATTTAAGAGTAATTAAAATAAATATTAAGAAGGATATAACTAATCGATGTTAGTCCAATGACATTTGTTTGATCTCCATTAGATGTCATGTACAATTATTATGAATTATAAAAAAAATAAAATAAAACATAACAAATTATTATGTTAATAATAAGTAAATATATATTAATGAAGAAATTATATGAATTGAACTAATTAAATATATCTGAATCATAGTGATGTAAAGCTCACACCAATTAAGTAATAGATTTTCATCGTAACATAACTAAATCAAAAAAAAACATTTTAGAAAAGAACATAAATTGTATAAGAATTTGTAGTCCATTATAGTATACTAAGAATATCAAATGTAACACCATATTCATTGAATAAGGTACAAATCAAAATATTTTGTAAATTAAGCCAATAACTATTGAAAAGAAAGTCGTAAAAAATATAAAAATAAATATTTAGTTGGATAGAGCTCATCAAGATGAATCTAATCGATTTTGTTACACTTTGGTGAGACCTCATTTTAAAAATTTACAAATTATAAAATTAAAGAAATGTAACAAATGTAAATGTGACATAAGAGGAGAATTTGAGTTTAATTGTAGTTAAACTAAATTAAAAGAAAAAACATTAAAGACATGCGATAAATTATAAGATAAAATTGAATTCCAACATACATAGAGGATCAAGTACAATGTGCTTGATCATCATATCAGGTAAAACTTAAAATGTTTTTAAAGTATGCCAAAATCACAAAAATTTAAAAATTGAAGTTATAAAAATAACTTTTTAATTAGATAAAGGGAGCCCACGTAAGTCTAATGACACTTCTTTTATCTTGAATGCACCTAAAAAAGAATTTCATCAAATTTCAACGAAAAATATGTATTAATAAAAAGTTATTTTGTTAAAATTATGAAATATATAGTAAAGTTGAAATAAGTTCATTCAAAGCATTATAACTTATCCAAATAAAAATATTGTAAAAATCTTAGAAAATAAAATGTTTAGAAAAAAATTTATTATTTAATGTGGTGGAGCTCTCCAAACAGATGCAATGGCTTTTGTTTTGTGTCGATTTTGTCTTGTTCGGAATTATTATAAATCACCAATTAAAATATGAATAAATAATTTTTTTACTTTAATGTAAAGAAAGAATATACTATGATAGAAATGAGATAAATTGAAGTCATTAAGCATAACTAAATTAAGTGATGTAAAGATCACATGAGCTAAGAATTAGAGTTTGATAGTATTATAGTTAAATTATGTGGGAAAACTACATTCTAAGCTATTGAGGAGATTGAGTGAAACATTCACAATTCTCGTATTAGGTATAAATAAAAATATCATATGTAACATTCAAAGTGCCAAGAAAATTAAAGTTTTTTTAAAAGTTTAAAAATGAATATTTAATTTGATAGAGCTCTTCTAGACGAGTCTAGCAAAATTTTATTCATCTCAGTTAGAACTTTTTTGGATTTATGGAAAATTATCAAAATAACAAAACATAAATAATAAAAAATTATTATTTTTTATCATTTAAAATATATTTTAAAAATAAAACAAGATAAATTTGTGAAAAGCGATACAACAAAATTAATGTAATATAATCATCACATAAAAGAGTACATTTAGAAGTACACAAAACTATAACCAAGTCTAAATAAAGAAAACTTCAATTAATGAGACAAATAGCATGAGAATGTCGCATTCTTTGAAACTAGGGAGATCAAGTGTAACATTCTTAATCATGAAATTAGTTAGGAATTGAAATTTCTTTTAAAGAATGTTGAAACCTTAGAAAATAAACATTTTAAAAAATAAAAATGAAAATTTACATGATATAGCAATTTGAGATGAGTCCATCAGCACTTACAT
Organism: Vanilla planifolia; assembly: GCA_023846275.1. Classification (NCBI taxonomy): domain Eukaryota; kingdom Viridiplantae; phylum Streptophyta; class Magnoliopsida; order Asparagales; family Orchidaceae; genus Vanilla; species Vanilla planifolia. Next base: position 598,676 of record JAIUJO010000184.1, read on the forward strand.
CTTCTTAATTGAAACTCATTTTGTAAATAAAATAAATTACCAAAGAAAAGAGGCATAAATAAAAATGAAGTATTATATATATATTAGGAAAATATATGGTGAAGCTAAATGGAGAAAAATTGAAGTAATACAACATAATTAAATAAAAAAGATGAAAAAGTGGCACATGAAGAAATTTTTACGTACATAGTAACAAAAAAAGATATGAAAATCAATAATTTTGTAACAAATTTTTTTACAAGATGAGATAGGTATAACAACTATGATTACGAAATTAGGTATGAATCAAAATATCTTATTAAATATGTTAAAATACTAAAAAGATTAAATATATATAAACATTAAAAAAAATATTTTATTGGATATTGTTTACCGAAACAAGTCCAAAGACATTTGTTTCATCCACATTAGATCCCATTTAGAATTTATACATATCATGAAATCAAATAAGCTTAATAATAATAAATTATTATTTAATATTAGGAAATATAAAAAAATAAAAACAATGTGATAAATTAAAATAATGTGATAAAACCAAAATATAGTAATAAAGATGTAACATGATAGAAGAATTAACATTTCATAGCAATATAATAGAATCTAAGTTGAATAGTTAAACAAATGGTATAAATTATATGAGAAAGATTCATTCCAACACAGTGTAGTTGTTGACTATAATATCCTTGATCATGAAGTAAGTTATTAATTGAAACTTCATGTAAGGAATTATAAAGCTGAAGAAAACCAAAAATAAAGCAATATTAAAAATATAAAAATATAAAAAATTAAGTATTTACTTATATTGAGCATGTTTAGAAAACTTGAACAGCTTTTATCTCATCTTAATCAGACCTTGATTGGAATATTTGCAAATTTAAAATTTAAATAAAAATAAATAATAAAAATTCATTATTTTAGTTTCAAGTATACATAAATTGAAGCTAAAATAAGATAAATTAAAGCATCTAAATACAAATAAGTCAAAGTAATGCAAAAGTCAAACTAGATGAGATTTAGAGTTGGTAAATAATATAACAAAAAAAAAGAAAAAAAGATGAAGAAATGATGTAAATTGCATGAAAAAGTTACATTTATAATTATTAAGAAAACCAAGTGTAATATCATTAACCATCAAATCAGGGACAAATGAAAAGGTTTAATAAAGGATATCAACACCCTAAGGAATAACATATTTCAAAAAAATATTAAAGTAAATATTTAATTGGACAAAATTCATTGAGATGTGTTTAACAATGTTTTTTCTTCTCCATCTAATCGTATTTGAAATTACTATAAATTATCAAAAACAATAAATATAAATATCA